>JARQOD010000002.1:516812278-516827635 GCA_033576555.1 Oophaga sylvatica | reverse complement strand
CGGCCAGCACAGCTGATTACCTGCCCCCCGGCGGTGACGCCCATCGGACGGGTTTTAAGGGCCCGGGGATTCCCCCCGCAG
The DNA here is from genome assembly GCA_033576555.1 of Oophaga sylvatica. Taxonomy (NCBI): domain Eukaryota; kingdom Metazoa; phylum Chordata; class Amphibia; order Anura; family Dendrobatidae; genus Oophaga; species Oophaga sylvatica. The sequence continues at coordinate 516,827,554 of JARQOD010000002.1, read as the reverse complement.
TCACTGCAGTTATGGGAAAAAACGCAGGGTAAACCGCCAGGGAGAAGATAAGGGCGGCCATCAAGCATCCAGGACGGACCGCCGGAGATCTTCTGCCAGGTAAGTGCCGCTGACTCCTGACAGACCCGACCGAGGGAACACTCACAGTACAGTGAAAAATCCGTTTCCCGGGGATTCGATAAGACAAAATATCGAAACGAATTATCAAAAGGGCCCGATAGAGCTAATATCGACCCGGACGGGTGAATGTTCATAAAAAAGTTTTTTAATTTAATAAAAAAAACAAAACACAGTTTTCATTACTTTTATTACAGTCTCATCCTGCGACGCCATCGATCTCCTGTAAAAAAATGAAACAAAAAAAAAAAAGTATACCACCTGACCGACGCAGTCCATAGTAACGATTGTCCCACGACGATCCGGCTCTGCTACATCAGAATGACAGGCAGAGCCTGTCATCCCGGCACAGCACAGCTGATTACCTGCTTCCCCGCGGTGACGTCATCGGACTGGTTTACGGCCGGGATTACCCTGCAGTCACTGCAGTTATCGTGAAAAACTGCATGTGACCGCCAGGGAGAAGATAATGGCGGCCATCAAGCAGTCCAGGACGTGACCGCCGGAGATCTTCTGCCAGGTAAGTGCCGCTGACTCCTGACAGACCCGACCGACGGACACTCACAGTGACAGTGACAAATCCGATTCCGGTATTCGATAAGACGAAAATATCGAAACGAATTATCGAAAGGCCGATAGAGCTAATATCGGCCGATAGCCAATATTTGCAGTATTGTATCGCTCAACACTAGTCATAGATGACGTCATCGGTGATGCGATTGTCGAGATGGCTGGGGGCAGAGTTTAGCCTTTAAATAACTTGTCTGTCCGTGGCGCTGCACGGTCAGATCGTACTATTATAGGCAGTGCTCTTGTGTGGACGTACCAGAATCTGGGCTCCACGTGCTCTCCAGCTTTGCTCTCCGGGACCTGCCAATGCCAGAGTACACTCGGCTAATTAGCACAGGTCCTTCAGGCAGGTTCAGCTTATGCCAGGTAGGTAGCCAATGTGGCGCAATCTTGCTACGAATACAGGGTAGCTATACACCCTGAGCAGACTGCGTGGCGCATAACCTGTGCATCGCCTGCCAAGCTGAATAGAGAGTTGCTCAGTCCGGTCTCACGCCGACTGGTAGCACGTACACCTGGCATCAGTCGCACGCACTTCCTAGCGGCTGGCACGTAGCTTCTGTGCAGTCAACAGAGCTACGTCTATACCAGCTTGCAGGACATAGTCCAAACCTAATATCTGGCAAGTGGCTTCTGTGCCATTAACAGGGCTACATCTACGCCAGTTGATAGCACGTCTCCCGTGACGTTAACGGAAATAGTGCCAATTCTACATCTCCCCTAGTGTGAATTAACACAGGCAAGATCTAATAGTAAATATATGAAAATGTCAGCGGTGCTATAGTCGATGAAGTTTAAAAGTGCTGCAAACTAGAGCACTACCACAATAGAGTGCCAATAGGGTATAAATATTAATGAAAAAGTAGTTTGCGCACATAAAAAACTAAAGTAACAAGGGAGATTATTAATAGACACGTGACCATTTGGTATCACGTGGTCTGGTACGTCACGGCAGGTCCTGTGCAGAACTCTGCCTTCACCGAGGAATCTCCTTCCACCACCGACATCCCATAGCAGGCCAACAGAGGCCTCAGGAGGTCGTCTTCTATCTTCAGATTCATCAATCATTTGCAGGCCACAGGAGGATGAAAGAGGATTCCTTACAGCTACTGACCCATCGGGGTCATAAGGTAACACCTGCTCACGCAGGATATTTTTTTCACCAGCAACACAGTAGTTCTTATCGTTTACTTGAGCTGTCACCGGCCCGGACAGTCTCAGGATTATTCAGAGCGTGCTGTAGAAGATTTAGGAATAATTCATTGACTCATATTCTCCTCTTCGCTTATTGCCCTATTGTGCAGTGGATTCTCTTGCCATTTGCGAGTTGTGTTTATACACATACCCCTCATTACCTGTTATTTATTAAGCTACACCATTTATCCATCTAATAAGCTATACAATTATGTGCTATTTTGGTATATATGTTATATAGGTGCATATTGTCTATTCATTCATTTTGGGACAATTTTCACTCATCAAAGGCTTTTCTATTCACCTTTCCCACGGGGCGTAGTGCATTATACCTTCAGTGCAATATTATGATTTTATCTAATTGACAGAGTATCCTCTATTGCTGTTTGCTATCTATTGTTCTTTGCATTTTTATAAATATATTCACGTGTCTATTAATAATCTCCCTTGTTACTTTAGTTTTTTATGTGCGCAAACTACTTTTTCATTATTATTGAGATCTAATAGTAGATTTCTGTCGTCAGTTTGACCCTCATACTCTAGGGGTGTTCGGCAGCAGTGAACATAAACTGCATCGTGGACCCCGGGTTCGGTTGCAATCCATTATATAATAAAGCTGTTGCAACCGAGCTCATAACACTCTGATTTCACCTTCAAATTATCTGCTAATCCTAAACATACTGTTGCCAGTTACAGATCATGTGATATTGAATTGTTTTTCTCATTTAAAAAGATGACAGTCTAATTTTTTTTACTATTTTGCATTCTTTAGTTCTCTTTATCTACTTTTATGTCTTGTTTTAAAATTTTATGTTTTTTGGTCAAATACATATAGAAATATGGAAAAGTCCAAAGGTTTCACAAATTTTCATGTATCACTGTAAAAAATATTATTATAAAGCAGAATTTAATCAATGTCTCAATTCCGTTAAATTGATTGTTCAGTAATTTCTTATGTGACCTTCCTTTTTTTGTACTTTTAGGCTCATCTATTTGGAAGGCTTTTTTCTTTTCTCCTATCTTTCATCCAGAAAAATCTGAAGCCTGTTTCAATAGTCATGTCTGTCCCTGCTGTGGACGTCTTATCACCCAGCATGACCCACCATTACTTTTTGATCTGTCCAAAGACCCTGGAGAAAAGAACCCTCTCACACCACAAACTGAACCTAATTTTTATAGTATTCTTAAAGCAATAGAAGGAGCAACAGCAAATCATCGAAAAAATATTCAAGTGGTAGATAATCAGTTAACATTGAATAATGTCATTTGGAAGCCATGGCTTCAAATTTGCTGCTCATCCTGGCTTGATCTTTGTTATTGTGACTATGATAAAGAATGAGTTTTGGAAAGATCCACCCAAATATATAAATAAATAAGAAAGTGAAGTCAATCTTGAATATTGGATTTTATGTCCCTGAGAAAAAAAAAAGTGAAAGCATCATCTCCTTTGTCTGCTTAGATGTATGAATTGCATGCTTTGTAGGTGGCGATTTGATTTAAAAAACACACCTTAGGCTGTAACTTACACATTTCATCACATTTTTCTATACTCGGTGAGACCTTCTAACATACATCAGTTTTATAATACCGCATGCCAGTTTTATGTATTTACCCTGCAGCATGTGCACTTATATTTTGTTGCTATCCTTCTGTCAGGGATATGATTCACTTTGGCACATCAGATGCTAAGACATACATCAGCGTTCTTTAACTGTGTGTGATGTTTGAGAACAAAATATTACTTTCTTTCTGCTACACTAAACCAGAAAACAATCTTCCAGATGTCTTTTGTGTTTCAGGAAGAAAGTCTACTTTGACCAAAGTAATGAACAAATTAAAGCACAGCGTGTATTCAAATATTCTTGATAAAATAGCGTAAAAATATTGTGCGTTTTTTGCATAACAAAGACTTGCAGCAGAAAATATTTAATTGTCATTCTTTTACTCTTACATAAAGCAGAAATCACACTGGAATATTTTGAACATCAAGAAAGCATATGTTAGAATTTTCTTTCTATGCACATATGAGGAAATGCTGACTGGTCTGAAATACAGAAAGACGCAATGAAGAATTTCTAAATTATTTTTATATAGGCTGATGTATAAGGTTTATGTTAACATGTCCATGGTTAATCACATATGTGAAAAAATGGTACCAGTGTCAACAGTGTTTTGATTTATGTGTCTGTTTTTACCATCAGACATCAGTGTTTTCCACAGATGGATAACTAAATTAGTTACAAAACTTCTATCTAATGCATTGTTAGATATGGGCAGCACACTGATGCCATCCATGTGCTTTTAACAAACCCGTGGACTTTCATTGGCCCATTTCATTGGCGCTGCAGGAAAAAAAGGGACATGTCTCTGTGAGTTTTGCACAGACACGTGGTTCATGAAAAACATGGACATGTGAACAACCTCTTAGCTGAATCCATGGAAAGAGGCAAAGTCCCAGCAATAGTGTCTGTACAAAGGACCGTGTCCACCCACATTCACCATGACCGCCGATACGTATCCACATCACTTAATAAAGACCTGCACCTGGAACGGCGAGTGCTGCATTTTTCATTTACTGGAAATCTTATCGATCACAATGGGTACATTCTCTATCAATAAAAAAAACAAGACAGTACACATACATGCAACTCGGGCACCTTAATGAGGCCTCATGTAAAATAACTCTAATAGGTACACTTTCATTACATAAAATCACCCAAGGTTCAGCAGTTCTAACTTTGGATGCCACCCAAAACCACACAACAATTGCATCATAAAATCCTCAAAATCGTCAACAGGAGGCCAGCAGTTTTTTTAAATAGTTGAGTTAAAAAAAACAGTTACTGTTTTCTTTGCCAAGTACATAAATACTCCAGAATATCAATTGTTCAGGTGGACCATTTTGTACTAACAGATTCAGAACTAAGAAATCCCCAGGGCAGTCCAATATTATTTTATATTCACAGAGAATAGTATACTGCAGAAAAAAATGCTACAGTAATGCTAAATAAAAAAATACAATTAAATTCTTCTAATAGGACATAAAACAGTCCAATATAATTTAATAAAGCTGACATTTATAAAATTAAAGGAAACAACCTTCAAAAGTATAAAAATCAACTAAGGCTTCTCTGAACTGAGAGTTTTGTCTACTTGGCGAATTGAGTACAGTGCAAGTTTTATAGCAAATTGCAGCCAGGGGAGAAGCACCTATAACAGTATCTAAAAACTTAAAAGTTATAGGGTTTACTGCTTTGATGATACACAAAATTAGTCTAATTGTTTCTCTCAAAGCTTCCTTCCCCAAAATCATATTCAAATATATTTTTCACAGCCCATTAAATAAGCTTTTCCATATGACTTAGAATATAAATCCAAACCCCAATCTCCATTTTTTTCAGCACTTTTTTTTGTGCTGAAAACGCTCCCTTCAGCTTATACATGAGTCATTGTCCAGAAAGCCGGCGGTGGATGGGGAGCTGTGGTGCAGCGGCAAGAGATGGCAGCTGCGGGTGTAACTGCACAGCTGCTAAAGAGAAATGAATATTAATTTCTCTTATAGCAGTGACAGCTGCAGCCACCGGCTTCCAGAAGACATCATACTCACCCTCCTCTATGCCGTCACTGCATCTCTGTTGGTCCAGGTGCCGGCAGCTTTTCCTGTGCTGAGCGATCACGTGGCACCACTCATTAAAGTAATGAATATGCATGCGTCTCCACTCCCATAGCTGTGCCACGTTAATGAGCGGTGCCACATGATCTCTCAGCACAGAAAGAGCCTCAGGAAGCCAGTACTAATGGAGATGCTTTGAGGGCACACTGGAGGAGGGTGAGTAGGATGTTTTTTTTTGCAATAGGAAGCATGCATACCCGGACGAGAGGGTAAGCCATGCATATAACGATGAGACGGGAAGCCATGCATACAACGACTGGACCGGAGGAGCCAAGCATACAATGACGGGACCAGGGAAGCCATGCATACAACGACGGGACCCAGGGAGCCATGAATACAATGACAGTATGGGGTGAGCCATGCATACCAGGACAGGACGGGGAAGCCACGCATAGCAGGACAGTATGGGGAAACCACGCATACCACGACATCGATGGGGGAGCCACACAAAGCAGGACAGGACGAAGGGAGCCACGTATAGCAAGACAGCGATGAGGGGACAATGCATACCCAGCTTATACTCGAGTGAATAAGCTTACACAGTTTTCCGTGGCAAAGTTAGGTGCCTTGGATTATACTCGGGGTAGGCTGGTATGTCAGGGTGAGCCTGTATGGAGTGGGCTCTGGTGCTATCTGTGCCAGCTCCATACAGGAGAGATGCTGGTTGTCCATACATAGTCAGCATCATCCAATAACATTAATATGCTGAAAGGCCCCCTGTCACTTCTATCTTGATCCTCCTCTGAAGCTTAGCTGTCGTAGAGGTAATTTATACTATCTACTTCATTACTGTAATACTGTGCTATTGCAGTTTATAATATAATAAAAGGAATCAAAAGATCACAGGATTTTTTTTAAAGAGACTGAAGAATAGAATGAAATATAAAAAAGTTTAAAATAAATATTTAAATATAAAAAAAATAAAAACTTTACTTGTTTATTTTTCCCATTTTTTAAAATAAAGAAATAAAAAAAGAATAAATATTAACATGTAGTAGTTAGCATTCTTGCATCCATAAAAGACTCGTTTATGAAAATATAAAATTAATTCAAACATACGATGAACGCAAAAAAAAATAATTTTCAATCACCAGAGTTTCCTGTAAAAAAATGCATAAAAAGTCATGTTACTGTATATATGACAGTTGGGTATTAATAGAAACTTCAGCTAAATATGCAGATCTACATTAACAGAAAAAAATATATAGGTTTCAGAAAATGACGAAACAAATATGTTTTTTTTCTTCAATTTTTTTTCATGACTAAAGCAAAAAAAAGCTATACAAGTCTATTGTCACAGTAATCATAGTGGCCAGAAGAATCATGTTGTCAGGTCATTACTGCAAAATGCACTCTATTAAAACAAAACCCAAAATACAATGGTGCAATTTAATTTTTTTCACAATGACTCCCTATCTCATTTTTTTCCCCGTGTTCCAGTACATGATATGATAAAATGAATGGTGTCACTCAAAGCTACACTTTGTCTCACAAAAATCAATCCTTGTCATGGCTATGGAAATGGAAAAATAAATACATTATGGCTTTTTTGAAAAAGGGGAACAAGCAAAGCGCAAAAATGAAAATTCACCAGAAACTTAAGGGATAAAATATGAACAAAACCCTAAAGGAGCACTGTAACAACTACTGTGTTCAAATAAATTGTTTTGTTATCTGTATTAGTAGTAAAATCAATATAGACTTGGAGGGTGGGGTTTGGCCAGAGATGTGAAGAGATGAGCACAACAGGAGGTCTGAGAATACCTACTTCTCTGCACATCCACTGGGCCCCCGTGCTAGCACAAAATAACTTTACCAGTATCTGAGATCCTTCTGCACACTCTTGTAAGAATACCGCGGCCTGAGAAACAGCTAAAAGAAAGAGAGACACGATGGGGTGTGTGGGAAAAGAAATCAAAATGGCACCGCCTTGCATTCATCAGATACCAGGGCAGAAAGAATGGCGGCGGTTAACAAAGTGGCGAGACTTGCTGACTTTTCTAAAAAACCCATAAAACAAGTCACTGCCCATTAACTGCTAAAGGTATACAGGGTAGGAGACTGAATTCTTGGGGGAAAGAGAAATCTAGGCTACTTCTATTTCAGATGATCTCCCTGTCCTACAGCCTCACTTTGAGGTTAACCATCTTGCCATTACCACAGACTAGCCAAATGCAGGACCCACACTGAAAGACTTATTTATGGTAGTGGCACACTGCAGTCCAAGCTGCTCACTCACTACACAGATAGGCCTTCTAATAGATGATATCTCATTCATGAGGCAAGGTCTGCAAAAAGTTACTGACCACACTGCAGCAGCAGAGGGCAGAATTAGTGACCTAGAAGATCAGCTACCACAGTTGACCCATAGCTCAAATAGATAAGAGCAACAAATTCTAGCCCTATTATTCAAAACAGATGGTGCAGAAAACAGGCTTAGGAGAAATAACGTATGGGTTCTTGCTATCCCGGAAAGAACAGAGGGCAATAATCCCACAAATAATTTAGAAAAATGGCTGCACACTATATTTGAAAACTCCTTATCAACTCCATGTGCTTCAGAGAGAGCCAATAGAATACCAAACATCTCCTGAGATCTTGGTGCTGAGATATCCATCTGCACATGGGTCACCCTGGCAGCCATTTTCACGGAGTCCACTGCATAGGAAACCATGGAACTGCGGGGGCTCTGTCCTTTCACAAAATGTTGGCACAGCCTCTGCAGCACCGGACACTCCACAGCACTGGACACCCGCAGCACCAGATACCTGCAGCGGAGTGCTGCACATCTGATCATCCCCTTATCCTAGCCTTTGACCTGCAGCAAAGCTCCACTCTTGCCTCCTCCAGGAGCAGCCCTGGGACCCCGCTTCACCGCATCCATCACCTCTGGTAAGCAATAAGACGCATGGATTATAAGAAGCACCACCATTATATTAAAAAAAGTTTATTTCCTATTTTTCTCCTCAAAAATTGTGGTGCGTCTTATAATCCTGAGTGTCTTATAATCCGAAAAATACGGCAGTTGGTTTCCATAATGGAGGCATGAAGGATAAAATGGATAATACTTTTTTGTTTTTGGCGGAGGATGCTAAAACTGTGGTTTAAAGATTAAATGGAGTAAATCAGCATTAGGTCAATTTGATAATAGATATACTGTATATACTCATGTATAAGCCGACCCGTGTATAAGCCGACCCCCCTAATTTTGCCCCAAAAAACTGGGAAAAATTATTGACTCATGTATAAGCCTAGGGTGAAAAATGATTATGCCCCCATATGCTCCATAGATTAGGCCCCCATAAACTGCACAGATTATGCCCCGTATGATCCACAGATTATGCCCCATATGCTGCACAGCTTATGCCCCCATATGCTCCCCTGATTATGCCCCGTATGATCCACAGATTATGCCCCATATGCTGCACAGATTATGCCCCCATATGCTCCAGATTATGCCCCCATATGCTCCAGATTATGCCCCCATATGCTCCAGATTATGCCCCCATATGCTGCACAGATTATGCCCCGTATGATCCACAGATTATGCCCCCATATGCTCCAGATTAGGCCCCCATATGCTGCACAGATTATGCCCCATTATGATCCACAGATTATGCCCCCATATGCTCCAGATTATGCCCCCATATGCTCCACAGATTATACCCCATAGTATACATCCCTTATGCTGCCGCGCTGCTGCTGCCAAAAAAAAATGACATACTCACCTCTCGTCGCTGGGGGCCAGGTGCCGGTGTCCTGAGCAGGCGGTGATACTGGCGCACTATGGGGGACAGGTGCCGGTGTCACCGATCGCTCAAGACCCCGGCACCTGAGATATTTACCTGTCATCGGACCGCTCCGCCGCTGCGCGCAGCTCCCTCTTCCGGGTCCTCGGCAGTGAATAATCAGGCAGAGGGCACGGCGCTCACTAACAACGTCATCGCGCCCTCTGCCTTAACATTCACTGCCAGAGGAGTTGGACGAGGGAGCAGCGCGCAGCGGTGGTCCGGGGACAGGTAAATATCGCTATACTCACCCCTCTGCCGGTACGTCACTCTCTGCAGCGTCTCCTCTTCTCCCGGAGGTCTCTGCAGCGCTTTCGTCCTACAGCGGTCACGTGGAACCGCTCATTAAAGTCAGGAATATGTGCATATTCATGACTTTAATGAGCGGTACCATGTGACCGCTGCACGAAGGAGCCGGAGATCGTAGGAGAAGCAGGGGGGCTGCAGAGACCGCGCCGGCGGAGGGGTGAGTATGATCCAACAACCCCGCCCTAAAAAATGGGCTGAAAATCTCGGCTTAAACACGAGTATATACAGTAACTTATTGTCATATGCTAGCTATGGATTACAAATGAAGTGTGAATTTAAATATCTCTGTCTTAATATAACACCACAAATAAGTGATTGTGATAGACAACACCTTTTATTAATTCTTAAAAAAATGTAAGGAGAGAAAACAGCAATTTATAGAAAATTAAATTGCATCCCAAAGTATTATTTACATGTGACAGCAAAAAAGGGATTTTAAAACATAACATTTATTGAATCAAAACGTTAAAAAACGGACACATATATAACATCCTCAACCCAAAAAAATTGAAAGTGTATGAGGATATTTGATATACCCTGAGAGATAGGTATAATCAATAATAGGGAGAATTAAAGATGTGCTTTAAATGTAATAGCCCTGTATAACTAAAGCTATACACAAAAACGCTTAATTTATCTCTTAGATAAATCCAGAGATAACAATAAATGGGGAGACAATATATATAGACAGCTATACAAAATGTCAGTCCTGCACCGCAAGAACTACAAATAGAATATACCTAAACCCTGCACTTCTAAGGTTAGGCTCTCATTCTATAGGACATATAGCCTGTTTAAGAAAAAATGAAACGTTCTCATCATTTAAGAGCATATATAAATAACTATACTAATATACATTATTGCACAACAGAAATCGCAAATGCATATGTTTCAACCCTGCACCGCTAGAGTTGAATTCGCATTGTCTAGAATATATAGTATATTAGGCAATATGGAACGTTCTCACCCATTTAGAAAAGCATATCCAATTCATCTCCTATAGTCAGTCATTCTTGGACAAAACCAGACTGTATGCAGCCCTTTCCCTTTTTTTTATATATACTATATATTCTAGACAATGCAAATTCAACTCTAGCGGTGCAGGGTTGAAACATATGCATTTGCGATTTCTGTTGTACAATAATGTATATTAGTATAGTTATTTATATATGCTCTTAAATGATGAGAACGTTTCATTTTTTCTTAAACAGGCTATATGTCCTATAGAATGAGAGCCTAACCTTAGCAGTGCAGGGTTTAGGTATATTCTATTTGTAGTTCTTGCGGTGCAGGACTGACATTTTGTATAGCTGTCTATATATATTGTCTCCCCATTTATTGTTATCTCTGGATTTATCTAAGAGATAAATTAAGCGTTTTTGTGTATAGCTTTAGTTATACAGGGCTATTACATTTAAAGCACATCTTTAATTCTCCCTATTATTGATTATACCTATCTCTCAGGGTATATCAAATATCCTCACTACACTTTCAATTTTTTTGGGTTGAGGATGTTATATATGTGTCCGTTTTTTAACGTTTTGATTCAATAAATGTTATGTTTTAAAATCCCTTTTTTGCTGTCACAATTAAAAAAATGTAAACATAAAAAGGAAACTTGGTCCAAATTACCTGTGACAGTGCTGGGATGCACAAACCTAATTAAAATGGTTTGCATGCCTCAGCTTTTATATGCACTTCATAAATCCCCTATTTGGATACCCTAAAGATATTTCTTTCAAATTAATCATTTGTTTAGTCAATTAATATTGGGTAAGCAATCTTCTAGAATTAAATTAAAAATACTGCAATGAGAGAAGAGCAATGGAGACCTGACAGTCCAAAATCCTTGGGCCAACTCCATAGCAGCTTAACTGCAACATATTCAAAGTTGGGATGTTCCTGGAAGCTTTGGAGCTTCACGCTGCCTATTACAACATCACTTTAATTCGCCCAGATTTTATGAAGCTTTAGAATCTCACAAGTTAAAGGCCCACCCCAAGGATACTCCCTACTGTAGGACTAATTCATAGACTTTTTTGGAATGTAAAAGACATGCAGTGCATACAAGCTACAACTCAGCACACCGTTCTTTGGGAAATTCATCCGTATTGCAGGAATTTGTAAATTGGAGATCGAGAGGGATATTCAGACTGTCCGATATCTTAACAGACAGTTTTCTCAAGGAATTTTCTATCTACAAACTGAGACAGGGCTACCTCATTCTGAATTATATAGATACATTTAATTAAGGCATACATATAAAGCAGAAGGGTCTAGTCAAGACATATCCTTATCTAAAAATATGATCATACACAGAATAGCCATTTCACTCTTTTCGAGCTGCTTGATATCAGTATTATATAGTGCAATTTTGGATCTAGTCCTAGTGAAATATCCTATAGACGCTAAAGCAAGATGGGTGGGATTGATAGGTACTATTGAAGATTAGCACTGCAGGACATTTTAGATACGGCTCCCCAAATATCTTTAAGTGAATCTCATAGACTATCTCAACTATATCTAATACATCAGGTCCATAGAATGCCTAAATTCCTTTTTGACATTGGGCTCAGACCACACCCATTGTGCTCTAGATGTAAGACATATCCAGCAGGCTTAATATATATGCTCTGGTCTTGCCCTAACCTAGAATCCTTCTGGAAAGGTCTACTGGACATTATACATAGTCTATTTCGAACAAATAGACTCCACATCTCTGGTATGCATATTGTGGTATATTGAAGACCCGAACACCGATGAATGTGGTAAAACTGCAATCTAACGACTGCTGGCTAGAAAACTAATAGCTCAGTAATGGATATCTGATTAGACACCTACAATGAATGAATTCATAAATATGAATATTGATTCATGATCCTGTTACATGACTGAAAAATGAAACATTTCCTTGTCAAATGCCAATGTTGGCAAATTCACTTATCCTTAATTATGACATATTCTAATACGGATTCCCAGAAATTCCCATGTGACATAATAATTCTTAGTCCAAAATAATGAAATAATTCTCTCTCTGCTCTAAGGTCTTGTAAACAAAAGTATACACTGTATATGTCAAGCTCTCATTACATTATTTAGATTTTTCCCTGGGACTATTAGTTAAAGAACTCCATGCATGTGAGCTTTTTATCTTACCATCACATTCCCGAATTGCGATTCTTAAGCATAGACTGAGTACTGGACTCATACTGGTTTCTTTTTCTAATTGATCCAATGATCTGAACCCTACAGTATGCACTTCATTCATATCAGTGTAGACTTTTACTTTCTATTTTTACACTTTTACAGGACGTGAGTCAAGCTAATTTTTTTGCTGCTTCTTGCAAACTTAGATTAATTTTTTTATTCAAATTTTCTTCACTTAGCCATTTTGGATACAGAATAATGCTCTTATTATAAGCAAATTTAATGTGCTCTTATACTGGACTTAAAGGGAACATAAACATTTTTAACAAAATAAGAAAATCATTAAATTGGGGTAAAAATAAATAAAATAGTGAAATACTCATTACTCATCTTTATTTCTCACTATTACTATTTCAATGCTGCATATTCTCCTAATGATGTCTACTTATCACTGCAGTAATGATGACCTGGCACCGGAACATGTGATATTTGTAGCCAATTCTTGGGTATCTGATCATAAATGAGACCAGTGATATCCTTAAACAGCGTCGGACTGGAACACCTTGGGCCCACCAGAGAAAATCATTCTTGGGGCCCACTATGTAGCTACATAGAAATAAATACAAGACCACCAATTATGCAGTAAAACACACTAATATCAGGGTATAATATAAGGTAGTACACGTCTTAATTATGTAGCAGGAGTTGGGTAGCCTCCCTCATAGATTATAAAGCAGCCACCTCATAGGGGATAATGCTGCCCCCTCATAGGGGATAATTCTATAATATATAGATAGATATAGATAATAGATAGATACCGTATATACTCGAGTATAAGCCGACCCGAGTATAAGCCGACCCCCCTTTATTTTTGCCTAAAAAACTGGGAAAACGTATTGACTCGAGTATAAGCCTAGGGTGGAAAATGAGATTATGCCCCATATGCTGCCCCATGTAATATGCCCCCATAGATGCTCCATAGATTGTGCCCCCATAGATGCTCCATAGATTAAACCCCCATAGATACTCCATAGATTATGCCCCCATAGAAGCTCCATAGATTATGCCCCCATAGAAGCTCCATAGATTGTGCCCCATAGATGCTCCATAGATTATGCCCCCATAGATGCTCCATAGATTATGCCCCCATAGATGCTCCTTAGATTGTGCCCCCATAGAAGCGCCATAGATTGTGCCCCATAGATGCTCCATAGATTGTGCCCCTATAGATGCTCCATAAATTGTGCCCCATAGATACTCCACAGATTATGCCCCCATAGATGCTCCATAGATTATGCCCCCATAGATGTTCCATAGATTATGCCCCCATAGAAGCTCCTTAGATTGTGCCCCCATAGAAGCTCCATAGATGATGTCCCCATAGATGCTCCATAGATTATGCCCCCATAGATGCTCCATAGATTATGCCCCCATATATGCTCCACAGATTATGCCCCCATAGACTATGCCCCCATAGATGCTCCATAGATTACGCCCCATAGATGCTTCACAGATTATGCCCCCATAGATGCTCCATAGATTATGCCCCATAGATGCTCCACAGATTATGCCCCCATAGATGCTCCATAGATTATGCCCCCATAGATTATGCCCCATTGATGCTCCAGATTATGCCCCCATAGATTATGCCCCCATAGATGCTCCACAGATTATGCCCCCATAGATGCTCCACAGATTATGCCCCATAGATTATGCCCCCATAGATGCTCCATAGATTACGCCCCATAGATGCTCCACAGATTATGCCCCCATAGATGCTCCATAGATTATGCCCCATAGATGCTCCACAGATTATGCCCCCATAGATGCTCCACAGATTATGCCCCCATAGATTATGCCCCATAGATGCTCCAGATTATGCCCCCATAGATTATGCCCCCATAGATGCTCCACAGATTATGCCCCCATAGATGCTCCACAGATTATGCCCCCATAGATTGTGCCCCCATAGATGCTCCATAGATTGTGCCCCCATAGATGCTCCACAGATTGTGCCCCCATAGATGCCCCATGCATTATGCCCCCATAGATTGTGCCCCCATAGATTGTGCCCCCATAGATGTGCCACAGATTATGCCCCCCTAGATTGTGCCCCCTTAGATGCTCCATAGATTATGCCCCCATGGATTGTGCCCCCATAGATTGTGCCCCCATAGATGCTCCACAGATTATGCCCCCATAGATGCTCCACAGATTATGCCCCCCTAGATTATGCCCCCATAGATGCTCCACAGACTATGCCCCCATAGATTATGCCCCCATAGATTGTGCCCCCATAGATGCTCCACAGACTGTGCCCTTATAGATGCTCCATAGATTATGGCCCCTTATGCTGCCGCTGCTGCTGCAACAACAACAAAAAAAATGACATACTCACCTCTCGTCGCTGGGGGCCAGGTGCCGGTGTCCTGAGCGGGCGGGGACACCAGCGCGCTATGGGGGATAGGTGCCAGTGTC
>JARQOD010000002.1:516731850-516812178 GCA_033576555.1 Oophaga sylvatica | reverse complement strand
AATTTTTATTTATACTATGTTTTCTTTCTATTTCTCTAGCGCTCATATGATAAAGGCCAGTGTTGGCCGAAACGTCTTTTTTGAGTATCGCCACCATTTTCTAATAAACTATATTCACTTGAACCATAAGCATCTTCTCTATGTGTGACAGGATGGGGGTAGATCTGATGCTTCTTCAATCAGCTCTTGAGCATGTAATGTGGAAACTGAAGCTGATGTCGGATTCTCAATACTGGTTTGATGGTGGTGGTGAGTCCGCTGTTTGAGCATTTTAAAATTTGGGAATTATTTTACACTTTGCAGAGGACCAACTTAAAAGCCATGGGGATTCTTACACAAATCAACAAGAAACTTCTTGTCTTTGTTAGCAAGTGAAGAGTCATCACATGCTCAAGTGTGGATAGCAAACTAATTGTCAAATATAGAATACAGTCTATAGAGTCTTGTGCTTCGGTGCGAGGAAACACAGAAGACACAGGCTTGTTTAAGTAGTTCTTGTATTACTTCATACAAGTAAGGTTTAACACAGTTGCAGGTACAGAGGCAGGAGACAAGATAGGTTGGAATAAACCTTAAGTCCAGCAAAGTTGCAGAAATAGGTTCAAGTCTCTCTCTCTTACTTCACTTGCAAGTGTTGATGGTAAGCTGAGGGTTTCCTGAGTCCACACGTGTTTCAAAGATCTGAAGTAGAAGGTGGTTAGGAAAATAAGTCCAAGACTTCCAGGAGCAGGTCACAGGTAAACTGCAGACATGATTCAGAAGCACTAATTGAACAGTTGAGGTTGCTTAAAAAGGCAAGGGGCAGAGAACAGGGTGGAAACATGGAAACTAGAAACTCCATACTGACTGAGGGCAAGGTAGCTGCAGCAGGACAGAAAGCAAAATGGCCGACAGGGAAAACTAGGTTCAATTAAAATAACAGCAGATATGGCAAATAGTCTGAGAGCCTTACACTAATCAGCAATATGAACAATGCTCAAGCTGTCCTCCTCCTTCTATAATAATCTTTTAGGTAGCTAGTTTGCATCTAAAGTGCAATACTTGTCATTATCACCATCATCAACCTTATTTACTGCTTGCTTTCCATACACTTTCTCCTCCTTCTCCATTAGATCATCAGTAAGCTTTTTGTGTGACAGAGAAATGTGCGTCCAGCCATCTGTGTGCAAACTAAACTCCAACATGTGCAAGTTCATGACGATTGATAAGAAACCTCCTGGATTGCACTGCATTTTCGAAAAGAATTAAGTGCAATCAGCATTGTCATTCAGCTAATACAGTCTCTTCATTCAGTTGTATAAATGGTTAATGCTAAGTCACATAAAGTAGAGGGTGATCACTCAAGGAATAGAACCCCGAGTCCCTGTTGATTGTGATCTGGACATTATGGCATGCACATAAAGTACCATGCAAAGTTGATAGTACAAAGCAGCACTTGTTGCTACCAGAAGAATGGATGGCTGGCCCTATACATAGTTTATAAAATGCATGGTCAACCAGCTTGGGCAGAACCAGAGGTCAAAGCAGGTGAATTGTTAGTTACCCCATATAGAAATTCCAATCATTCAAGTGGACTTACAAGTAGCAACACAATAGTGTGTCTCGTGACAAAAAACTACGTGGAATCATTTTTTGTTAGCTATAAAACATAAAAACTCTCACAGTGCAGTGTGATATTAAACAGGCTGTTAATTATGATCTGTTACCATCCATTTACTCATACCCAGATATGTTGAGGTCACTAACATTTCTAGGGCCATGTTTGCATTAAAGAGCTCAAAAGGGGTTAAATAAATTCCTGGGAGAACTGTTAAAAAAGTTTTCCAAGGCAATCAGAGGCTTGTTGTGATGGTTAGATTTTTTCTTCATACTGTAGAATGTGAACAAATTCTATTGCTCTTTTGTGTACTACTGGCAAAATACAATGTAACATCTTCAATTTCACCCAGACACTCCTAGGTTTCCAATTGGTTACTCCACAACTGTCCACTACAAAATCAGTAATATATCACTCAATAAAAAGAACAAAGGTATCATTTCCATTATTTCCAGTAGATTTATCTTAAAACCTAGAATTCTGAGTTAGTTAATGGGATTTTAGACAATAATAATTACCAGATATTCATCAGTAGTTTACCATAGAACTCTTCCTTGACAGTCGTGTTATTTTAAATGCAAGCATGGATAATTGACATTACTGGTGGTGAGAGAATAAGTTTAAATGATGTAATTTTCATATTGACATACATGCACTATATGAACAAAAGTATGAAGGAACATCTTATTCATTGAAGTCATGTTTTTCATTCATTCCCATTGTCACATGTGTATGAAGTCAGCCTATACAAACATTTGTCAAAGTTTGGGTGATATTAAAGATTTCACTAAACTTGAACGTGGTGCTATAATAGGATGCAACAAGTCAGCTTGTGAAATTTATTTCCTTCTAAATATTCCACGATAAGTTGTGAGTCGTATATGTCACAGTTCCACCCCTCAGGGTGTCTGGGATGCACTTACTGATAGGTCGGCCATCCAATCTGTATCTTGCTGTAGCAGTCAGTACTTTGATTGACAGCATGACCATCCAGTCTAGTTCAGGGGCGTGCTGAGCTGCCAGTGTGTTTATTGACATCTCGACTAACCAATCTGTGACTTGGAGGCGTCGGCTGTCTCAGGTGTTCACTATCCCGGGTAATGGCCATGCCTACTTAACTGAGCAGCTTCTCCCAGGCCACTGCCAGACGTGCATACATCTTGTGAGGTTTGTGCTTTGTGCTCCCTGTGATCTGAGTTCTATATGCTTGATCTATTGCCTGACCGAGGACTTCGTTCTGACCATCTGCCTGTTTAACTCCTTCAGCTCTGATCCGTTTTCCTTCCGGTATTCTGACCTCGGAACTTTACCTGACTACGCTTTTGTCTCTTCCTTCTGTTTATGAAATACTCTCCTGGCTTCTGACCTTGGACTCCCTGACCACTTTGACTCACGGCTTAGCCTTGAGAAGTGACTAGCATCACAGTATAATCGAAAAGTGCCCTGAAATCCCAAGTTACTTATTTGAGCCAAAGCTTGTAACATGTTGTGTCCTAAAACTTAGTAAATTTATAAAAGAAAAAGTACTTTGATCCCGGTACTGTCAACCACTTTTTCAAACTGTAGCAAGCGTGTTTCAAAAATGTTAAATGTTGCACAAAACTGCTGTAAACTATTTGATAAATGTGGGCTACTATGTCTGTAATTAGCAAGCAGAATTAGCCTGGAGTCACTAACATAGAATACAGCCGAGTACTTTGCGAGAAAACATTGCATAGCACTCAGCCCAGTGTTAATCTATGGGGCAGCTCACATCAGCATTTTGTTTCTCAGGCATATTCGACATGCATGTAAAATCACAGCCTGCTATGATTGTCACTGAGACTCAGCCGAGACTCGCCAATGCAAGCTTATGAGTGTGAGAAAAAAATAAATCGCACAGCATTTAGACCATGCGAGCGCTGTCCAATTTTTACACACCGATGTCCTTTGAAAAGCTGGCAATTCATCTGCTGCATACAGTAAAATCACAACGTAACAGGTTAGAATAGAATAGATAGCATGGATATATACACAAAGAATAGATAGATACATAGATGTCAGTGACACACACATATATGTACCTTATTTTCCGGCGTATAAGACGACTTTTTAACCCCTGAAAATCGTCTTCAAAGTCTGGGGTCGTCTTATACGCCGGGTATGGAACATATGGTGGGGGGAGTGGGAGTCTCAGAGGCAAGGCGTTTACCTCATCATATCAGTGAGGGTCTAGGAACTGGAGGACGGCGGCGGCTCCTCTTCTGCAGCCCCCCAGGCTCTGTGCTGGGGGACCGTGGCGGTGGTTCTTTCGGCAGAGTCTTGGCTCTGCAGGCATTTTCTCAATCCCCGGAGGCCCCGGCAGCTTCATTGCTGCGATGCGGTGGCCTCCGGGAAATTGGCCGCTGCATGCTCAGATTTAGAGCTTGTCTCAAGATCTCAGGAGATGAGATCTGAAACTGAGCATGCGCCGCCCTCAGCGGCCATTTTCCCTGAGTCCACCGCATCGCAGCAATGAAGCTGACGGGGCCTCTGGGGATTGAGAAAATTCCTGCAGAGCCAAGACTCTGCCGAAAGAACCACCGCCGCTGTCCCCCAGCACAGAGCCTGGGGGGCTGCACAAAGAGGAGCCGCCGCCGTCTCCCCAGCACAGAGCCCCCCCAGGCTGCACGTAAAGGAGCCGCCGACGCCGCCCCCCCAGCGCCTAGACCCTTGCTGATATGATGAGGTAAACGCCTTACCTCTGAGACGCCCACTCCCCCCACCATATGTTCCGTACCCGGCATATAAGATGACATCCGGCGTATAAGAAGATCCCCCCACACTTTTAAGACGATTTCATATTTTGACTGTAAAAGTTGGGGGGGTCGTCTTATACGCCCAGTCGTCTTATACACCGGAAAATACGGTATATATATTACATAGATAGAAGAAAAGTCAGCTATTCAGCAGCCATATACTGTAAAATCACAGCAGGAGCCAACAGGATAGAATAGATGGATTATATACAGTACTGTAAATACACGTAGAATAGATAGATATAAAGATGTCAGTGACATACAATTAGTGCAGTGTGTGTGCAGTTTAAATGTATTTAATTAATAAAAGATTATTTTTTGAATGAAATACATGCAGTCGCACACTCCGGTCCCGAGTGCCAGCGGCAGTGCCAGGTGTTGAGGTGCGAGTCTCGTGAGAGGCTATCGCAAGTGTGACCCCGGCCTAATATTAACTATATAGCACAGTGGAAAATAGCAGAGATCTACAGCATGTACTTGCAATGATAATAAAACACCCAGGTGCTTGCCTATTACTCTCCCTCCTATTAACCTTTTAACATCCAATGACAGACACAGTCCGTCATGGCCGGGTGTCAGTTCCCGCACTAGGACGGACTGTGTCTGTCATGCATTTAAACTATCATTGCATGTAAACACTCATTGATAGTTCAGTGCTGAAAGCTCTCTTTGAAATCTAAGCGGCAGGGGAAGAAGTGCAGGGACTCATGCCGTCGGTCCTTGTACTCAGATTGCTGTGATCGGTCAGTCAATCTGACTGACAGATCATAGCATGATCACGCAGGAGATGCTGAAATATCAGCACCTCCTGCCTGATCAGTGAAGCAGCTCAACTCTGCCAATGGCTGAGCTTCTGCACTAGCAGCCAGGAGTGGTGTCTACGCCGCCCCTGGCTGTCAACCCCCTAATTGCTGCGATCGAGCATGATCACAGTGTTCAGGAATGAGGCAGAGGGATGGGAGCTCCCTCTGTCTTCAGATCGGTGTCCCCGTGACGTCATTGTGGGGCCCGATCGTTGCCATGGTTACCCGGGGTGGTCATGATGACCCCCAGGTCATCAAACTATGGAAAGCCTCTGAGACTATGCTCACAGCATGGTGTCAGAAGCTTTCAGTATAGGTATAATGCACTGCAATACTAGTTCATTGCAATGTATTATACCTGCAATCAAAGTAAAGAAAAGTGAAAGTCCTATAAGAGGACTAGGTAAAAAAGGAAACATTTTTTAAAAAATATGTTGAAAAATTACAAACTAATAATAATCCACTAATAAATACACATTTGTATGTAAAAAAAGTACATGTTTGGTATTGCCGCGTTCGGAACAATCCGATCTATAAAAGTGTCTAGTTAACCCCTTCAGTGAACGCCGTAAAAAAACAAAAAAAGTAGCAAAGTATACTTTATAATCATACCACTTGGAAAAAATGGAATAAAACTTAATCAAAGACGAATAGTAATAAAAATAGTATCACTAGTATCACTGAAAGCGCCATTTTGTCCCACAAAAAACAAGCTGCCATACAACTCCATCATCGGAAAAATAAAAAAGTTATAGCTCTCAGAATAAAGCAATGCAAAAATAATTATTTTTTCTGTATTTGTTGTGAAAAAGCGCCAAAACATAAACAAAATATAAATGTGGTAATGCTGTAATTATACTGATTCGAAGAATAAAACTGCCTTATCAATTTTACCACACACAGAATGCAGAAAAAACAAACAAAAAAAAAACTATTCCTGAATTGCTGGTTTTTGCTCGTTCTGCCTCTACAAAAATCGGAATAGAAAGGGATCAAAAAATGTCATGTGCCCGAAAATGGTACCAATAAAAACGTCAGTTTGTCTAGTAAAAAACAAGTCCTCATATGACTGTGTGCCGAAATACTGAATAATTATAGCTCTCAAAATATGGCAATTCAAAAACTTCTTTTGCAAAAAAAGCGTCTTTTATTGTGTGACAGAAGCTGAACATGAAAAAAAGGATATAAATCTGGTATCGCTGTGATCACACCAACCCAAGAATAAAGTCGCCTAACCAGTTATACCGCATGAGCGGCGGTATATAAAATATATAAAACCAATTCTTCACCTGCTCTGGATTTAATAATTCTGCCTCCCAAAGATCGCAGTAAGGCTTGGCACATATTTATCCTGCGCTCTACCCCTTCGGGGTTTTACACGTAAATCTCTGAAATACATGATTCAGACAGAACCACCGGCGGAAAATTCCCTATAATGAGGCAGATGGAGTCATTGTGAACGCCATAGGACCTGTGATCATGCGGTGTCCATCTTTTTCAGCTTGCATAAAAACGCAGTCCACCATAATTTTGTGCACCTCTGAAAGGAAGGATGATGCTGAACAGAGGCCTCATTATAGTGAATGGATCCCTCAGGGGTTTCGTCTGTCACGTAGCTCGGAGATTTAGATGGAAACTATAAAGTATGTACTCAGCGTAGAGAGACGGATAAATGTGATCACAGACATTATGAAAAATGTTCCCAATAAAAGCTTCAAATTAATCCACAAAAAAGTCCCCACTCAGGTCTGTCATCTGTTAACAGATATATATGAGGCTTCCACATTACTGGTAGCACAAAGGCTCTGGAAAAGCCAAAAGAAATTCAGCAAATTCTGCACTCCCAAATCAATATGCCCCCCGTCACTTCCGCGCCCCAGTGTGCATAAACCACCTTTAGCATTCACATTTGGCAGGGGTATAATTTGGTATCAATATGATCATTACACCCCTAGATTAATTCATTGAGAGGTGTAGTTTGTAAAATGAGGTCACTTTTGAGGCGTTCTACTGTTGTGGTATCTCAGGGGCTCTCCCAGTGGGTCATGGCACTCTCAAACCATAAAAGTAAAATCTGCACTATAATATGGTGCTACTTCCCTTTTGAGCTTTGCACTGTGCCTCAAAAGTAGTTTTCACCCACATATGGGGTATTGGCACACTCAGGAGAAATTGCACAACAAATTCTGGGGACCATTTTCTCCAGTTACCCTTGAGAAAATAAAAAAAATGGGGCTAAAAGAAAAATTTGGCAGGAAAAATGTGTTTTATTTAAGTTTCTTAGCTCTGTTATAAACTTCTGTAAAGCATCTGGTGGTTCAAGATGCTCAACACACATCTAGATAAGTTCCTTGAGGGTTTAGTTTTCAAAATGGTATCACTTGTGGGGGGTTTCCACAGTTTAGGCACATCAGGGGCCCTCCAAAGTGACATGGCATCCGCTCTTGATTCCAGACAATTTTGTGTTCAAAAATTCAAATCTTTCTCCTTCCCTTCCGGGTCCTGTCGTGCACCCAAACAGTGGTCTTCATCCACACATGGTGTATTGGCAAACTCAGGAGAAATTGTACAACAATTTTTGGGGTCCATTTTCTCCTGCTACCTTTGTTAAGATATAGAAATGTCGCTAAAAGATGATTTTTGAGGAAAAAATGTGATTTTTAATATTCATAGCTCTACTTTATAAACTTCTGTAAAGCACCTGTGGGTTCAAGGTGCTTACCATGCATCTAAATACATTCACTGAGGGGTCTAGTTCCAAAATGGGGTCACTTGTGGGGGGTTTCCACTATTTTGGTACATCAGGGACTCTCCAAATACAACATGGCGTCCAATCTCAATTCCAGCCAATTTTGCATTGAAAACGTTAAATGGCGATCCTTCCCTTCCGAGCTCTGCCTTGCGCCCCAATAGTGGTATACCCCCCTATATGGATTATCAGCATACTCAAGACAATTTTCACAACAACTTTTGGGGTCCAATTTTCCCTGTTTCCCTTGAAAAAATAAAAAATTGGGGGCAAAAAGATCATTTTTGTGGAAAAATATGATTTTTTATTTTCAAGGTTCTAAGTTATAAACTTCTATGAAGCACTTGGGGGTTCAAAGTGCTCAAAACACATCTAAATAAGTTACTTGGGGGTCTAGATTCCAAAATGGGGTCCCTTGTGGAGGGTTTCCACTGTTTAGGTACATCAGGGACACTCCAAACGAGACATGGCATCCGCTGTTGATTCCAGCCAATTTTACTTTAAAAACCTCAAATGGTGCTCCTTCCCTTCCGTGCCCTGATGTGCACCTAAACAGTGGTCTTCCTCCACACATGGGTATCAATTTACTCAGGAGAAATTGCACAACAAATATTGTGGCTCATTTTCTCCTGACTCCCTAGACAAAATAAAAAAATTGTGTCCAAAGTAAAATTTTTGTGAAAAAGTTAAATGTGGGTATTTTCTGTCATATAGGCCCCCAAAGTGACTTCAAATGTGAGGTGGTCCCTAAAAAAATGGTTTTGTAAAATTTGTTGGAAAAATGAGAAATCACTGGTCAAGTTTTGACCTTCATAACTTCCTAACAAAAAAATTGTTTCAAAAATTGTGCTGATGTTATTTATTAACTATTTTGTGGGACACAACCCTCTGATTTAGAGGCATAAAAAATAAATGTTTGAAAATTATGAAATTTTCAAATTTGTTGCCAAATTTACATTTTTTCACAAATAAGCACAAGAAATTTTGAAGAAATTTTACCACTATCATAAAGTACAATATGCCACGAAAGAACATTCTCAGAATCAGCGGAATCTGTTGTAGCACACCAGTGTTATAAACACATAAAGTGACAGTGGTCAGATTTCAAAATTAAGGCCTGGTCATTAACCTACAAAGTGGCTTGGTCTTTAAGGAGTTAAGTCTCTCCCTATGCTATTCCCACCTTTCAAAGAACTAACCTTCACAATCTTCAGCTCTTAAAAGAGCTTTTTGGAATGAATAACACTCTCTGTAAGCTCCTATCACTCTCCCTACGCTCTCCCTGCGCTGTTTCTGGCTGAAATGTGCACAAGATGGTGCCAGCAGCCTTTAAATATCCCCTATGACGCTGTATGGCCAGCCAATCACAGAATGCCACACCAAAGCTGGCACCGGCATTACTGTGATTAGCAAGCCAGCACAGCATTTTCATTGAGTGCATTTAAAGTGCCAAACATTCTGGGCGGGTCACTCGAATATACCGAGGCGAATACCAAATTACTCACCGAATAGCATACTATTCCTGCCAGTAACGAATAGTGACGAATGTATTCACTCATCCCTAGTTACCTTTCAATCTAATTCTGCCTGTGCTGTTACTGAGATTACTGGACACTGTTTTCACACAAAATTACAAGTATTTCTTAATTTAGTATCAAAAATAGTATAAAAAATAAGAAAGCCTCTTAAAAAAGGTTTGGCATAAAAACTAATTTTGAGCAATATGTAATTTATACCTGAAAGTACCGTATATACTCGTGTATAAGCCGAGATTTTCAGCACCTTTTTTTGTGCTGAAAATGACCCCTCGGCTTATACACGAGTCATAGGGCAGAAACCAGCGGGGGAGGGGATGCGGCGGCAGGAGCCGGTGGCTGGGACATCATACTCACCCTCCCTGTACTATCGCTGAACA
This sequence comes from Oophaga sylvatica, assembly GCA_033576555.1. Lineage (NCBI taxonomy): Eukaryota > Metazoa > Chordata > Amphibia > Anura > Dendrobatidae > Oophaga > Oophaga sylvatica. Next base: position 516,802,337 of record JARQOD010000002.1, on the reverse strand, counting down.
TCCCTGCAATCCTGCGTTCTCCCCGGCTTCCTGCAGCTCTCCAGCGCTGAGCGGTGACGTAATACCCGCTCATTAAGGTCATGTAATATGGACGCGATGCCACTACCATGGGCGTGGCCTCCATATTCATGGCCTTAATGAGCGGTATTACGTCACCGCTCAGCGCAGGAGAGCTGCAGGAAGCCGGGGAGAACGCAGGATTGCCGGCCGGGACGTTCAGCGATGGCACGGGGAGGGTGAGTATGATGGAGGAGGATGGGGGGAGCATGGAGGAGGACAAGGAGCACGGAGCAGGACGGGGGGGAGGATGGAGAGCACAGAGCAGAACGGGGGGAGGACGGAGAGCACGGAGCAGAACAGGGGAGGATGGATAGCACGGAGCAGGACAGGGGGGAGGACGGAGAGCACAGAGCAGAACGGGGGAGGACGGAGAGCACGGAGCAGAACGGGGGGAGGATGGAGAGCACGGCGCAGGACGGGGGTGGGCACAGAGGAGAATGGGGGAGTGCAGAGCTGGATGGGGGAGCACGGAGCAGGACGGGGGAGGATGGAAAGCATGGAGCAGGACAGGATAATGGAGCAGGAGGAGTTGAGCACAGAGGAGAATGGGGGCGCACAGAGCTGGATGGGGGAGCACAGAGCAGGACGGCAACTTATACACCCGGCTTATACGCGAGTCAATAAGTTTTCCAAGTTTTTTGTGGCAAAATTAGGGGGGTCGGCTTATACACAGGTCGGCTTATACATGAGTATATACAGTACATTATTTAGTAGAATCTATCCAGAAAATGTAAAATTGAAGTACAAAATAATTTACACAATAATGTCTCCCAAAATATACTGTAAAATAGTTTCTTTCAGAAACAGATTGTAGCTGGAGTTGAATAGCCATTGCAAGTCTGATAGTTTAACAGTGGATTTATTTTAAAATGTTCCTTTTGCTTTGTTGCAAATGACTATGGACATTTCACAGTTCATGTACTGTTAGAAGCATATTGCTGTAATGGTCACTGTACGTTACCCATGCCTCTTGTACTTTAATTAGATTTCATTGCAGCTCAACTTAGCATGACATAAAAACACTAGTGATTTGGTCTTTGGTTTAAACTATGCAAAGGTGAGGTAGTATACCCTTTATCATTAAATGATAAATTTGAATGTTTCTTAATTTTCGAAGTTTGAATATATATATACGATTCGTCATAGTAATAATTCATATATTACTGATCTTAGATTACTCTAAAAAATAAAATCAAACACAAAAAGTCTTAATTTTTGAGTATTAAAAAGGTAATTATTAGTGATGAGCGAGCATGCTCATCACTGCTCATTACTCGAGCATCAGTGTGCTCGAGATGCTCATTACTAGATGAATATTTTTTTGAACGTTTGAGTAGGTCGGATGGGTTTGGCAGGCACTGGTCTGCTGCATCCATCACCAGGTACCAGTAGTCACCTCAGGGGCCATGTATTCACATGCCCCACCTTAGCAAAGCATGGCCACAGACCGTGAGGCAATGACCGGGGTGAAGGTTGGAGTCTCGGAGGTCACGAAGGTGCACCTACCCTGATGCCTATTTCCCACGTACTATATTGGGGTCCTTGGAGGCCACGTTTTTCGGTGCCCTCCCTGTCGACGTGAAGTGGCCATGCAGCCCGTGAGGCACATCGGTGCCTAGGCATTATAGCAAGCCTCAGAGACCACGATATGGTGCTCTCTCTGTTGCATGCAGCCCATGAGGTGTTGCGGAGAAGTGGGGGAGCTGCTTACCTGGCTGCATCCATGGAACCGGTCCCTCTGCGACCCTCAGGGATGTGCTGGTGATATGCTCCCTCCTGCAGCGCTCCGGTCCTGACAGGTGAGGAGGACGATGGGTGTCATGGGGGCAGCATGTGGGCTTCCCCGTCGTTGCAGGCGAGGAGGAAGTGGGCCTGGCGCTCACCGGAAATGATGCAGGGTGCGCACCGTAAGTGAATACTGGCAGGGTGCACACCCGGGATACTGGTGACATGGCCGGACAAGCACAGGAAAGTGCACTGGAAGTAGCCGTGGTGCTCAGTATATGAGCACTGTATGCGCGTGCAGCCGACAGACGCACAACATGGGGAGTGAATTGCGTGCACCGGAAGTGGTTGCTGGATGCGTGCATGGGCCAGGTGCGGTGTGCATGCGGGGGGATAAATCCAGGAAGTGCAGGCGGCCGTCAAAGGCAGGATCAACCAGGTGATTGATTGATTAATTAATAAGTTAAAAAAAAAGAGATGGCAAGGCTATTATTTAAGGCTGTCAGAAATGCTGGCATGGGTCACTACGCCGTCATAGGTGGAATGTGACTGCACTCATCAAATAGCAGCTGATAAGCAGCTAATAGGATGGAGAGGTTTTGCCAGAGCACCTACAGCCGCAACAGCAGGTGCAGGAGAAGTGGTCAAGCTCAAAGGAAAAGAGCCAGACGGGCCGCAGCAACAGTGGAAGCCGCTCGGGCAACGTACGGGCGGATCATCATACCAAGGAGGCGTCCTTAGTCTCGCTGTGAGACATTGAGAAGACCAGTCAGCCTCCGGGTCCGGTACCTGTTTTTTGAAGCATCCGAGTGGTGAAGAGCTTTGAGAAAGTCCAGCACACTAATGTCTGTTCTCTTTCTCTTCTATTGTTTCCTCTCTCCCCTCTTGTACATACACTGTTGGGCTGGAGTATAGGGGGTCACTAAGAAAAGCAAGTTAAAAACTAAAATTGGGAATGCCCCCTATGTAAAAGTCTCTTAGGACCATCCTAGGATAAGAGATTGTATCAAGACTGTATTAATAAAACTGGCAGAGGAGACACCCTTTTTCACCGAAAGCCTAAAGTCCCTGATACAGTCAGAGGTCTGTAGATCTGTAAAGGCATTACAGATGATGGCTGCAGATAGCAAGTCAAGGGACAGGTCCAGCCCTTCGCAAGTATCTCAGGAGGACTCCACAGGATCAGGGGAGGACTTAGATAGGTCACGTGACTCAGAAAGTCTACAAAAGAAGAGATGTAGAGCCTTCCCTATTAATGATCAAATGCAAGGGTTCATTAAAAGAGAGTGAGAAAAAACAGAAAGGAGAATTCAGATCATCAACTCTCTAAAGAGGAAATGCCCCTTTGAGGAAGAGGCATCTTCATCCTGGGATAGGGCCGTAAAATTGATGTGACAGTCTCAAAGGTCACCAGAAAGTCTCTTTCTTTACCCTTTGAGGATTTGGGTTCCCTAAAGGAACCTCTAGACTGAAAAACAGATAGTTGCCTAAAAACAGTCTGGGAGGCCTCAGCGGGGGCATTAAGACCGGCCTTTGCAGTCACTTGTGTGGCCAGATCCCTGAAGGTATGGATTGATAACCTGGAGGATCAACTACAACAGAGAGTCCCCAGGGAGAAGATCCTAGAGGCAATACCGGCCATTAGAGCAGCAGCAGTATTTCTAGCTGAAGGTTTAGCAGATTCAGCAAGGCTGGCAGCAAAATCAGTAGCATTGACTAATGTTGGAAGCCGTGCAGTATGTCTTAAATGCTGGCCTGGGGACACTCAGGCAAAGATGTAACTTTGCTCTTTGCCGTGTGAGGGGAACTTCTTGTTTGGCCCAGCATTAGATGAGGTATTAGATAAAGCTGATGACAAAAAGTAGAATTTCCCAAAACAGCCATTTCAGGCCTTTCGGCGCTCCTTTCAGAAGGGCCAGAAGTTCAGAAGGCAGCAGTACAGGGATCGGGACAGAAGCAACTTTGATAAGCGATCCAGAGGAGGGAGAGGCTTCCACTTTGGCAAGCCATCCAAAGACACCAAAAAACCCTCCCAGTGACGGTCCTTCTCAGGTGGGAGGGAGGCTCTCTCACTTCCTCCCTGCCTGGGGGATGATCTCATCCAGCCCCTGGATCCGAAAAATTGTGGGATCAGGCCTGGAATTAAAATTCCACCACTGGCCACCAAGAAGATACATGCAGACTCTAGTACAGTCCTCACAAGAAAAACAAAAGAGTCTGGAAGAGGAGGTAATATCGCTCCTAGACAAACAAGTCCTGGAAGAGGTTCCGGTGGAGGAAAGAAACAAAGGTTTTTACTCCCCCCTATTTCTTGTAAAAAAAAACCGTACAATTCTTGGAGGACAATTATAAATCTGAAAGTCCTCAACAAGTATCTGATAATCCTATCATTCAAGATGGAGATGATAAGATCAGCAGTAAAACTCCTCTTTCCTCAGTGCTACATGGCAGTCCTGGACCTCAAGGATGCTTATTACCACGTCCCGATCCTGCAGCAAGATCGCAGGTTTCTCAGGGTGGCAGTCCAGATGGGGTCACAACTACATCACCTTTACTTACAGGGCTCTACCCTTTGGACTAGCGATATTTATAAAGTTGATTGCAGAGGTCACAGCACATCTCAGAGAGAGAGATATTCTGATAATACCCTATGTGGACGACTTCTTGATAGTGGGAAGAAGTTTTTTTCAATGTCAAGAATAAGTCAGAATAGTGATGGAAACATTACAGACGCTGGGATGGCAGCTGAACATCAAAAAATCCAAGCTGCAACCAGCTATGATCCAGAATTTCTTGTGGCTAATAGTGGACTCGGTGGCACAAGATCAAACAGTCAATGATAAAAACAATAAAAAAGCCAGAAATGACTCTAAGAAGGGCCATGTCACTGTTGGGGTCTCTAACCTCCTGCATACCAGCAATAAAATGGGCCCTAGTTACCATACAAGAGAACTGCAGTGGTGTGTGCTGCAGAACGACCTGGAACTTCAGGGACAGTTAGAGCAGAAATTCACCCTCCCGAACTCTGTACTCCAGTCACTCACGTGGTGGCTGCTGATAGAATCATCTCCAAGAGGAGTGCACTGGACATACACAACCTCCAAGGTAGTCACAACGGATGCCAGTCCTTGGGGGTGGGGAGCTCACCTAGACAAAATATGGCTCCATGATCTCTGGCCCCAGGAGGAAAGAGATCTATCCTCAAACGATTGGGAGCTTCTAGCAATCGAGAAGGCGCTAATGGGGTTGCTACCACACTTAACAGGGCATCATGTGAGAGTCCTAGAGGACAACCGAACAGCGGTCGCATATGTAAACTACCAGGGGGCACCTGTTCTCGGTCGTTGATGCACATAACAAAAAGGATCATGACTCTAGCAGAACACCATTTCCTCTCATTGTCGGCCCTGCATATCCGAGGTGGAGACAATCTGAGGGCATATTTTCTGAGCAGGAACCACTTGAGGCAAGAAGAATGGTCCCTAAAAGAATCCATTTTTCAACGGATAGTGCACATGTAGGTAAGGCCCAGTATAGACCTCTTTGTCTCAAAGGCCAACAAAAAGGTTAAGAAATTTTGTTCCCTAAGTCCAGCAGACAGACCATTGGCAGTAGATGCCTACAGGATAGAATGGACATCTGGACTCCTGTACGCCTTCCCGCCGATATGCCTCATACCAGCAGTTCTGAGGAAGATCAGAGACGACAAGGCCAGAGTGATTTTTATAGCCCCTTTTTGGCCAAAGAGGCCATGGTTCTACTGGCTGAGGGTAATGTCAGTGACGGACCCGTGGGTACTCCCAGAAGACCAGAACCTTCTAACACATGGTCGCTTCAGTCACCCTCAGAAGTTCCGGCTGCATTTGACAGCCTGGAATTTGAAAGGTCATTGTTAGGAAAAAAGGGGTTCTCACCGGGGCTGATATCCACTTTATTCAGTAGCAGAAAGCCAGTGACTACCAGGATTTATGGCAGGATAAGGAGAAAATTTTTATCTGTCTCAGGGCCAATACGGGAAGGGGAAGTCCCGATAACGGCTATACTGGAGTTCCTGCAGAAGGATTTAGAGCTGGGATTAGCTGTCAGTACCCTCAAAGTTCATGTCTCAGCCTTGGCAGCATTATTCACCTGTGACCAGGCAAACAATAGGTGGGTGGCCAGGTTTATCCGAGCCTGTAGTACTACTACTACTACTACTACTAATTCTCCTCCATGGGATCTAAATTTAGTCTTATCAGCCTTGACAGAAAGCCCCTTTGAGCCATTAAACACAATGTTAGGCAAGAAACTAACATTAAAAACAGCCTTATTAGTGGCGTTCACGTCAGCCCGTAAGATTGGGGATCTACACGCGTTATCAACCGACCCTCCCTACACTCGGATCATGGACAATAGAGTTGTGTTAAAGTTAGATCCGGCATATCTTCCAAAGGTGGTGTCAAGATCCCATAGGGCTCAGGAGATAATTTTACCATCCTTTTGTCCTAAACCTAGTAACAAGAAGGAGGAGAGGCTTCATTGCCTAGATGTTAGCAGATGTATCCTGCAGTACTTAGAGGTAACAAGACCTTGGAGAAAGCAGAGGGCCTTATTTGTCTCGTACTAGTGGGCAAGGAAGGACCTTAAAGCCTCTAAGCAGACTATAGCTAGATGGGTGAGAGAAGCCATTATGCTAGCATATAGTAGTGCAGGCAGGGCTGTTCCAGAGGGTCTAAAAGCCCACTCCACGAGAGTCATGGCGACTTCTTCAGTGGAAAGAGCAGATGCTACCATCGACCAGATCTGTAAGGCGGCCACTTGGTTTTCTCTGTCAACCTTCTTTAATCATTATAGGTTAGACTTATCGCTACCTCTGATCTCACATTTGGGAGAAGAGTGTTACAAGCAGTGATCCCTCCCTAAAGAGACTACAAATCTCTGTAACTCTCTCGTGGTGCCATCATGTATGATGGAAAAACACGGGTATTACATAACTGGTAATGTGTTTTTTCATGAGACATGACGGCACCCTTATATTCCCTCCCTTTGATCACGTCATTAGTTGGGTGCATTATTAGCATTATACACTCCCTTGGGTGTTGGTAATTAGAATTATAAAGGATGCATTATTTATATGTACACTAATCTATGGAGTTCCTCTCGTGCTCTGTAAAACAACTGATGCGGAGAGAGGAGCGGCCCCTTTTATTTTGAAGGTTTCCTGTCCTTAAAGGGCGGATCCCCTCTCTCGTGGTGCCGTCATGTCTCATGAAAAAACACATTACCAGGTATGTAATACCCGTGTTTCTTCTTGCACCCATAGGCTTGCATTGGCGAGTCTCGGCGACAATAATAATAATAATAATAGTAATAATAATAATCTTTATTTATATAGCGCCAACATATTCCGCAGCGCTTTACAGTATAACAGTTTCAAAACACAAGTCTTAAGTAACAACGTTAACAATACAATAATTAAAGCAAGATAAGATGACCCTGCTCGTGAGAGCTTACAATCTACAATGAGGTGGGGGAGATACAAAGTACAGGTGTGTATATACAATGATGTATTTACAATGATGATCCAGCCATCTTGAGGGAGTGAGGGATGGATGGAGATAGCGAATGGGCTACACACACACACTTACACATAGAATAACTATGATTAATGAACGTGATAGGCCGCTCTGAACAAATGTGTTTTGAGGGAGCGCCTGAAACCATGCAAATTGTGGACAGTCCTAATTTCTTGGGGTAGAGCATTCCAGAGGATTGGCGCAGCGCGGGAGAAGTCGTGGAGTCATGAGTGGGAGGTACAGATTAGTGCAGAGGTTAGTCGAAAGTTGTTTGCAGAGCGCAGCAGTCGGTTAGGCCGATAGATAGAAATGAGGGAGGAGATGTAGTTGGATGCTGCACTGTGGAGAGCTTTGAGGGTGAGAACCAGTACTTTGAATTGATCCTATAATGAATGGGCAGCCAGTGTAAGGACTGGCGAAGAGCGGACGCGTCCGAGTACCGATTAGCCAGATGGATGACCCTGGCTGCTGCATTAAGGATGGCCTGGAGAGGGGAAAGTCGAGTAAGGGGGAGACCAATTAATAAAGCATTGCAGTAGTCCAGGCGGGAGTGGATCAATGCTACAGTGAGGGTTTTTGTTGCTTCCATGGTGAGAAAAGGGCGGATTCTAGAGATGTTCTTTAGGTGTAGGCGGCAAGAGCGGGAAAGAATTGTATATGGGAGGTGAAGGAGAGATTGGTGTCAAACATAACACCCAGAAAGCGAGCCTGCTGCCAGGGTGTTATTATGGTGCCGCCCACGGAGAGGGAAATGTCAAATTTAGGGAGGTTAGTAAACGGCGGGAGCAGAAGAAGTTCAGTTTTGGAGAGGTTGAGTTTCAGATAGAGAGTGGACATGATGCTGGAGACTACGGACAGACAGTCGGTGGCATTCTGTAGTAAAGCGGGGTAAGGTCGGGGGATGACGTGTCTAGTTGTGTGTCATCAGCATAAAGATGGTACTGAAAGCCAAATCTGCTAATGGTCTGTCCAATTGGGGCCGTGTAGAGAGAGAAGAGAAGGGGGCCAAGGACTGAGCCCTGGGGTACACCGACAGCGAGATGAAGAGGAGATGACGAGGAGCTAGAGAACAAAACACTGAAGGAGCTGTCAGATAGATAGGAAGAGAACCAGGAGAGAGCAGTGTCCTTAATGCCTAGTGACTGGAGCCTAGACAATAGGAGACAGTGCAGACGAGGAAAAATGGGACTCCAGCTTCCATAAAATGAATGAAACTTTATTCGTGTAAATTACACATAAAACCTCCTGGTTCAAGATAGGAGTGCACTACATAGCACGGCCAATAGCGACGCGTTTCGACCTAGATGCGGTCTTTGTCACAGCTATCAACATGTCTAAGTGCTTCACATACAGTCAGGGCCAGAAATATTTGGACAGTGACTAGTGTTGAGCGATACGATAATGCAAATATCGGCTATCAGCCGATATTAGCTCTATCGGCCTTTCGATAATTTGTTTCGATATTTTCGTCTTATCGAATACCGGAATCGGATTTGTCACTGTCACTGTCTGTGTCCGTCGGTCGGGTCTGTCACTGTCAGTGTCCGTCGGTCGGGTCTGTCAGGAGTCAGCGGCACTTACCTGGCAGAAGATCTCCGGCGGTCACGTCCTGGACTGCTTCATGGCCGCCATCCTCTTCTCCCCGGCGGTCACATGCAGTTTCTCGCTATAACTGCAGTGACTGCTGGGTAATCCCGGCCGTAAAGCAGTCAGTCCGATGACGTCACCGCCGGGGAAGCAGGTAATCAGCTGTGCTGCGTCGCAATGACAGGCTCTGCCTGTCATTGCGATGTAGCAGAGCTGGATCGTCGTGGGACTGTCGTTACTATGGACTGCGTCGGACAGGTGGTATACTGTTGGTTTGTTTTTTTTCTTTTTTTACAGGAGATCGATGGCGTCGCAGGAATGAGAGTACAATAAAAGAATTGAAAACTGTGTTGTCTCTTTTATTTCATTAAAATACTTTTTTCTTGCTTTGTCTTTTTTTTATGCATTTAATAACTTTGGGATTAATAATGGATCGGTGTCTTATTGACGCCTCTCCATTATTAACCGGGCTTATTGTCACCGTGCAATCAACGGTGACATTAACCCCTTATTACCCCGCTTGCCACCGCTACAGGGCAAGTGGGAAGAGCCGGGTAAAGTGCCACAATTGGCACATCTTTTGATGCGCCAAATGTGGGGCTGCTGTGCCTGGTATTATCAGGCTGTTGAGGGCCAAAATCCATGGGCCTTGACAGTCTTTTAATACCAGGCCGCAGCAGTCTGCATTTACTTGGCTGGTTAACAAAAATAGGGGGACCTCTACGGCCGTTTTTTTTTTCGAGGGGATCCCCTATTTTTGTTAACCAGCCAAGCTAAGCAGACTGCTGTGGCCTGGTATTATCAGGCTTGCAAGGTCCATGGATATTGGATCCTTACCAGCCTGAAAAACCAGGCCTCAGCGGTCTGCTTCATCTGGCTGGTTAACAAAAATAGGGGGGACCCCACGCCAATTTTTTTCGAGGGGATCCCCTATTTTTGTTAATCAGCCAAGATATGCAGACTGCTGTGGCCTGGTATTATCAGGCTGGCAAGGTCCATGGATCTTGGCTCCTTAACAGCCTGAAAATCCAGGCCTCAGCGGTCTGCTTCATCTGGCTGGTTAACAAAAATAGGGGGGACCCCACGCCATTTTTTTTCGAGGGGATCCCCTATTTTTGTTAACCAGTTCCCTCTGACGTCACTGATTGTGTCCCTGGCTGACCTGAAGTGAAAGTGGAAAGCAATCAATTAAGCTTTCCACTTCCTCTCCTGTCAGCCAGGAGAGGAACTCATTCATTTGGGGGTTTACTGTGAGGCTGCAGCATTAGCTGCGGTCCCTGCAGTAAACATTAACCCTTTCTGAAGGATTACACCATGGGACCTGACTGTACATCGGATTGGTAAGAATAATTTTGCTTTATTATTTTATTTTTATTAGAGGAAATTTTTTAGCAGGTAAATAAAATATGGTCAAAAACTGTGTGATTATTTCATTAAACTTCTTTTTTATTAAAGTGTGTGTGTTTGATTTTTCTTTCATACAATAGGATTAATAATTGATAGTTGTCTGATTGACAGCTCTCAATTATTAACCTGGCTTAAAGTGACCTTTCAATTGCAAGGTCATTTTAACCCCTTATTAACCCATTCGCCACCGCTACAGGGCAATGGGAATAGACGGCAAAGTGCCAGAAAGGGCAAATCTAATTAGAGATTTGCCCTTTCTGGGGTGTCTGGGGGCAGATGTTAGTAGCCGGGGGGGGCCAAAAATAATGGTCCCTCTCTGGGCTATTATTATCTGCCCCCACTCACTGGCTTTGTCTGTCTGGTTGCGAAAATAGGGCGGGAGCCCACGCATTTTTTTCAGCAATTTTACACCTCATATATATATATACATGTCATTGAATTTGTGACACATATATATATATTTATATTTATAGTTCATACACTTCTACATAGTATAATAGCCGCTAATTCAATTGCCGGCTTTTGTGAAAATGCAGAACCCGACATGAAATGACACTTGGTTTACATAGAGTTAACCATGTCTTTTCATGTAGTTTGATATCTGATTTGCACAAACAATTACATGAGTGTAAGTGTGCAAAATTTCACACCTGTAGGGGTTAATTAAAGGTGTAAATTCGTAGCAAAAAAGTCAGTTTTTTTTACAACGAATTTACACCTTTAACCCTTCACCCCCAAGGGTGGTTTGCACGTTAATGACCGGGACAATTTTTACAATTCTGACCACTGTCTCTTTATGAGGTTATAACTCCGGAACGCTTCAACGGATCTTTGCGATTCTGAGATTGTTTTCTCGTGACATATTGTACTTCATGTTAGTGGTAAAATTTCTTCCATATAACTTGCGTTTATTTTGAAAAATACGCAAATATGGCGAAAATTTTGAAAATTTAGCAATTTTCAAACTTTGAATTTTTATTCCCTTAAAACAGAGAAATATGTAACACAAAATAGTTAAGAAATAACATTTCCCACATGTCTACTTTACATCAGCACAATTTTGGAATCAAAATTTTTTTTTGTTAGGAAGTTATAAGGGTTAAAAGTTGACCAGCGATTTCTAATTTTTACAACAAAATTTACAAAGCCATTTTTTTTAGGGACCACCTCACATTTGAAGTCACTTTGAGGGTCTACATGACAGAAAATACCCAAAAGTGACACCATTCTAAAAACTGCACCCCTCAAGGTACTCAAAACCACATTCAAGAAGTTTATTAACCCTTCAGGTGCTTCACAGGAACTAAAGCAACGTGGAAGGAAAAAATGAATATTTAACTTTTTAGCCACAAAAATGATCTTTTACAAACTTTTTTTTTATTTTCACAAGGGTAAAAGGAGAAAATGGACAGATAAGGTTGTTATGCAATTTCTCCTGAGTACGCCAATACCCCATATGTGGGGGAAAACCACTGTTTGGGCACACGGCAGAGCTCGTAAGGGAAGGAGCGCCGTTTGACTTTTTCAAACTAAAATTGGCTGGAGTTGAGATTGGACGCCATGTCGCGCTTGGAGAACCTCTGATGCGCCTAAACAGTGGAAACCCCCCACAAGTGACACCATTTTGGAAACTAGACCCCCTAAGGTACTTATCTAGATCTGTTGTGAGCACTTTGAACCCCCAAGTGTTTCACAAAAGTTTATAATGCCTGGGTGTGAAAAAAAAAAAAAAAAAAATTCCACAAAAATGATTTTTTAGTCCTAAATTTTTGAATTTTCCCAAGGAAATTGGACCCCAAAAGTTGTTGTCCAATTTGTCCTGAGTACGCTGATACCCCATATGTGGGGGTGGAAAACTGTTTGGGCGCACGGCAGGGCTTGGAAAGGAAGTAGTAACGTTTTGGAATGCAGACGTTGATGGGGGTCATGTTCCGTTTGCAGTGCCCCAGATGAGCCTAAACAGTGGAAATCCCCCACAAGTGACCCCATTTTGGAAACTAGACCCCCTAAGGAACTTATCTAGATCTTTGGTGAGCACTTTGAACCCCCAAGTGCTTCACACAAGTTTATAATGCCCGGGCATGAAAATAAAAAATCCTATTTTTTTCCCACAAAAATTATCTTTTAGTCACTAATTTTTTATTTTCCCAAGGGTATCAGGAGAAATTGGACCACATAAGTTGTTGTCCAATTTGTCCTGAGTACGCTGATGCCCCATATGTGGGGGGGAACCACTGTTTGGGCGCACGGCAGAGCTCGGAAGGGAAGGAGCACCATTTGACTTTTTCCAACCAAAATTGGCTGGAATTGAGATTGGATGCCATGTTGCATTTGGAGAGCCCCTGATGTGCCTAAACAGTGGAAACCCCCCACAAATGACCCCATTTGGGAAACTAGACCCCCTAAGGAACTTATCTAGATCTTTGGTGAGCAATTTGAACCCTCAAGTGCTTCACACAAGTTTATAACGTAGAGCCGTAAAATTTAAAATCATATTTTTTCCACAAAAATGATCTTTTCACCCCAATTTTTATTTTTCCAAGGGTAACAAGACTCCAAAAGTTATTGTGCAATTTGTCCTGAGTACACTGATACCCCATATGTGGGGGTATACCACTGTTTGGGTGCATGGCAGAGTTTGGAAGGGAAGGAGCGCCATCTCACTTTTTCAACGCAGAATTGGCTGGACGCCATGTCGTGTTTGGAGAGCTCCTGATCTGCCTAAACAGTGGAAACCCCCCACAAATGACACCATTTTGGAAACTAGACCCCTCAAGGAACTTATCTAGATGTGTGGTGAGAACTTTGAACCCCCAGGTGTTTCACTAAAGTTTATAACGTACAGCCTTAAATATAAAAAATCCTTTTTTTTTTTACAAAAATGATTTTTTCGCCCCAATATTTTATTTTCACAAGGGTAACAGAAGAAATTGGAACCCAAAAGTTGTTGTCCAATTTGTCCTGAGTACGCTGATACCCAATATGTAGGAGAAAACTACTGTATGGGTGCACGTCAGGGCTCGGAAGGGAAGTAGTGACGTTTTGGATTGCAGACTTTGATGGAATGGTCTGGGGGCGTCATGTCGCATTTGGGAGCCCCTGATACGCCTAAACAGTGGAAACCCCCCACAAGTGACCCCATTTTGGAAAATAGACCCCACAAGGAACTTATCTAGATGTGTGGTGAGCACTTTGAACCCCGAAGTGCTTCACAGAAGTTTATAACGCACAGCCGTAAAAATAAAAAATCCTTTTTTTTTTTACAAAAATGATTTTTTCGCCCCCAATATTTTATTTTCACAAGGGTAACAGGAGAAATTGGACCCCAAAAGTTGTTGTCCAATTTGTCCTGAGTACGCTGATACCCAATATGTGGGAGAAAACTACTGTATGGGCGCATGTCAGGGCTCGGAAAGGGAAGTAGTGACGTTTTGGATTGCAGACTTTGATGGAATGGTCTGGGGGCGTCATGTCGCATTTGGAGAGCCCCTGATGCGCCTAAACAGTGGAAACCCCCCACAAGTGACCCCATTTTGGAAAATAGACCTCACAAGGAACTTACCTAGATGTGTGGTGAGCACTTTGAACCCCGAAGTGCTTCACAGAAGTTTATAACGCACAGCCGTAAAAATAAAAAATCCTTTTTTTTTTTACAAAAATGATTTTTTCGCCCCCAATATTTTATTTTCACAAGGGCAACAGGAGAAATTGGACCCCAAAAGTTGTTGTCCAATTTGTCCTGAGTACGCTGATACCCAATATGTGGGAGAAAACTACTGTATGGGCGCATGTCAGGGCTCGGAAAGGGAAGTAGTGACGTTTTGGATTGCAGACTTTGATGGAATGGTCTGGGGGCGTCATGTCGCATTTGGAGAGCCCCTGATGCGCCTAAACAGTGGAAATCCCCAACAAGTGACCCCATTTTGGAAAATAGACCCCACAAGGAACTTATTTAGATGTGTGGTGAGCGCTATGAAGCCCCAAGTGCTTCACAGAAGTTTATAATGTACAGCCGTAAAAACAAAAAAATCTTATTTTTTTTACAAAAATAATATTTTCGCCCCCAGTTTTTTATTTTCCCAAGGGTAACAGAAGAAATAGGACAAATTTCACAATAACTCTTGGGGTCCAGAGTACGCTGATACCCATATGTGGGGATAAACTACTGTTTGGACGCATGGCAGAGCTCAGAAGTGAAGGAACACCGTTTGACTTTTTCAACGCAGAATTGGCTGGAATGGAGATCAGACGCCATGTCACATTTGGAGAGCCCCTGATGTGCCTAAACAGCGGAAACCCCCCAATTCTAACTCCAACCCTAACCCCAACACACCCCTAACCCTAGTCCCAACCCTAATCCCAACCCTAACCCTAATCCTAACTCTAACCCTAATCCTAACTTTAGCGCCAACCCTAACCCTAACTTTAGCCGAAACCCTAACCCTAACCCTAATGGGAAAATGGAAATAAATACATTTTTTTTATTTTATTATTTTTCCCTAACTAAGAGGGTGATAAAGGGGGTTTGATTTACTATTTATAGCGGTTTTTGTGATTGGCAGCTGTCACGCTAAAAGACGCTTTTTATTGCAAAAAGTAGTTTTTTGCATCGCCACATTTTGAGAGCTATAATTTTTGCATATTTTGGCCCACAATGTCATGTGAGGTCTTAATTTTTGCGGGACGAGGTGACGCTTTTATTGGTACCATTTTGAGCACGTGACATTTTTTGATCGCTTTTTATTTCGATTTTTGGGAGGTTAGAATGAACAAAAATCAGCAATTCATGAATTTCTTTTGGGTGAGGCGTTTTTATTGTTCCGCGTGTGGTAAAATCGATAAAGCAGTTTTATTCTTCGGGTCAGTACGATTATGGCGATACCTCATTTATATAATTTTTTTATGTTTTGGCGCTTTTATAGAATAAAAACAATTTTATATAAAAAATAATTATTTTTGCATCGCTTTATTCTGCGAGCTATAACTTTTTTATTTTTTCGCTGATGATGCTGTGTGACGGCTCGTTTTTTTGCGGACAAGATGACGTTTTCAGCGATACCATGTTTATTTATATCCGTCTTTTTGATCGCGTGTTATTCCACTTTTTGTTCAGCGGTATGATGATAAAGCACTGATTTTTTGCTTCGTTTTTATTTTTTATTTTTTAAGGGGTTCACAAAAGGGGTTAACTAGTGGGACAGTTTTATAGGGGGGTCGTTACGGACGCGGCGATACCATATATGTGTACTTTTATTGTTTTATTTTTTTTATTTACAATAAGTAATGAATTTATTGGGGAATATTTTTTTTTTTTTTTTTTTTTTTTGGATTTTTTTTACACATGTTTATTTTTACTTTTTTTTACTTTTTTACTTTGTCCCAGGGTGGGACATCACTGTATTTCATCAGATCGCTGGTGTGACAGTGTGCACAGCACTCTGTCACACCAGCGATCGCTCAGGCAGTGCAGCAGGCTTCTCAGTGCCTGCTCTCGGCAGGCACTGAGGTAGCCGCCTCCCTCCAGGACCCCAGCGCCATCTTGGATCCGGGTCCTGGGAGGGAGGAAGCCCTCAGAGCAGCGCGATCACATCGCGCTGGTCTGAGGGTCTCAGGGGGGCGCGCAGGGAGCCCCCTGCCTGCGCGATCCTCCCCTGTGCCCCCAGTACACCGCGATCATGTTTGATCGCGGTGTGCAAGGGGTTAATGTGCCGGGAGCGGTCCGTGACCGCTCCTGACACACAGTCACGGGTGTCAGCTGTGATAATCAGCTGACACCCGGCAGCGATTAGCTGCGCTCCCTCCGGGAGCGCAGCTAATCGCCTATGACGTGCTATCCCGTCCATGGTCAGAATGGCACGGGTTTTATGGACGGGATAGTACGTCTAATGTCAGAGAGGGGTTAATTAACCCCTACAGGTGTGAAATTTTGCACACATAGACTGATGTAATTGTTTGTGCAAATCAGATTGCAAACGACATGAAAAGACATGGTTAACCCTATGTACACCAAGTGTCATTTCATGTCGGGTGCTTCTGTCTTTTCACAGAAGCCGGCTTTACCCGGCAATTGAATCAGAGGATATTTTACTATGTAGAAGTATATAAACTATACATATATGTATATATATATGTCACAATGACATGTATATATATATATATATATATATATATATATATATATGTATTCTATGTGTGTATATTTAGTGTTTACAAGGAAATAAAGGTTTTTCTTAGTTGCGATATTTTGTTCCCATAGACTTACATTGGACTTCCGGTATCGAAATCGGATATCGACGATATTTAGTGCTATCGGCGATACAATTTCGATACGATATTTTTAGATATTGAGCACTATCGCTCAACACTAACAGTGACACAATTTTCGCGAGTTGGGCTCTGCATGCCACCACATTGGATTTGAAATGAAACCTCTACAACAGAATTCAAGTGCAGATTGTAACGTTTAATTTGAAGGGTTGAACAAAAATATGTGTTAGAAAATGTAGGAATTGTACACATTTCTTTACAAACACTCCACATTTTAGGAGGTCAAAAGTAATTGGACAAATAAACATAACCCAAACAAAATATTTTTATTTTCAAAATTTTGTGGCGAATCCTTTGGAGGCAATCACTGCCTTAAGTCTGGAACCCATGGACATCACCAAACGCTGGGTTTCCTCCTTCTTAATGCTTTGCCAGGCCTTTACAGCCGCAGCCTTCAGGTCTTGCTTGTTTGTGGGTCTTTCCCTCTTAAGTCTGGATTTGAGCAAGTGAAATGCATGCTCAATTGGGTTAAGATCTGGTGATTGACTTGGCCATTGAAGAATGTTCCACTTTTTTGCACTCATGAACTCCTGTGTAGCTTTGGCTGTATGCTTGGGGTCATTATCCATCTGTACTATGAAGCGCCGTCCAATCAAGTTTGCAGCATTTGGCTGAATCTGGGCTGAAAGTATATCCCGGTACACTTCAGAATTCATCCGGCTACTCTTGTCTGCTGTTATGTCATCAATAAACACAAGTGACCCAGTGCCATTGAAAGCCATGCATGGCCATGCCATCACGTTGCCTCCACCATGTTTTACAGAGGATGTGGTGTGCCTTGGATCATGTGCCGTTCCCTTTCTTCTCCAAACTTTTGGCTTCCCATCATTCTGGTACAGGTTGATCTTTGTCTCATCTGTCCATAGAATACTTTTCCAGAACTGAGCTGACTTCTGGAGGTGTTTTTCAGCAAATTTAACTCTGGCCTGTCTATTTTTGGAATTGATGAATGGTTTGCATCTAGATGTGAACCCTTTGTATTTACTTTCATGGAGTCTTCTCTTTACTGTTGACTTAGAGACAGATACACCTACTTCACTGAGAGTGTTCTGGACTTCAGTTGATGTTGTGAACGGGTTCTTCTTTACCAAAGAAAGTATGCGGCGATCATCCACCACTGTTGTCTTCCGTGGGCTCCCAGGTCTTTTTGGATTGATGAGTTCACCAGTGCTTTCTTTCTTTCTCAGGATGTACCAAATTGTAGATTTTGCCACTTCTAATGTTGTAGCAATTTCTTGGATGGGTTTTTTTCTGTTCTTGCAGCTTAAGGATGGCTTGTTTCACCTGCATGGAGAGCTCCTGTGACCACATGTTTCCTTCACAGCAAAACCTTCCAAATGCAAACACCACACCTCAAATCAACTCCGGCCCTTTCATCTGCTTAATTGAGAATGACATAACAAAGGGATTGCCCACACCTGTCCATGAAATAGCCTTGGAGTCATTTGTCCAATTACTTTTGGTCCCTTTAAAAACAGGGTGGCACATGTTAAGGAGCTGAAACTCCTAAACCCTTCAACCAATTTTAATGTGGATACCCTCAAATGAAAGCTGAAAGTCTGAACTTCAACTGCATCTGATTTGTTTTGTTTCAAATTCATTGTGGTAATGTCTAGAACCAAAATTAGATAAATGTTGTCTCTGTCCAAATATTTATGGACCTAACTGTATATAGGATAGTTCAACCAATCACAATCGATGACTATAATCACATGTTAAAACAGGGTATTCCTATAATTAACTATTTAATCACACATCAAATGGGCATGAAACAAAAAAAACACCAAAAAAAACATTAAACATATAACCATTAGTTGAACTATGCCTGATAGAGACAAATATACTGAAAACAATCTAATAATGGTATAAAATATAATTTCTTTTATTTAATCCTTTGGGATTTCTTGTATCAAGATTAAAGATCCAGAAGGCTTCTCTGGTCAGCAACGATCTTTTCCTATCGCCACCTCTCTTTGTGTTAAACACATGTTCAATACCTATAACGCACATAGTTTTAATTTCACCTTTATGGCAATTAATAAAATGTTTGGATGCCATAGAAACATTTTTAGTTTCACAATTTTTATTTTTTAGATCTCTCAGATGTTCTGAAATTCTGACTTTTAATTTTCTCGTTGTACACCCTACATAGATTAAATTGCATTCATTGCAAATAATTTGGTAGATAACATTTGTGGTGTTACAATTAATAAAAATTTTTATATTAAACACTTGCGTTTTATTTGCGTTATTGTAGGTTTTAGTGTTGGTGGCTAATTCACACATACCACATCTACTTTGACCGCATCTGAATGCCTCACCTTTGATGGTGAGGCATTTCTCCAAAAATCAGGAGTCCCTATGGGAGCAAAATACTCGCCTTCTCTTGCAAATCTAACCATGGCATACTGGGAGTTAAGATTTATTTACAACTAAAATAATCCTTTTTCCCAATTTCTGAAGTGGTATGGTAGATTCATTGATGATACCTTGATTATCTGGGAGGCAATGAATCTATCATACCTGAATTTGTCAGATATATCAATGACAATGAAATGAATATCAAATTTACATATGTTGCTAACAGAAATAACATTTCTTTCCTTGATCTGAATTTGCGTGGTGAAAGTGGCATTCCTATCATCTCAGGTACTTTTTCCAAACCCATCAAAGGTAATACGATTCTGCATGCAAATAGTGGCCATCCTAGAACAACGATTAAGTCTATCCCGGTGGGAGAGTTTATAAGGCACAAAAGAAATTGTTCTCAGGAAAAAGACATGTTCAAAGAATTTGGAATGATAGAGAATAAATTAAAAAATAGGGGCTATCCATTATGGACCATTGAGAGAGCTCGCAATATAGCATTAAAACGTGATAGAAAAGAACTATTGCAGCCCAATATAAATAAAAATAAATATTTGGGAACAAATAAAGAGTATTCAAAATCATTTGTTAGCATTCAATTTAGTTCTCAATTCTATGAAATAAAAAGAATTATTCATAAATATATCCCCATTTTATATGAGGACAAAACATTGGAAAAAATACTCCAACCAGGGGTTAATATTGTGGCTAGGAAAGCTCCTAATGTGGGTGATTTCATTTCTCCAGGCTCCTTTGCAACTAAAGCTGCTGACACTAATTGGTTAAAAATGAAAGGTTTTTTCAGATGTGGTCAAAGTAGATGTGGTATGTGTGAATTAGCCACCAACACTAAAACCTACAATAACGCAAATAAAACGCAAGTGTTTAAAATAAAAAAAATTATTAATTGTAACACCACAAATGTTATCTACCAAATTATTTGCAATGAATGCAATTTAATCTATGTAGGGTGTACAATGAGAAAATTAAAAGTCAGAATTTCAGAACATCTGAGAGATATAAAAAATAAAAATTGTGAAACTAAAAATGTTTCTATGGCATCCAAACATTTTATTAATTGTCATAAAGGTGAAATTAAAACTATGTGCGTTATAGGTATTGAACATGTGTTTAACACAAAGAGAGGTGGCGATAGGAAAAGATCGTTGCTGACCAGAGAAGCCTTCTGGATCTTTAATCTTGATACAAGAAATCCCAAAGGATTAAATAAAAGAAATGATATTTTATACCATTATTAGATTGTTTTCAGTATATTTGTCTCTAACAGGCATAGTTCAACTAATGGTTATATGTTTAATGTTTTTTTGGTGTTTTTTTTTTGTTTTTTTGTTTTTTTTTGTTTCATGCCCATTTAATGTGTGATTAAATAGTTAATTATAGGAATACCCTGTTTTAACATGTAATTATAGTCATCGATTGTGATTGGTTGAACTATCCTATATATGTGAAGCACTTAGACATGTTGATAGCTGTGACAAAGACCGCATCTAGGTCGAAACGCGTCGCTATTGCCCGTGCTATTGCACTCCTATCTTGAACCAGGAGGTTTTATGTGTAATTTACACGAATAAAGTTTCATTCATTTTATGGAAGCTGGAGTCCCGTTTTTCCTCGTCTGCCAAGTCTCAAGTCCATGGTCTGGATTTCCCTCCGTGCATCCTCCTAGTTGGTGAGCTGGCTGGAACTGTGTTCCTATTTTTCTTTTCTTCTTAGTAGGAGACAGTGGTCAACCGTGTCGAAAGCTGCAGAAAGGTCGAGAAGAATGAGCAGAGAGTGGTCACCGTTACGTTTTGCTGTCAGAAGGTCATTGGTCACTTTGATGAGTGCAGTTTCAGTCAAATGTATGGGTCGGAAGCCGGACTGTGAAAGGTATAGAAGTGAGTGAGTGGAGAGGTAACGGGTAAGGCGGGAGTAGACTAGGCGCTCCAAAAGTTTAGAGATGAAGGGGAGATTGGAGACCGGTCTGTAGTTGTTTGTGCAGAAAGGGTCAAGAGTGGGTTTCTTTAGTAATGGAGTAACGATGGAGTGTTTGAAGGAGGATCTGAAAATGCCAGAGGAGAGTGAGAGATTAAAGATTGTAGTTAGGTGAGTTGTGACAACTGGAGAGAGAGACTGGAGGAGATGTGAGGGAATGGGGTCGGTAGTGCATGTAGTCGGACGAGAGCAAGAGAGGAATCTGGAGACTTCTACTTCTGTGATGAGATCAAATGTGGAAAGTGAGCCAGGGGAAATGCAGTGAGGGATGGGAGTAACAGCACTTGGTGGTTGAGAGCAGATTTCCTGACGGATAGTATCTATTTTTTCTATAAAGTGGGAGGCCAGGTCATCAGCGCAAATGTCTGTGATGGGTGATGGGGGCTTGTGCTTTTGGCCTGAGGAGGGAGTGAAAAGTGTCAAAAAGTTTCTTGGGGTTGTTGCCTAGTGAGGAGATCAGGAAGGTGAAGGAGGTCTGTTTGGTGAGGTGAAGGGCAGCGTTATAAGTTCTTAACATAAATTTAAAGAGGATGAAGTCTTCTGGTGTGCAGGTTTTTCTCCAAAGGCGTTCAGCAATCCTAGAGCATCGCTGGAGAAGTTGAGTTTGCAATATGAGCCAGCATGATGCAAATTTACATGCACGACAAATACGGCTGAGAAAATACACTGTGATGTGAGCTGCCCCATAGATTAACACTGGGCCGAGTGCTATGCAATGTTTTCTCGCATAGCATTCGCCCGTATTTTACAGTAGTGTGACGCCGGCCTTCATCAGCCGCTCCTGCTCTGTAAATAAATAAATGAAAAAAAAACCCCAATGGTTCCCTTGTATTTTTGCTAACCAGCCAGGCAAAACTAACAGCTGGGGGCTACAACCCTCAGCTGTCAGCTTCAGCAAAGGCTGGTTAACAAGAATAGAGGGGTCCCCATTTTTTAATTATTTAAAGAAATATAAAAAATGGCATGAGGTCCCCCCATTTTTAACAACCAGCCTTGCTAAAGCACTGATACAAAAAATGAGGCTTGCGCCCCAAAGAAATGCACAGCGGTAGCACGACATTGTGTACAATATCACAGGGGTAGGACTGATAATCTTACATTAACTGGTTTAGAACGGGTGAAAAATCAGGAAAGAGGAGGTGATTAATTAAAGAATCTTAGGATGAGGGAAGCGTTGTATATAATGAATTTTAACACCAGACAACCGCTAGGTATGAATAATAGAATGGATATTTCGTATATTTATTGATAATTATGCAATATAATTTATTAAACGAAATCAACATTTAAACAAAATGAAGCATAATTACTAATATAATAAAATAAAATACAATGAATTATATTTGACATTTGCATATAATAAAAGTTGCATAACATATATTTATGTAATGCAGGTAAGCAGATTCACCGCGGAAGCATATCCATTACTATATTTTAATGATTAGATCAGCATCTAGACATCATTCAAAAACAAAGATGAATAGTATATAAATGGCATTGATACGGTTAATAGTGTGCTTGCAAAAGCGAGTGATGCTCGCTGAATGCATTAAGGAGTTTAGTAGTATTAACCAACCACACCTAAAGACTAATCATGTCACAGAAGGTGGTGAGTTTTGGAATTACTGGCGCTTATTTTAAAAGCTGGTGTCCGCGGTGAGCATGCAGCCTAGCAATTTGGCAAAGCTCATCATTTGGAGCGAAACATGTAATTGCAACATGTACCGCAGCACCTACTATGCAAGCAAGCATTTTTAGCTGACAAGCGATTCAATAAAGGATTTTTTGACTTCATATGGAGCTGGATTGGATATCATTATATGAACTTGCTAAAGCACACAGCTGGGGGCTGGTATTCTCAGGCTAGTAAGGGGCCATGGATATTGGCCCCCCAGCCTATAAATAGCAGCCCGCAGCTGCCCAGAAAGGGCACATCTATTAGATGCACCAATTCTGGCGCATTGCCTGGCTCTTCCCACTTGCCCTGTAGTGGTGGCAAGTGAGGTTCATATTTGTGGGGTTGATGTCACCTTTGTATTGTCAGGTGACATGAAGCCCACTGCTTAGTAATGGAGAGGTGTCTATAAGACAGCTATCCCTCACTAGCACTATAGTTACATGGCAAATAAAGACGCAGCCAGAATAAAGTCCTTTATTAGAAATAAGGCTAAGCACAGTTTTCCATTTTAGTTTAAAATAATAAAGACAGTTATGCTCACCTAATGCCTAATTCCACTGAAGCCCTCGTTCTCCTGTAATAAAGCTAAAATAAAAAACAACAATATACCATACCTGTCGGTTGTTCTGCACCACTCTGTAATCCATGTCTGAGAGATAAATAGTTTTCAACCTGGATGGTGCCAAGATGCGACCGTCCAGGCTGAGAACCACTGGTGAATGCCACACTAATGTCAAGGATCGGGAAACATATCGAGTTTGCAGTGAACTGGTAGCTGGTTGGGACCTTCACTAATCAATTGATTTATATTCCGTTTGATCATGTGGTGCTGTTTTGCTGCCCATTGGATCTAGCAAGTATCATTTACTATAACCATGTACCCTCGCAACCTAAGCACTATTTGCATCTTAATTGTCAAATTATAATGCTTTATTGTCCAAAAAACTGGCACTTTGCCATATGGTGTCCTTCCTGGGTTGTATCCTATACACCCTCTATTGTTTGACCATTAATCACACAACTCTCTTTAAGATGTGGTGGTAAATATTCACAGCATTTGTTTGTGATTAATGTGTGCCAGTAAATATTCACAGAATCAATCTGTGATTCATGTATCTTATCTAGATTACTATACATATTACCTTGATAGTCACTTTGACCATATTTATGGATGTTCCTTCATTATTGAAAATTCATCCAGATTAGGGATGACCTTTTTTGAGTACAGGGCTCCCTAGTGTTTACAAGGGCTAGGCAATAGTGAGCTATGGGGACAATGGTGCGTTCTTCAATCTAGGGTGCCAATCTCCATGGTCAGGTAGGGAATTATTTAGGGAAACCATTGGCTCATTTCATTTTCCTGTATACTGAGCTACTCATTATTGTAGTTTATTTGCCATAGTAGGGGATAAAAAACACTCAGGCCAACATTATTTTGATATTTCAGGAACTTTTGTGATAATTTCCTTTTAATTGTGGTGAATCAAGTTTATCTTTTATTAGTGAGAACTTTTTGACCAAATCACAGCTAATCAAATTAATTTGTTAATTATTATTAAAAATAAAATTTTATATACTGAGCAAGTGAAGTGTCAAAGTTTATGAAAAGAGCATCAGTGATGGTTTTGGGGGCTCCATAATCTTGGATGGAGTTCTCATGCACTGCACCATGGAATCAATGGTGCTCTAAATAATAATAAATATAGCCATATTTAATGAACTTTAAGTTTTAATTATTTAAACCACTTGACAAACTTCAAAATGCAAACTGTTGATAATCATTTAGATAATTATTTAGTATATCTGTCAATAAATACCTGATACA
This sequence comes from Oophaga sylvatica, assembly GCA_033576555.1. Taxonomy (NCBI): domain Eukaryota; kingdom Metazoa; phylum Chordata; class Amphibia; order Anura; family Dendrobatidae; genus Oophaga; species Oophaga sylvatica. The sequence continues at coordinate 516,777,811 of JARQOD010000002.1, read as the reverse complement.
TTTGTTAACCATGAATGAAAACAACAAGTAGGTTTAGGTATGAAAATGTCCAACTCATTGTCTGAGCATTTACTTTTCTTCTGATCTGCAGTGTCTGGATGTGAAACTATAAATAGTTCTTTAAAAAAAACATTAACTAGCCTACAAATGTCAAATTGTTCCATCTCTGCACAGTAGAAGTGCTAATGTATAAAATACAGCACAGGTATGTTGGACGTTTACAAAAGTCAATACTGAATTAAAGCTATAATTTGCAGCTCTATACCATAGAAAAGGTAATGCTTCAAATGTAATCTACCAAATGCAGCTAGCTCTGATTTCAAGGTTATTACCTCCTGTTGTCTTTCATGAGAGTTTTTAAGTTTTCTTAAAGAGCCAGAAAAAAACACTGTAAATACTGCCCCATATTAGGTTTAACCCTATGATAATAATACACTGCTCAAAAAAATAAAGGGAACACTTAAACCACAGAATATAACTCCAAATAAATCAAACTTCTGTGAAATCAAACTGTCCACTTAGGAAGCAACACTGATTGACAATCAATTTCATATTCTGTTGTGCAAATGGAATAGACAACGGATGGAAATTATTGGCAATTATCAAGACACACTCAATAAAGGAGTGGTTCTGCAGGTGGGGACCACATCTCAGTACCAATGCTGTGTGGCTGATGTTTTGGTCACTTTTGAATGTTGGCTGTGCTTTCACACTCGTGGTAGCATGAGGCGGACTCTACAACCCACACAAGTGGCTCAGGTAGTGCAGCTCAACCAGGATGGCACATCAATGCAAGCTGTTGCAAGAAGGTTTGCTGTGTCTGTCAGCGTAGTGTCCACATGCTGGAGGCACTACCAGGAGACAGGCCAGTACACCAGGAGATATGGAGGGGGCTGTAGGAGGGCAACAACCCAGCAGCAGGACTGCTACCGCTGCCTTTGTGCAAGGAGGAACAGGAGGAGCACTGCCAGAGCCCTGGAAAATGACCTCCAGCAGGCCACAAATGTACATGTTTCTGCACAAGCAGAAACCGACTCCATGAGGAAAGTGTGTGCACCCTATGTCCACAGATGGGGGTTGTGCTCACAGCCCAACACTATGCAGGACACTTGGCATTTGCCACAGAACATCATAATTGGAAAATTTGCCACGGGCAACCTGTGCTCTTCACAGATGAAAACAGGTTCACACTGAGCACATGTGACAGATGTGACAGAGTCTGGAGACGCCGTGGAGAGCGATCTGCTGCCTGCAACATCCTTTAGCATGACCGGTTTGGCATTGGGTCAGTAATGGTGTGGAGTGGCATTTCTTTTGAGGACTGCACAGCCCTCCATGTGCTCGCCTGAGGTAGCCTGACTGCCATTAGGTACCAAGATGAGATCTTCAGACCCCTTGTGAGACCATATGCTGGTGCGGTTGGCTCTGGGTTCCTCCTAATGCAGGACAATGCCATACCTCATGTGGCTGGAGTGTGTCAGCAGATCCTGCAAGATGAAGGCATTGAAGCTATGGACTGGCCCGCCCATTCCCCAGACCTGATTCTGATTGAGCACATCTGGGACATAATGTCTCGCTCCATCCACCAATGTCACATTGCACCACAGACTGTCCACGAGTTGGCGGCTGTTTTAGTCCAGGTCTGTGAGGAGATGACTCAGGAGACCATCTGTCGCCTCATCAGTAGCATGCCCAGGCATTATAGGGAGGTCATACAGGCACAGGGAGGGCATACAGGCACGTGGAGGCCACACACACTACTGAGCATCATTTTGACTTGTTTTAAAGGACATTACAATCCACTTTAATTTTGTGTGTGACTCCAAATCCAGGCCTTCACTGGTTAATAAATTTGATTTCCATTGATGATTTTTGTGAGATTTTGTTGTCAGCACAATCAACTTTGTACAGAACAAAGTATTCGATGAGAATATTTCATTCATTCAGATATAGTATGTGTTATTTGAGTGTTCCCTTCATTTATTTGAGCAGTGTATATAAAACACAAAATATAATAGATCTCTAATCATCTGACATGCCATCTATTTACAACATAATTTACACAGTTAACAATTAAAATTGCAATACCAGGAAAGTAAACTCCTGAAATTATGGAAATCACAGGCTTGATATCACAATCAATAATATGCAAATGATGACAGAAATTAAAACAAAATTTGAAAAACATTTTCATTTACTTATGCTTGCACTTACATGACTTGGCATGCTATCAATGAGTTAATTATTGGTTGATCTGCCATGCTGAATGCATTTAAGTCCAAAATAACATAAAAATCCACTGCTGGTAGCTCTCTTTGCAATTTCTGATCAATACCGTTCCTGATCTGCTCAATGGGAGGCAAGTCCAGAGATACTACAGGCAATGAAAGTACCTTTACACCTTGCAAACTGCCTTCATAGTGCCAGCAACATGTATCTTGGAGTTGTCATGCTGAAAAACAGATTCTGTTATAGTCTTACTTTCTCTCGTGAAGGCCTCTTAATGGCATTGCCCATGTGTTCCCCAGACCAATATCATTGCATCCAAGACAAAAGTGTGACTCATCACTAAAGAGGATTGACCTCCATTCAAGCCACCATTGCCATCTTTCTTTGTGCCATGAAACCCTTTGAGAGAATTGGTGTGAGATCAATAGAACTCATGTAGCTGGGCATCTTGCTTATGGCCCAATGCCATACAAATTCCTTCTAATGCTATGTATAGGCCAGTTTAACGTCTAAGATTTGGTATGTAACGTCTAATTTCAATTGCAGTTCACAACGGATCACAACACACCATTCTTTTAACTGCTAAGACAACATGTATAAAGCCATGGAAAGGCCTTCATGAGGGAATGTCATCAGTAGCTGGATGTCTTTTTCATAAAACCAATGTCATATAAATGGTTTTAAGTAGGAATAATTTAAAGTGTGAAACTTGGTATGCAACGTCTAATTTGACTTGCAGTACACAGTGGATCACTTTACGTCATTCTTCTAATCTGATAAGACAACATGGCCAACACCATAAAGAGACTTTCAAGAGGGGACGTTTTAAGCAGAATACATGGCCTAAACATGCTACACCTTCTGAGTCTCCAGACTTGTCTCCAATCAAGCATATCAAGGACATCATTAGTGGTCAAGTGCAAAGGGAGCTCCCAGCAGTGGATTTTGATTATTTGCATGTCCAAGTGCATTCTGCAGAACATTTTTCAGACAACCATTAATAACTATTTATACCATGCCAAGGCATGCAATTGTACATATTTCTGCACTTGACGCTCGTACAACATACCAAATAAATAAAGATATTTTGACCAGGACCTTTCCTTTTTTGTTTTGCAATTTCAATGTTAAGGGGTGTATTGGTGTTAAGGTCTGCGGAACGCACCAAATATATGAGGTAGAGAGGTGCGTTCGCAGCCCGGGGTCCACCGTGCAGGCTGAGCCTGCTGCTTGTATAATGGCGCAAGACGCGAACTCTGTTATCCCGCAGAGTCGCCAAAATAAATGCCGCAATGCGCTGTGGCAATAAGTGCGAACTCTGTTATTTCACAGAGCCGCTAGAAGGAGTGCCGCAGCGCTATATGGCGATGTGTGCAAACTCACTTGACACCACTGAGTCGCAAAATAAACACGCTAGGCGCTGTCAAGCGTTGAAAGCGAACCCTGTTACTTCACAGAGCCACTGAGAAAAAGTTCTGTGTCCTGTCAGGCACCCAGGTACACAGTTAAGTGCTAAGCGAGCATAGAACGTGATCATGCGCTAATGTCCTCGCGGGAGTCACCCGCAATCTATGGCGTCTGAACGCCAGGCCCTGAATACGGCAATCAAACTCCTCACCGGTTATGCCGGTAATCTAGGGCAGCTAGGACACCGACCCTGACCAGCTAGCATACCAAACTCCTCACCGATTAAGTTGGTATTCTAGGGGCTTATTTCAGCCGGGCCCTAACCACACAAACGCATGACCACACTGGCGCAAAGCATATAATGGTTGATACTAGCGCATGGCGGCTCAGCATTGCCACTCTTTTATAATAACAGCTACAGGACCTGTCAGAAACAAGGACCAATGAAACTTGTTACAGAACACCAGTAGTCACAGGACCTTCTTGGCAGACCAATAGGAGCTGCTGAAGTACCTGAGCATGTGACCCCTGATCTCCAATGAGAGATCTCACCCTGGGCATGCTCAGAAGGGAAAAACAAGGACTTTGTCCTAAAGACGTCTGCTCGCCGTTAACCAGTACTGGCCACAATAGCAGAATCTGGAGGTGCAGCAGTAATCCTCTGCACACTGCCAGACTGGGTGAGATGCTGGGACTGACGTCTAAGCTGAGCAGAATCCACTGCAGCCGGAGACGAAATGGGAGACCGCAGGCGGAATGGCTCGAGATTCCCCTTGTGCAGAAGCGGGAACTCGACCTCTAACAATTGGTATAAAAAGTTTTATGCCTACTTAGTTTAATGTTCAAGTCCAAAACCTTTAATTAGAAGTTTTATCAAGGCAGACATTTATAGCAATTTGTAAGAATATGCCATCAGTATTCAGTAGAAGTCTGACTACTGCGACCTCCACAAAGTATCAAAGTACTGGATGACTCCCTTTGGTAACTTTGGTAACTTTATTTAACATCATAGGTTGAATAGTTGTCTTCTTACAGCCAATAGCCTTCCATAAGGTCTCTTAAGAAACCCACAACAAACAAACAGACAATATTCTTTGTTTTAGTTCCACTACCACTTTAATCTAATGATAATTTGGCATTACATAAGTTTAACACTTGGTAATCAGTCATTGTTTACATAAACTAGTAATGCATAATATATACCTAATGTTAAAGATGAGAGGTTCTGACAAAATTCAAATTTGTCTGTTGTGAAGATTTTCATAGAACTTATTTTGGGTTATTATTTTAGCTAATTATGCTTTGGGATCTTGCTAGGCCCCAAAGCTTAAAAACTTAAGATGTAAAAAACGAAAAAAAAAAAATAATAATTGCCTCAGAGCTCACTTATCCAGTCTCTCCAGCTTTTCTCTTCCTGTTCTTAGTTCTTAGTGCCTCACAACTCCTGCTTGGTTTTAACTCTAGGCAGGGGCTTCTGTCTTGAGTAGACTCTGGAGTTAGCTATGCATGTGCAGAGACCTCCGGGACCTGCGACCATAAGCCACTGCCTTGTTTGTTTTCTAGGCCAGCACTTCCAGCCACAAGTATGTTCCCAGAGCACACACCTGATGCCCTAGTTTAGAATTAATACTGGGCCGGAGACAGGGTGAGACAGAAGCACCTTGAATACATTCACCCATTCTACCTAATGTGTACCAAACCAAAATTAAAAGTTTCCAGTTAAACTCTCACTGCAATCTCAGTGTGAAGCATGTTTTTAAAACCTCATTCATTTGCCTCACAGAAGTTTCCTGCCACCTAATTTAGAATAGAAAACAGTTTTGAAAGATAACTTGCACTGATAAATTGTGAGATCAGTGTGTGATATAGCCTATTAGCGCTGTATTGAATACATTGTACAGTACACGCAGAAATAAATCACAGTCTTTGAGCAACTTCATCAAGATGCAGAAAAAATGCCAACATTTTAATGCTACTTTTATTACATAATACAGATAAGTGGATCTTTAAAACTGTAAAATAAGTATAATCCATATTCAAAAAGAAAGCAAAATTTTGACAGTGGGATTGTTTAATAAAATGCAAACATTTTAAATGATAATCTGTATGTCGGATGACCGGCCAGGGAACTGCTCAGCTCATCTGACGCTGCCGAGGGGATGAAAATGAAAGTGGAGGGAGAAGAGGACAGGTGCATCTAAAGCTGTTAACTGCGCAGGCGCCAGATTGCCAACCCCGCACTGTGAATACATCATAACACACTGTGGGGCGGGATCTTGTGTCTCAGAAAGATGCAGGCACGATAGCCTGATCTCAGTTCCTGGGCAGTACAAACTGCGCATGCCAGAGGAGTATTCCAACAGCACAGGCACCCCACAGCATGTAGTGGCAAGAAAAACTACTGAGGAGGCGGCACAGTGACGCAGCAGGGGAATAATGGATGGCTGTGGGAGGAGGATGAGACACGGGAGGAAGCCATACCTATGGGACTCAATTAAGGTATGGGATCTATTTATAAAACTCAATATTTCAGCGTTGCTGGGGAGCAGAAGCAAAAGAGCCACCTTCACAGACTGCAGCCTTAGTGTAATGTATGTAGTACAGTTCATATAGCGTCTTGTGCTTGGGTGCGATGAAAATACATGAGACACAGGTTTGATATAGAAAGTCTTGTATTACTTCATACAAGTTGGCAAAAATAGTCACACAGTTTGCAGACACAGAAGCAGGAGACACAGCAGGCCAGAGTAATCTAAGCTCAGCAATCACTCTCCACAACAGGTTCAGGATCTTCTTCTCTGTTACCGTAAGTCCATGCAAACGTGGGTCTTTCAAAGAGCAGGGTTCAGAGTCCACAAGTGCTTCAGAGTTCCTCAGTAGGAATAGCTGGAGTACAAGGTCCAAGGCTTAGGAGTCAGGTCACAGGTTCACTGCAGGCTAGATTCTGAAGCACTGATTGCTCAGCTGTGGCTGCTTAAGAAGCAAAAGGAGAGAATCAGGGCGGGAACATGCAAGCTGGAAACTCCATTTTGACTGAGGGCAAGATAGCTGCAGCAAGACAGAAAGTAAAATGGCTGACGAACAAACTGAGTTTCAGGAACATGTACACAGAACCTTACATTACTCCCCCCTTAGGGACAACCTCCGGATGACCTCAGGCCAGGCTTGTGTGGGTACCTCTGATGAAACTGACGTAGCAAGCGAGGAGCATTAACGTTATTGACTGGTTCCCATGAGTTGTCCTCCACTGGGTAGCCCTGCCATTTAATCAGATATTGTAACTGATTTCTATACAACCTGGAATCTAAAATCCTTTCCACCACAAATTCTTCCTGACCATCGACTAGCACTGGGTCAGGGCAAGGAGAAGAACGTCCAGGAAACGTATTGGGTGTCGCAGCCTTTAGTAGGGATACATGAAAGACAGGGTGAATTCTCATAGTTCTGGGCAGTTGAAGACGACAAGCAACGGCACTTATAATTTTACTGATTTTATAGGGTCCAATGTACTTATGTCCCAACTTAGACGATGGAATCCTTAACTTAAGATTTCTGGTTGACAGCCAGACCAAGTCTCCTACCTTGAAAGCTGGTGCAGGTTTACGAAATTTATCTGCTGCTTTCTTGTACCTTTCCTGAGCCGATTCCAGATTCTCCTTTAGAAGATTCATATTCTTCTGTAAAGACGTGATTCTTTCAGCCACTGCTGGTAAAGGCGTTTCTATGGGAAATCGTGGTAGAATGTTAGGATGATAACCTAGATTAGAGTAAAAAGGAGACTGTTTAGTGGAGGCACTCTGAGAGTTGTTATACGAGAACTCAGCTAATGGAAGTAGATCCACCCAATCATCCTGTAGGTGGCAGATAAAGCAGCGGAGATACTGCTCCAGGGTTTGATTGGTTCGTTCGGTCTGTCCATTAGTCTGGGGATGAAAAGCAGAAGAAAGGTTTACTTTAATGTCCAATGCTGCACAGAAATTTTGCCAAAACCTAGAAGTGAATTGCACCCCTCGATCCGAAATAACCTCATCCGGTACTCCATGTAAGCGAAACACATCTTTAATCATCAAATCTGATGTCTGTTTTGCAGTGGGTAAGCCGACACAAGGGATAAAATGAGCTGCCTTTGTTAGACGGTCAACCACCACTAGAATGGTGTTCTTCCCTTGAGAGGTTGGTAACTCCACAATGAAGTCCATAGAAATGGATCCCCACGGGCGGGACGGGGTGGGAAGAGGCTGTAACAGACCAGTTGGTGAGGAGCGAGGTGTTTTGCATCTTGCACAGACTTCACATGAAGTGACATAGTTTAAAACATCCTTCCTGCAAGTGGGCCACCAAAAGAAACGAGAGAGAAATTCCTGTGTCTTTAGAATTCCTCTATGCCCAGCTATCTTGGAATCGTGAATGAGTTGCAATACTCTCAATCTGACTGTTTCAGGAATATACAGGCGTTGTCCCTGAATCCACACACCATTCTTAAAGACAAGACTTACGTCCCTTGGGGGTTGTGCCAAAAAGGAATCCGCATGGTATGCTTCCTTGATGTCCTTAAGTAGGTCTTGATTATGAATTACTCCTAGGAATCTAGAGTCAGGAAGAATAGTCTTAGGAGGAGTAATTGGACGTGTCTCTGCTGAGTAAATCCTAGAGAGTGCATCAGCCTTTCCATTGCGCGATCCTGGTCTATAAGAAATGATCAAATTAAATTGGTTTAAGAAAAGATTCCAGCGAGCCTGGCGAGGAGTCAGGCACTTAGCCGACCTGATAAACTCAAGGTTACGATGATCTGTCAGGACGACTATTTGCTGTGCAGCTCCCTGAAGAAGGTGTCTCCATTCTTTGAAGGCGGCAATAATGGCCAACAACTCTCTATTGCCCACATCGTAGTTCCTCTCAGCCGAAGACAACTGCTGGGAAAAGAAGGCACAGGGATGCAAGACATTCTTCTCACCTGTTCTCTGAGAGAGTATAGCTCCAACAGCACAGTCTGAAGCATCCACCTCTATTATGAAGGCAAGCTCGGGGTTGGGATGTACTAGGATAGGTGCAGTGGTAAATTTATCTTTTAGACGGGAAAATGCTTCCTGGGCTTGGGGAGTCCAGGAGAACCTAGACTCTTTCCGGGTAAGTTGGGTGATAGGTGACACTACCTCAGAGAAATTTCTAATGAAATGTCTATAGAAGTTGGCAAACCCGATGAAGCGCTGTACCTCCTTCACATTTCTAGGACTTGGCCAATCCTTGATGGCTTGGGTTTTGCTTCCATCCATACTAATTCCTTGTGTAGACAGTACATACCCCAGAAATTGAATTTCGGTCCTATGGAATTCACACTTTTCAAGTTTGATGTAAAGATGATTTTGTCTTAGACGTTCCAAGACCATTCTCACATGTCCATAATGTTCCTCTGTGGAGTTAGAAAAAATTAGAATATCATCCAAATAAATTACCACGAATGTATCTAGGAGATCCCTGAAGATGTCATTCACCAAGTGTTGGAAAGTGGCTGGGGCGGTACTCAGACCAAAAGGCATAACTAGATATTCAAAGTGTCCATAGCGTGACCTGAATGCAGTCTTCCATTCATCCCCAGGTCTAATACGGACTAAGTTATAGGCCCCACGAAGATCTAGTTTAGAGAAAATTTTGGCATGTCGCACTCTCTCCAATAACTCAGGGATTAAAGGCAATGGATAACGGTTTCTAATAGTAACCTTATTGAGTTCCCTATAGTCTACGCATGGTCTCAGAGATCCATCTTTCTTCTTTACAAAGAAGATGGGTGCACCTGCAGGAGATGAAGAGGGGCGTATGAAGCCCTTGGCTAGATTTTCGTCTATGTAATCCTTTAAAGCCTTTAGCTCGGGCCCCGCCAGGGGGTAGATCTTACCAAAAGGTATCTCCGCTCCAGGCAATAATTCAATTGGACAATCATATGGACGGTGAGGAGGAAGCTAGTCAGCGTTCTTCTTGTCACATAAATCCACATAGTCCTGGTATACAGCTGGTAGTTCAGGGACTGACATGGTTCCTTTAGGAACAGAGCAAGCTGAAACTTTTGGACTCATCTGTTTCTATGGAAAGTGTAATTCCTTGGTCTCCCAGTTAATGGTAGGATTCTGAGCCTGCAGCCATGGTAGCCCTAGAATAATGGGAAAGTGGGGAGAAGAGATAAGCATAAAGGACAGTTTCTCTTGATGATCTTTACCCATAAGAACCCTCAAAGGCTCTGTTTCCTGATCCACTGGTCCAGAGGTCAGCAGGGAGCCATCCACAGTTTCCATCTGTACTGGAGTAGCCTTCTTCACTGAACGTATCCCCTGTTTCAGAGCAAAGGAGACATCCATAAAATTTCCACTTGCCCCTGAGTCAATCATAGCAGAGCTAGACACCCAAGCTGAGTCAACCCAGAGTTTGATGGAAAGAAAGCAATGAGAATTGTTTTTCTTACAACTCAGCTGGGACACCGCTGAGGAAACTTGAAAAATGGCAGCGTTTACACAGTCAACGTCCTCAGAGGTAACGGAGTTTAAGTCCGAGAAATCAAGATCTGTTGCTGCAGATCTCTCTGGAGCCTGAGGCTCGGACCTGACAGATCCCCTCTCGCAACACTCACAATGAATGAGTGCTGCAGTAGTCTTACGAGAACGGCTGGGGCAGTTTATAATGAAGTGCCCTGACTTACCACAATAGAAACATAGATTTTCCTTAAAACGATGTTCCTTGCGTGCATCACTAACCCGTCGTTGTAAAGAGTCTACCTGCATGGGTTCAGGTTCAGGTTCCCGTGTAATCCTACTCAAAGGTTCCTTAGCTGGAGAGGAAGGTAGGAAAAGGTTAGTGCGATTGCTTTCGAACCATCTCTCTTGCCTGCGTTCAGTCAGACGAGTATCAATACGGATGCAGTAGTTAATAAAGTCACCTAACGCAGTGGGAGGGTCGGCACGAGCAAGTTCATCCTTAATCAGTGGAGATAACCCCTTTCGAAAATAGATTTTTTGGCGGAACTGTCCCAGGTGGTATCAAGGGCCCATCTCCTGAAATCCAAGGCATATTCAGCTACCGAGTGCTTACCTTGGCGCAAAGCTAACATGGCTGCTTCAGCTGTTGCACCTCGATTGGGGTCATCAAACACCTGCCCCATGGCTGAAATAAAAGCATCAAGGTGATTCAAACAATCATCCTCAGTCTCAATCAGAGGGTTTGCCCACATCAAAGCCTTGTTGGTAAGCAACATAATTATAGTAAGCACCTTAGATCGTTCAGTGGGAAATTGTGAAGCATGTGCAGAAAAAAAAAGATTGCATTCATTAATAAATCCCCTGAATTTCTCACGTTCACCGCCAAAACGAAAAGGGGGCAACTTGGGAATCCCAGAACTCAGGGCTACGGCAGGAGCCTGGACTCGCTCTTCTAGAACCTCAATCCTGGCTCGCAAATCCTGGGCAGTCTGTCCAAACACTTGCAAATTGTGATTAGTGAGGTCCTGTAGGCTTGAAAAACGGGTCTTTATATTCTGCAAATCTGCAAGGATATTATCAGTCACTCCGCAAAGTTCCTTTATGCGGGCCTCCATTTTCCAGATCTTTTAAGACAGGAGTACTGGAAGAAGAGGAGAGGAGAAAAAAAAACAATAGTGTTTACCTGTGGTAACACTGCAGAGAGAAAAAAAAATAAGGGAACTGCTCACCTGGAATGGTTGTGAGAAGTCACAACCACTATCATCACAGAAAGTTCACCCGGACATCTGATATCCACAGTTACAGCAGACAAAAAAGAGAAAAGAGAAAAAAAAAGACAATAGTGTTTACCTGTGGTAACACTGCAGAAAAAAAAAACACTTAAGGGAATTGCTCACCTGGAATGGTTGTGAGAAGTCACAACCACTGTCATCACAGAAAGTACAACCGGACATCCGATATCCACAGTTACAGCAAACACAGCCTTTCCAGACCCAGCAGACACTAACGTTTTGGCTTCAGAATCTTGTAATGTATGTAGTACAGTTCATATAGCGTCTTGTGCTTGGGTGCGATGAAAATACATGAGACACAGGTTTGATATAGAAAGTCTTGTATTACTTCATACAAGTTGGCAAAAATAGTCACACAGTTTGCAGACACAGAAGCAGGAGACACAGCAGGCCAGAGTAATCTAAGCTCAGCAATCACTCTCCACAACAGGTTCAGGATCTTCTTCTCTGTTACCGTAAGTCCATGCAAACGTGGGTCTTTCAAAGAGCAGGGTTCAGAGTCCACAAGTGCTTCAGAGTTCCTCAGTAGGAATAGCTGGAGTACAAGGTCCAAGGCTTAGGAGTCAGGTCACAGGTTCACTGCAGGCTAGATTCTGAAGCACTGATTGCTCAGCTGTGGCTGCTTAAGAAGCAAAAGGAGAGAATCAGGGGGGAACATGCAAGCTGGAAACTCCATTTTGACTGAGGGCAAGATAGCTGCAGCAAGACAGAAAGTAAAATGGCTGACAAACAAACTGAGTTTCAGGAACATGTACACAGAACCTTACATTTAGTGCTGCTGAAGTTGGCTCTTTTTCTTAAAATGCCCTGGAGGGTGATATGTTCCCTTTAAGGGCCAGGATGGGCTTAAAAATAAAAAAGTATACTCAATGTCGACTATAACATCATCTATCACCCTGTAGATTTCTGCCAAGTCCTCCATTTCCCCCTTCTACTAGCCAATGTAGGAAGCAGATAAGAATGAGGACTGAAGATAAGCTGTTGTGAACACTTTGGAGATGACTACTGAGATGGGCTCCCTCTGGTGGTTGTTGATGGTATTGAAGCTGTATTGAATGAAAGAGGTCCATCAACTGGGAGTGAGGAGTGGCAATTAGGGGGGACGGACTGGGAAGATGTAAGTAAGCTGCCCTCCCTTGAGCCTCGCCAGTAATTAGTTTCTATTTCTGGTCTAGTTTGGAAGTCAGTTGGGTTTCTGCTGTCTCCTGCGAAAATTCAGATAAGCTATTTTCTGCCTTTCTTCTGTGGTTTTGCTTTTCCTTGCTTTTGCTGCCCTTCTGAGTGAGGTCAGCCGGGTCCCCCTGCTGGGGCCTGCGCTGGTCTCTGTTTCTCATTTGTTTCTGTTCATTTGCTCTGTCCCTGTTATTTCAGTGGCTGCTGATAGCTGCGTGTTCACACCAGAGTTCTGATTGAGAGGGGGCAGATCGTGTGGTCTCAGCATTTTTGGAATCAGAAGTGTTGGAATTTTTCCTAGGGTTTTGCTGGGTTGCAAACAGTATTCTTTCCTGTCCTGTCCTATCTAGATAGTTTTTGACCCCAGCGTTTGCTTACTCTATTTTCTACCTGCGTTTGTATTTCATCTTGTCTACCCGCCATTATATGTGTGGGGGCTACCTTTTCCTTTGGGGCGCTACTCTGGGGCAGTTAGCGTTCCCTTTCTATCTTTAGGCATAGCTAACTCTCCGGCTGTGTCGAGGCGTCTAGGTCACCGTAGGTACGTCCCACGGCTGATTCTAGCTGTGCGGTTAGTTTAGGGGTCTGCAACCCATTAGTTCCCAACCTCTCTGGGTGTTCTGCTGCCTTGGCTGTTTTTGCTCCTGTCCTCCTCGACTACCAAATCATAACTTAAGCAGGCAGAAGCCAAAAGGAGGAAGCCAGCCAGAAGCTGTGGTGGTGAATAGTGTTGAGCGATAATGCTCGATATCTAAAAATATCGTATCGAAATTGTATCGCCGATAGCACTAAATATCGTCGATATCCGATTCCGATACCGGAAGTCCCATGTAAGTCTATGGGAACAAAATATCGCAACAAAAAAAACCCTTTCTTTCGTTGTAAACACAAAATATACACACATAGAATACATATATATATATATACATGTCATTGTGACATATATATATATACATATATTTATAGTTTATACACTTCTACATAGTAAAATAGACTCTGATTCAATTGCCGGGTAAAGCCGTGACATACCCCATAGAAGTCGACGGGCTCGGTGTCGAGTACCCCCAAAACCTCTGGCTCTGTGCGACTCAACTTGGGCGTCACGAACAGGATTCTGTAGCTCGCTATAAGCGAGTCCTGTGTGCCTGAATTGAACTGGTTTTGTGCTTGAGAATTGCTAAAATCATCAGAGAATGTATTTGCCATTTTTCCGCCATATCTGCGTCACGACGAGGCACTGGTGAAGAAGAAGGGCGTGCTCTTCATGGGTGTACACTCACTCAGTGACGCGAAAACGATGGCTCTAAATGGTACTGCAATGTAAGATCGTGGCCCACAGCTCTTCAGTTCCACCTCCTCATCCTCCTCAGTGGGCGGAAACTAACACGAAGGTCCCGCCTCCCTACAAAAGAGGGGCCCTCTCCAGATGCTAATGACACATGTGACTTGACAGAGATGGCTAATGGACACGAGCAGAAGTGTGAAGGGATGGAGCAGTCAGAGCTCTCCCCCCACGGAAGCGACCCGATCGCCACGGAACCACCGTTGGGCACCCGGCCTGGAAACCCTCCTATGCTGCAAGAAGCGGAGGGTACCCTAAGAGGCCTGGCCCAGCACCGGGAGGAGGTCGCCAGGATTGAAGCGAGCTGGCGTGCCCTAAAACTAAACTTGGAGCGGCGCCAATCCCTCTTACCTGAAGTGTCTGTACCGGAAGGTGAGGCACCCGTTCTAGTAGAGGAGTCCTTGCAATGTGATCCGGTTGACGTTGTCGCAGTGGAGGCACCCGTTCGTGCAAAAAACTCTGCACCGGCAGCACCCCAGATTCCGCTGTCTGCCCCCGTCGCTGAGACAGAAGAAGCGACACCCGTCCTCATGGAGGAGGCCGCGCAGGCACCAGAGCACTACCTGCCTGTACCGGAGCCCCGACTGTCATCTGTTCCAGAGCCGGCTGCTTCCTCCGCAGGTGAGCGCCGCCAGGACTGGGGGGCGCCAGGAGAGCTGCCGCAAACCGGACACTCTAAGCTGGCATTTGATGGTGGAGACATGGAGCAACTGGTGGAGGAGAATTACAACCGGCGTCAGGAGGAAGAGTGGAGACGTTGGGAGCGGGAAGCAGAGCGACAAAGGGAGCAGCGAGAAACCCAAAAGCTTCGCCAACGTCAGCTGGAGAAGGACCGGGCAGATAAGGACCGGATGAGAAAGGATAAAGGAACCCTGTGGGAGCCGCGGCGTAAGGGTGCAGTACGGAGCTTTAAATTGAAAGGTGGTTGGGGCTTCATCCAGGAGCCTGGACTTTATTTAGAAGTTTTTGTGAACCGGCGGGACGTGGAGGCTCACCTCCCAGAAGGACATCCGGGAGGGACCTGTTGCCAGGAGACTTGGTGACTTACACCCGACACTGGGGTTACAATGGATGGTACGCCCTAAATGTTACCAGGTGCGACCCCTACTCCCCAGAGTGTCAGGAACCTGTGAGACCCTCGGAGCCTTCAGCCTCCCACATCCAGGCCTCTGCAAAAGTGCCCACCCCACGCCGTAAATCTCCCAAGCCTCCCTCAGTGGTCTCCTCAGCAGCCCCAGCTATGGACATGATAAGTATAGCTGGCCCGTACCCGTAATTTAATAAAAAAAAACAAAACACAGTTTCATTACTTATTACAGTCTCATCCTGCGACGCCATCGATCTCCTGTAAAAAAATGAAAAAAAAAAAAAAGTATACCACCTGACCGACGCAGTCCATAGTAACGAGTGTCCCACGACGATCCAGCTCTGCTACATCAGAATGACAGGCAGAGCCTGTCATCCCGGTGCAGCACAGCTGATTACCTGCTTCCCCGGCGGTGACGTCATCGGACTGGTTTACGGCCGGGATTACCCTGCAGTCACTGCAGTTATCGCGAAAAACTGCATGTGACCGCCAGGGAGAAGATAATGGCGGCCATCAAGCAGTCCAGGACGTGACCGCCGGAGATCTTCTGCCAGGTAAGTGCCGCTGACTCCTGACAGACCCGACCGACGGACACTCACAGTGACAGTGACAAATCAGATTCCGGTATTCGATAAGACGAAAATATCGAAACAAATTATCGAAAGGCCGATAGAGCTAATATCGGCCGATAGCCGATATTTGCAGTATCGTATCGCTCAACACTAGTGGTGAATAAACTTGTTAAGGGATAAGTGATAATATTTTACCATTTGTTTAACTTTCATGGCACATTCAATAGAGATTCAATAAATTTGATGTGAATCAAAAATCCCAAACAATTTACAGAAAATCTACTAAATTCCAACTTCAGTAGAATCACTCATCTATAGAGTTTTTCTAGAATTCCTGTCCCCTTCTATAATTGGGCTCAGAAAAGCTTAATTATTTTTAAAGCATTATTTAGCATGCTAAAATTAGTTTGTTTTCCATATTATAAAAATAATGAGCAAATTTTGGACTCATGGGAATCCTAGTTGGGAACTCTGGTCTAGGCACTGTTATGAATTAAAGTAGTTTAGATTTAGTATTTTCTTTTATATGTTTATTTTCTTTCTTTTTCATACATTAGATAATAATTCACTTTTAAATATAGACTACGCCATTAAAAACAAAAATACAGCATATTTTATACTCCTACTAATGCCATAGATTTTAAACATGCAATAAAGAAACCAGATTTTTCTTTTACTAAAAAAATACAATTTCAGTGTTTCTTTTTTATTAATATATGCTAGAATTTGGTTATAAAATAATTGCTCCAATATATTTACTACTATATTATCTATGTATAAGTAGGAGAAACTAGTAGAACAGATGAAAAATATCCACATTAAGAAAATATAGGTGCTGCTAATACAGACCAATATATTACCCACAATGTCAAGTCTTTCACAATACAAGGCATGCACTTTAATCTAGAGCAAGCTTTTGAGCTGTTTAAATGGAAATGTAAGGGCTATACCAATCTGTTAAACTGTCACTAACAAATCTCTGCATTAAGCTAAGTGAACCAATTCATTGACAAGTTAATTAAACTATGATACAACACAGAAAAAAACATCCATAGCTATTTTCAAACAACCAAAAAACATCTTTGTTTGCCTAATGATTCAAGTAGGACTATCTGTTTTCACACATGAGCCAACATACCATAAAGTGCTTTCACACATATGTAAAGGGGTTTTCTGGGGATAAAAAAATAAAAATTGATTGATATGTGACAAAAATAAAGTCCTAAAAATATTTACCTACAGTAAAATCCTATTAACATGTTATTCAGTTGCATTTTTCTTAGCATTTTTTTTTTTCATTAGTGGCCAAAACTTTAACACTGAAAAGGTAATTAAACATGGTGACGTGAAAAGGTGTCTAAAATTAAACCACATGGTGAAATATTTATATATATATATATATATATATATATATATATATATCTTCCTTCTCACCCCTACTGGGGTGGTCTTTGTTGTCCTTTCTCATTCTCGGGTCCGACCTCTACCAGAGGCCTGGGAGTTTGAGGGTTCTGCGCAGGATCTTAGCTGTTCCCAGCATTGCGCTTTTCTGGATAGAGAGCGCAGATGTTGCTCCTGGGATCTGTTGTAGCCAATCTTCCAACTTAGGGGTCACTGCTCCAAGTGATATCACAATGTCTTAGCTGTAGATCCTTGTCAGGTGGATCAGTGAATCGATGTCTCGTTCGTTTTTCGCATACAGCTTAATGTCATCCATGTAGAGGAGGGGGCTGATTGTGCTTCCACTCTTGAACTTGTATCCATAGCCATATTCTGTAATTATCTGACTGAGGGGTTCAAGCCTATGTAGAACAGCAATGGGGACAGTGCATCACCTTGGCATATGCCGCATTTGATGGATATTTGTGCTAGTTGTCTTGAGTTGACTGCTAATGTTGTTCTCCATAGCCCCACTGAGTTTCTGAGGAAGGTTCTTAATTTATTGTTGACATTGTAGAGAGCCAAGCATTCACAGATCCATGTGTGTGGCATTGAGTCATATGCTTTCCTGTAGTCAAACCAGGCTGTGCAGAGATTGGTCTGTCTGGATCTTGAGCCTTGAGCGACTGCTCTATCTACTAGGAGCTGGTGCTTAGAGCCTCTGGTGTCGGTCCCAATGTCTTTCTAAACTGGATTCATGTACTGGTTCTTATGGTTCTGTAGCTTGGTGGCTATGATGCCTGACAGGAGTTTCCATGTTGTTGTAAGGCAGGTTTTCGGGCGGTAGTTGGATGGAACTGTTCCTTTATGAGGATCCTTCAAGATCAGCACTGTTCTACCTTGTGTTAGCCAAGCTGGGTGGTGGCCTGCTTCTAGCAGTTGGTTCATCTGCTTTGCCATGGGTTCATGTACCGCTGTTAATTTCTTCAGCCAGTAGGTGTGGATCATGTCTGGACCAGGTGCTGTCCAGCTCTTCATGTTCTTGGTCCGCTGTTGGATGTCTTTTTCTGTAATGGTGACTGGTTCTTGCTCTAGAAATATAAAAACTTCCTTCTCACCCCCATTGGGGGTGGCTTTTTGTTGTCCTTTCTCATTCTCGGGTCCTGTATCAGAGGCCTGGGAGTTTGAGAGTTCTGCACAGGATCTTAGCTGTTCCCAGCATTGCACTTTTCTGGACAGAGAGCTCAGATGTTGCTCCTGGAATCTGTTGTAGCCATTCTTCCATCTTCGGGGTCATAACTTCAAGTGCTCCTATCACCACTGGAATCACTGTTGCCTTCATCTTCCACATCTTCTCCTGTTCTCCTTTGAGGCCCTGGCATTTTTCCAGCTTCTCATATTCCTTCTTTCTGATGTTGCCGGATTGAAAGTGTCAGTGATGAGTCCCACCACTGAATCCTCCTTCTCACTCCAATAAAACCTGGCCTGTAACCATTATATATTAAATGGCTCAGAACCCAAGCTGATGCACCAACCAGTCCTACCTGGCTTTTAACATCTCGCCCAACTTAACTTTTTGGGAGACAAATACACTCTGTCCAGTATCTTCCCTGTCATTCACCCTCATATTCTCTGTTTTTATCCAGACCAGAGGTCTGGGCATTTTGGGCAATCATACAATGTTTTCTTGATAATGCATCTTCATTCCCCTGTAATTTTCCTGGTCTTTGTTCTATGGAGAAATTAAAAATCTGCAGAGAGAAGCCACGGTGTCACCCTAGCATCTTTTTCCTTATTGTATTACATCCATGTCAGCAGAGCATGATCTGACACAATCTTAAATCTCCTACACAAGAAGTATTACTTCAAAGTTTGTAGTGCCCACTTTACTGCTAAGCATTCGCGCTCTATGATGGCATAATTTTTATCTACCAGAGTCAACTTCTTGCCCAAATATAGTAAAGAGGATTCTACTCCATTTACAGTTTGAGACAAGATGGCCCTCAGCTCCGTATCCAAGGAGTCTGAACCTATATATATTTTTTTAACTTTGGTGTAATAAACACAGGTTGTTCACATAGCGTTGACTTAAGGCACTGAAAGGCTTGTTCTGCTTCGGGATAACAAGACACCTTTACAGATTTTCCTCCTCTTGTCAGGTTTGTCGATGACTCTGCCTTTGAGACAAAATTAGGAAAGAACCTTTGATAATAGTCATTGATCCCTAAAAAAGTCTGTACTTGTTTCTTAGTTACCGGCCTTGGACAATTCTCTAAGACCTCAACTTTAATAATTCGAGGTTTGATCAAGCCCCTGCCAATGAAAACCCCAGGTACTTTGTCTCCTCTGGTCCTAAATCATATTTTTACATATTCATTGTGAGACCTGCCTCAGTGATTACATCCAGCATGGCTTGCACTTTACACAGATGTCTTCCCCAGTCTGCACTGAAGATAACCACTAATCATCTAGATAAGCTGCTGAACTATTATAGCAAAAGAGAAAGGAAAAATTTTTAGCTCACCCATTCAGAGGCTCCTCTATGGCAATTTGTGTATTTCAAAGCAGTCTGCTGGAAAACCAGATGGTAGGTATGGGCACCATGGCATGGTTAATCCTTGTAAAACTCTCTTCTGTGCAATCCTCAGTAGGGAAACCAGTTGTACTATAGATCCTGGAGTTGTCCCCTCAATGTAGAGATGGTCTCCTGGCTGCTTATTTCATATTAGACTGTAACCCAGCTTAGCTTAGTTGTGATTACCTTATTCCTGAGAGATGTAAGGAAATGCTCCATGCAATTTCATCCAGCTTTGTTCTTTACTTGCCTTGTTCTGAGGAAAACCTATGGGTCCACACCCAGCGCATGGAACTGCCCAGGCCCAGGCAGGAACATGGAACCAGAAATAGTGAATCCAGCGCTCAATTAACCCCTTCACCCCCAAGGGTGGTTTGCACATTAATGGCCGGGCCAATTTTTACAATTCTGACCACTGTCTCTTTATGAGGTTATAACTCTGGAACGCTTCAACGGATCTTCGCGATTCTGAGATTGTTTTCTCGTGACATATTGTACTTCACGTTAGAAGTAAAATTTCTTTGATATAACTTGCGTTTATTTTTGAAAAAAAACGCAAATATGGCGAAAATTTTTAAAATTTTGCAATTTTCAAACTTTGAATTTTTATTCCCTTAAAACAGAGAAATATATCACACAAAATAGTTAACAAATAACATTTCCCACATGTCTACTTTACATCAGCACAATTTTGGAACCAAAATTTTTTTTTGTTAGGAAGTTATAAGGGTTAAAAGTTGACCAGCGATTTCTCATTTTTACAACAAAATTTACAAAGCCATTTTTTTTAGGGACCACCTCACATTTGAAGTCACTTTGAGGGTCTATATAGCAGAAAATGCCCAAAAGTGACACCATTCTAAAAACTGCACCCCTCAAGGTACTCAAAACCACATTCAAGAAGATTATTCACCCTTCAGGTGCTTCACAGGAACTAAAGCAACGTGGAAGAAAAAAATGAATATTTAACTTTTTAGCCACAAAAATGATCTTTTACAAACTTTTTTTTTATTTTCACAAGGGTAAAAGGAGAAAATGGACAGATAAGGTTGTTATGCAATTTCTCCTGAGTACGCCAATACCCAATATGTGGGGGAAAACCACTGTTTGGGCACACGGCAGAGCTCGTAAGGGAAGGAGCGCCGTTTGACTTTTTCAAACTAAAATTGGCGGGAATTGAGATTGGACGCCATGTCGTGTTTGGAGAGCCCCTGATGCGCCTAAACAGTGGAAACCCCCACAAGTGACACCATTTTGGAAACTAGACCCCCTAAGGTACTTATCTAGATCTGTTGTGAGCACTTTGAACCCCCAAGTGTTTCACAAAAGCTTATAATGCCTGGGTGTGAAAAAAAAAAAAAACAATTTTCCACAAAAATGATTTTTTAGTCCCAAATTTTTGAATTTTCCCAAGGAAATTGGACCCCAAAAGTTGTTGTCCAATTTGTCTTGAGTACGCTGATACCCCATATGTGGGGGGGGAACTGTTTGGGTGCACGGCAGGGCTTGGAAAGGAAGTAGTAACGTTTTGGAATGCAGACGTTGATGGGGTCATGTTCCGTTTGCAGTGCCCCAGATGAGCCTAAACAGTGGAAACCCCCCACAAGTGACCCCATTTTGGAAACTAGACCCCCTAAGGAACTTATCTAGATCTTTGGTGAGCACTTTGAACCCCCAAGTGCTTCACACAAGTTTATAATGCCCGGGCATGAAAATAAAAAATCCTATTTTTTTCCCACAAAAATTATCTTTTAGTCACTAATTTTTTATTTTTTCCAAGGGTAACAGGAGAAATTGGACCATATAAGTTGTTGTCCAATTTGTTCTGAGTACGCTGATACCCATATGTGGGGGGGAACCACTGTTTGGGCGCACGGCAGAGCTCGGAATCGAAGGAGCACCATTTGACTTTTTCCAACCAAAATTGGCTGGAATTGAGATTGGATGCCATGTTGCATTTGGAGAGCCCCTGATGTGCCTAAACAGTGGAAACCCCCCACAAATGACCCCATTTGGGAAACTAGACTCCCTAAGGAACTTTTCTAGATCTTTGGTGAGCAATTTGAACCCCCAAGTGCTTCACACAAGTTTATAACGTAGAGCCGTAAAATTTAAAAATCATATTTTTTCCACAAAAATGATCTTTTCACCCCAATTTTTATTTTTCCAAGGGTAACAAGACTCCAAAAGTTATTGTGCAATTTGTCCTGAGTGCGCTGATACCCCATATGTGGGGGTAAACCACTGTTTGGGTGCATGGCAGAGTTTGGAAGGGAAGGAGCGCCGTCTGACTTTTTCAACGCAGAATTGGCTGGACGCCATGTCGTGTTTGGAGAGCTCCTGATCTGCCTAAACAGTGGAAAACCCCATAAATGACACCATTTTGGAAATTAGACCCCTCAAGGAACTTATCTAGATGTGTGGTGAGAACTTTTAACCCCCAGGTGTTTCACTAAAGTTTATAACGTACAGCCGTAAAATAAAAAATCCTTTTTTTTTTTACAAAAATGATTTTTTTTGCCCCCAATATTTTATTTTCACAAGGGTAACAGAAGAAATTCTACCCCAAAAGTTGTTGTCCAATTTGTCCTGAGTACGCTGATACCCAATATGTGGGAGAAAACTACTGTATGGGCGCACGTCAGGGCTCGGAAGGGAAGTAGTGACGTTTTGGATTGCAGACTTTGATGGAATGGTCTGGGGCGTCATGTCGCCTTTGGAGAGCCCCTGATGCGCCTAAACAGTGGAAACCCCCCACAAGTGACCCCATTTTGGAAAATAGACCCCACAAGGAACTTGTCTAGATGTGTGGTGAGCACTTTGAACCCCGAAGTGCTTCACAGAAGTTTATAACGCACAGCCGTAAAAATAAAAAACCCTTTTTTTTTTTGCAAAAATGATTTTTTTGCCCCAATATTTTATTTTTACAAGGGTAACAGGAGAAATTGGACCCCAAAAGTTGTTGTCCAATTTGTCCTGAGTACGCTGATATCCAATATGTTGGAGAAAACTACTGTATGGGTACACGTTGGGGCTCGGAAGGGAAGTAGTGACGTTTTGGATTGCAGACTTTGATGGAATGGTCTGGGGGCGTCATGTCGCATTTGGAGAGCCCCTGATGCGCCTAAACAGTGGAAATCCCCAACAAGTGACCCCATTTTGGAAAATAGACCCCACAAGGAACTTATCTAGATGTGTGGTGAGCGCTATGAAGCCCCAAGTGCTTCACAGAAGTTTATAATGTACAGCCGTAAAAAAAAATATATATTTTTTTTTTGTACAAAAATGATATTTTCGCCCCCAGTTTTTTATTTTCCCAAGGGTAACAGAAGAAATAGGACAAATTGCACAATAACTCTTGGGGTCCAGAGTACGCTGATACCCCATATGTGGGGATAAACTACTGTTTGGACGCATGGCAGAGCTGAGAAGTGAAGGAGCACCGTTTGACTTTTTCAACGCAGAATTGGCTGGAATTGAGATCAGACGCCATGTCACATTTGGAGAGCCCCTGATGTGCCTAAACAGCGGAAACCCCCCAATTCTAACTCCAACCCTAACCCCAACACACCCCTAACCCTAGTCCCAACCCTAACCACAAACCTAACCCTAACACACCCCTAATCCCAACCCTAACCCTAATCCTAACTTTAGCGCCAACCCTAACCCTAACTTTAGCCGCAACCCTAACCCTAACCCTAATGGGAAAATGGAAATAAATACTTTTTTTAATTTTATTATTTTTCCCTTACTAAGGGGGTGATAAAGGGGGGGTTTGATTTACTATTTATAGCGGGTTTTTATGATTGGCAGCTGTCACGCTAAAAGACGCTTTTTATTGCAAAAATAGTTTTTGCATCATCACATTTTGAGAGCTATAATTTTTGCATATTTTGGCCCACAGAGTGTAATGTATGTAGTACAGTTCATATAGCGTCTTGTGCTTGGGTGCGATGAAAATACATGAGACACAGGTTTGATATAGAAAGTCTTGTATTACTTCATACAAGTTGGCAAAAATAGTCACACAGTTTGCAGACACAGAAGCAGGAGACACAGCAGGCCAGAGTAATCTAAGCTCAGCAATCACTCTCCACAACAGGTTCAGGATCTTCTTCTCTGTTACCGTAAGTCCATGCAAACGTGGGTCTTTCAAAGAGCAGGGTTCAGAGTCCACAAGTGCTTCAGAGTTCCTCAGTAGGAATAGCTGGAGTACAAGGTCCAAGGCTTAGGAGTCAGGTCACAGGTTCACTGCAGGCTAGATTCTGAAGCACTGATTGCTCAGCTGTGGCTGCTTAAGAAGCAAAAGGAGAGATCAGGGCGGGAACATGCAAGCTGGAAACTCCATTTTGACTGAGGGCAAGATAGCTGCAGCAAGACAGAAAGTAAAATGGCTGACGAACAAACTGAGTTTCAGGAACATGTACACAGAACCTTACATTACTCCCCCCTTAGGGACAACCTCCGGATGACCTCAGGCCAGGCTTGTGTGGGTACCTCTGATGAAACTGACGTAGCAAGCGAGGAGCATTAACGTTATTGACTGGTTCCCATGAGTTGTCCTCCACTGGGTAGCCCTGCCATTTAATCAGATATTGTAACTGATTTCTATACAACCTGGAATCTAAAATCCTTTCCACCACAAATTCTTCCTGACCATCGACTAGCACTGGGTCAGGGCAAGGAGAAGAACGTCCAGGAAACGTATTGGGTGTCGCAGCCTTTAGTAGGGATACATGAAAGACAGGGTGAATTCTCATAGTTCTGGGCAGTTGAAGACGACAAGCAACGGCACTTATAATTTTACTGATTTTATAGGGTCCAATGTACTTATGTCCCAACTTAGACGATGGAATCCTTAACTTAAGATTTCTGGTTGACAGCCAGACCAAGTCTCCTACCTTGAAAGCTGGTGCAGGTTTACGAAATTTATCTGCTGCTTTCTTGTACCTTTCCTGAGCCGATTCCAGATTCTCCTTTAGAAGATTCATATTCTTCTGTAAAGACGTGATTCTTTCAGCCACTGCTGGTAAAGGCGTTTCTATGGGAAATCGTGGTAGAATGTTAGGATGATAACCTAGATTAGAGTAAAAAGGAGACTGTTTAGTGGAGGCACTCTGAGAGTTGTTATACGAGAACTCAGCTAATGGAAGTAGATCCACCCAATCATCCTGTAGGTGGCAGATAAAGCAGCGGAGATACTGCTCCAGGGTTTGATTGGTTCGTTCGGTCTGTCCATTAGTCTGGGGATGAAAAGCAGAAGAAAGGTTTACTTTAATGTCCAATGCTGCACAGAAATTTTGCCAAAACCTAGAAGTGAATTGCACCCCTCGATCCGAAATAACCTCATCCGGTACTCCATGTAAGCGAAACACATCTTTAATCATCAAATCTGATGTCTGTTTTGCAGTGGGTAAGCCGACACAAGGGATAAAATGAGCTGCCTTTGTTAGACGGTCAACCACCACTAGAATGGTGTTCTTCCCTTGAGAGGTTGGTAACTCCACAATGAAGTCCATAGAAATGGATCCCCACGGGCGGGACGGGGTGGGAAGAGGCTGTAACAGACTAGTTGGTGAGGAGCGAGGTGTTTTGCATCTTGCACAGACTTCACATGAGTGACATAGTTTAAAACATCCTTCCTGCAAGTGGGCCACCAAAAGAAACGAGAGAGAAATTCCTGTGTCTTTAGAATTCCTCTATGCCCAGCTATCTTGGAATCGTGAATGAGTTGCAATACTCTCAATCTGACTGTTTCAGGAATATACAGGCGTTGTCGCTGAATCCACACACCATTCTTAAAGACAAGACTTACGTCCTTTGGGGGTTGTGCCAAAAAGGAATCCGCATGGTATGCTTCCTTGATGTCCTTAAGTAGGTCTTGATTATGAATTACTCCTAGGAATCTAGAGTCAGGAAGAATAGTCTTAGGAGGAGTAATTGGACGTGTCTCTGCTGAGTAAATCCTAGAGAGTGCATCAGCCTTTCCATTGCGCGATCCTGGTCTATAAGAAATGATAAAATTAAATTGGTTTAAGAAAAGATTCCAGCGAGCCTGGCGAGGAGTCAGGCACTTAGCCGACCTGATAAACTCAAGGTTACGATGATCTGTCAGGACGACTATTTGCTGTGCAGCTCCCTGAAGAAGGTGTCTCCATTCTTTGAAGGCGGCAATAATGGCCAACAACTCTCTATTGCCCACATCGTAGTTCCTCTCAGCCGAAGACAACTGCTGGGAAAAGAAGGCACAGGGATGCAAGACATTCTTCTCACCTGTTCTCTGAGAGAGTATAGCTCCAACGGCACAGTCTGAAGCATCCACCTCTATTATGAAGGCAAGCTCGGGGTTGGGATGTACTAGGATAGGTGCAGTGGTAAATTTATCTTTTAGACGGGAAAATGCTTCCTGGGCTTGGGGAGTCCAGGAGAACCTAGACTCTTTCCGGGTAAGTTGGGTGATAGGTGACACTACCTCAGAGAAATTTCTAATGAAACGTCTATAGAAGTTGGCAAACCCGATGAAGCGCTGTACCTCCTTCACATTTCTAGGACTTGGCCAATCCTTGATGGCTTGGGTTTTGCTTCCATCCATACTAATTCCTTGTGTAGACAGTACATACCCCAGAAATTGAATTTCGGTCCTATGGAATTCACACTTTTCAAGTTTGATGTAAAGATGATTTTGTCTTAGACGTTCCAAGACCATTCTCACATGTCCATGATGTTCCTCTGTGGAGTTAGAAAAAATTAGAATATCATCCAAATAAATTACCACGAATGTATCTAGGAGATCCCTGAAGATGTCATTCACCAAGTGTTGGAAAGTGGCTGGGGCGGTACTCAGACCAAAAGGCATAACTAGATATTCAAAGTGTCCATAGCGTGACCTGAATGGAGTCTTCCATTCATCCCCAGGTCTAATACGGACTAAGTTATAGGCCCACGAAGATCTAGTTTAGAGAAAATTTTGGCATGTCGCACTCTCTCCAATAACTCAGGGATTAAAGGCAATGGATAACGGTTTCTAATAGTAACCTTATTGAGTTCCCTATAGTCTACGCATGGTCTCAGAGATCCATCTTTCTTCTTTACAAAGAAGATGGGTGCACCTGCAGGAGATGAAGAGGGGCGTATGAAGCCCTTGGCTAGATTTTCGTCTATGTAATCCTTTAAAGCCTTTAGCTCGGGCCCCGCCAGGGGTAGATCTTACCAAAAGGTATCTCTGCTCCAGGCAATAATTCAATTGGACAATCATATGGACGGTGAGGAGGAAGCTGGTCAGCGTTCTTCTTGTCACATAAATCCACATAGTCCTGGTATACAGCTGGTAGTTCAGGGACTGACATGGTTCCTTTAGGAACAGAGCAAGCTGAAATTTTTGAACTCATCTGTTTCTCTGGAAAGTGTAATTCCTTGGTCTCCCAGTTACTGGTAGGATTCTGAGCCTGCAGCCATGGTAGCCCGAGAATAATGGGAAAGTGGGGAGAAGAGATAAGCATAAAGGACAGTTTCTCTTGATGATCTTTACCCATAAGAACCCTCAAAGGCTCTGTTTCCTGATCCACTGGTCCAGAGGTCAGCAGGGAGCCATCCACAGTTTCCATCTGTACTGGAGTAGCCTTCTTCACTGAACGTATCCCCTGTTTCAGAGCAAAGGAGACATCCATAAAATTTCCACTTGCCCCTGAGTCGATCATAGCAGAGCTAGACACCCAAGCTGAGTCAACCCAGAGTTTGATGGAAAGAAAGCAATGAGAATTGTTTTTCTTACAACTCAGCTGGGACACCGCTGAGGAAACTTGAAAAATGGCAGCGTTTACACAGTCAACGTCCTCAGAGGTAACGGAGTTTAAGTCCGAGAAATCAAGATCTGTTGCTGCAGATCTCTCTGGAGCCTGAGGCTCGGACCTGACAGATCCCCTCTCGCAACACTCACAATGAATGAGTGCTGCAGTAGTCTTACGAGAACGGCTGGGGCAGTTTATAATGAAGTGCCCTAACTTACCACAATAGAAACATAGATTTTCCTTAAAACGATGTTCCTTGCGTGCATCACTAACCCGTCGTTGTAAAGAGTCTACCTGCATGGGTTCAGGTTCAGGTTCCCGTGTAATCCTACTCAAAGGTTCCTTAGCTGGAGAGAAAGGTAGGAAAAGGTTAGTGCGATTGCTTTCGAACCATCTCTCTTGCCTGCGTTCAGTCAGACGAGTATCAATACGGATGCAGTAGTTAATAAAGTCACCTAACGCAGTGGGAGGGTCGGCACGAGCAAGTTCATCCTTAATTAGTGGAGATAACCCCTTTCGAAAAATAGATTTTTTGGCGGAACTGTCCCAGGTGGTATCAAGGGCCCATCTCCTGAAATCCAAGGCATATTCAGCTACCGAGTGCTTACCTTGGCGCAAAGCTAACATGGCTGCTTCAGCTGTTGCACCTCGATTGGGGTCATCAAACACCTGCCCCATGGCTGAAATAAAAGCATCAAGGTGATTCAAACAATCATCCTCAGTCTCAATCAGAGGGTTTGCCCACATCAAAGCCTTTTTGGTAAGCAACATAATTATAGTAAGCACCTTAGATCGTTCAGTGGGAAATTGTGAAGCATGTGCAGAAAAAAAAAGATTGCATTGATTAATAAATCCCCTGAATTTCTCACGTTCACCGCCAAAACGAAAAGGGGGCAACTTGGGAATCCCAGAACTCGGGGCTACGGCAGGAGCCTGGACTCGCTCTTCTAGAACCTCAATCCTGGCTCGCAAATCCTGGGCAGTCTGTCCAAACACTTGCAAATTGTGATTAGTGAGGTCCTGTAGGCTTGAAAAACGGGTCTTTATATTCTGCAAATCTGCAAGGATATTATCAGTCACTCCGCAAAGTTCCTTTATGCGGGCCTCCATTTTCCAGATCTTCTAAGACAGGAGTACTGGAAGAAGAGGAGAGGAGAAAAAAAAAAAAACAATAGTGTTTACCTGTGGCAACACTGCAGAGAGAAAAAAAAATCAAGGGAACTGCTCACCTGGAATGGTTGTGAGAAATCACAACCACTATCATCACAGAAAGTTCACCCGGACATCTGATATCCACAGTTACAGCAGACAGAAAAGAGAAGAAAAAAAAAAACAATAGTGTTTACCTGTGGTAACACTGCAGAAAAAAAAACACTTAAGGGAATAGCTCACCTGGAATGGTTGTGAGAAGTCACAACCACTGTCATCACAGAAAGTACAACCGGACATCCGATATCCACAGTTACAGCAGACACAGCCTTTCCAGACCCAGCAGACACTAACGTTTTGGCTTCAGAATCTTGTAATGTATGTAGTACAGTTCATATAGCGTCTTGTGCTTGGGTGCGATGAAAATACATGAGACACAGGTTTGATATAGAAAGTCTTGTATTACTTCATACAAGTTGGCAAAAATAGTCACACAGTTTGCAGACACAGAAGCAGGAGACACAGCAGGCCAGAGTAATCTAAGCTCAGCAATCACTCTCCACAACAGGTTCAGGATCTTCTTCTCTGTTACCGTAAGTCCATGCAAACGTGGGTCTTTCAAAGAGCAGGGTTCAGAGTCCACAAGTGCTTCAGAGTTCCTCAGTAGGAATAGCTGGAGTACAAGGTCCAAGGCTTTAGGAGTCAGGTCACAGGTTCACTGCAGGCTAGATTCTAAAGCACTGATTGCTCAGCTGTGGCTGCTTAAGAAGCAAAAGGAGAGAATCAGGGCGGGAACATGCAAGCTGGAAACTCCATTTTGACTGAGGGCAAGATAGCTGCAGCAAGACAGAAAGTAAAATGGCTGACGAACAAACTGAGTTTCAGGAACATGTACACAGAACCTTACACAGAGTCATGTGAGGTCTTATTTTTTGCGGGACGATTTGACGTTTTTATTGGTACCATTTT
The DNA here is from genome assembly GCA_033576555.1 of Oophaga sylvatica. Classification (NCBI taxonomy): domain Eukaryota; kingdom Metazoa; phylum Chordata; class Amphibia; order Anura; family Dendrobatidae; genus Oophaga; species Oophaga sylvatica. The sequence continues at coordinate 516,748,385 of JARQOD010000002.1, read as the reverse complement.
TGAGCATGTGACGTTTTTTATTTCGATTTTTGGGAGGTTAGAATGAACAAAAATCAGCAATTCATGAATTTCTTTTGGGGGAGGCGTTTATACCGTTCCGCGTGTGGTTAAATTGATAAAGCAGTTTTATTCTTCGGGTCAGTACGATTATGGCGATACCTCATTTATATAATTTTTTCATGTTTTGGCGCTTTTATAGAATAAAAACAATTTTATATAAAAAAATAATTATTTTTGCATCGCTTTATTCTGCGAGCTATAACTTTTTTATTTTTTCGCTGATGATGCTGTATGATGGCTCGTTTTTTGCGGAACAAGATGACGTTTTCAGCAGTACCATGTTTTTTTATATCGGTCTTTTTGATCGCGTGTTATTCCACTTTTTGTTCGGCGGTATATTGATAAAGCATTGATTTTTTGCTTAGTTTTTTTTTTTTTTTTAAGGGGTTCACTAAAGGGGTTAACTAGTGGGACAATTTTATAGGGGGGGTCGTTACGGACGCGGCGATACCAAATATGTGTACTTTTATTGCTTTGTTTTTTTTATTTACAGGAAGAATGAATTTATTGGGGAATATATATATATTTTTTTTATTTATTTTGGATTTTTTTTTAAAACATGTTTATTTTTATTTTTTTAACTTTTTTACTTTGTCCCAGGGTGGGACATCACTGTATTTTATCAGATCGCTGGTGTGACAGTGTGCACAGCACTCTGTCACACCAGCGATCGCTCAGGCAGTGCAGCAGGCTTCTCAGTGCCTGCTCTCGGCAGGCACTGAGGTAGCCGCCTCCCTCCAGGACCCCGGCGCCATCTTGGATCCGGGTCCTGGGAGGGAGGAAGCCCTCAGAACAGCGCGATCACATCGCGCTGCTCTGAGGGTCTCAGGGGGGCGCACAGGGAGCCCCCACCCTGCGCGATCCTCCCCTGTGCCCCCAGTACACCGCGATCATGTTTGATCGCGGTGTGCAAGGGGTTAATGTGCCGGGAGCGGTCCGTGACCGCTCCTGACACACAGTCATGGGTGTCAGCTGTGATAATCAGCTGACACCCGGCCGCGATCGGCTGCGCTCCTCCCGGGAGCGAGTCCGATCGCACGAGACGTTCTATCCCGTCCCCAGTCATACGGGCCCAGGTACCATGGACGGGATAGTACGTCCGATGGCAGTAAGGGGTTAAACCAATTAGTCTCTGAAAGGTTGCAGGTGCTCCATTTAGACCAAATTGCATGTTCTTGTACTGCTACAAACCCATTGGGGTGGAAAAAGCCTTTTTTTCTTTGGCTCTCTCGATTAACAGAAATTGACAATAACTCTTGGTAAGAGCCAGAGTCATTATGCCGCTGGCATTCCCCAATTTGTCAATTAATTCATATACCCTGGGCATGAAATGTGTATACAATTTAGAGATTTTGTTTAACTTTCAAAAATCATTGCAAAACCCCCAGGTCCCAATTTGTTTGGGAATCAACACCATCTGGTTAGACCATTCACTCCATGACTCTTTGATCACTCCCAGCAGCAACATAAATTTGACTTCAGTCAAGATTGCTTCTCGACGTGCCTCTGGTATTCTATAGGGATTAAGATTTATTTTCTTACCTGATTCGGTAACTATTAGCGAATGATGAGCAAAAATACTCAGATAACGTGTTATCCGAGCATGCTTTTGTGTTATTCGAGTATCTTGGCTGTCTTCGTATATTATGTTCGAGTCCCCACGGCTGCATGATTTGAGGCTATTAGACACAACACATGCAGGGATTGCCTGCTTGTTAGGGAATCCCCAAATGTGTTGAGGCTGTCAAACAGCCACAAATCATGCAGCCACAAGGACTCAAACATAATATATGAGCACGCCCAAGATATTCAGATAACACCCGAGAATGATCAGATGAGATGTTATCCAAGCACATTCGCTCATCACTAGTAAATATATCATGTTATCATGTTATATTAGATTGGTATTCCAAGGCAAGTCAAAGAACTTTGATTTGCTCCTCTGGATTGATTGTTGCACTTCCTGTCATTGGGCCTCTGGAACCAGTTGTGATGACATACTACACTTCAGATCATTACCAAATAAAAAAGGGGAGAAGCCAGTGCTGCCTATGGTCAGCACGCAATACATAAAGTGATTATGCACAGATTGATTTCTAACTGTACTTTAAAATAAGACATTTAGCAAACAATTGATCAATCCTTTGAGCCACCCCGCCACGACAAGGCATTCTCATATGGGGCAGTCCTACTCTACGTTTTTTATATTCACTGTGCAATTACGGCTCCTAAGTGTATTAAAAGCAAGACTATATTAAATGCAAAATGTACCTGAAGCATTTCTGAATCACTCCCATGGCACCAGCAAGGACAAGAGCAGATAAAGGCCGACCAGGTCCGGACATGGACATTTCAGATCTGACCTCCACACTGCCAAACCAGCAACCATAGATGAAGTGTGAAACAAACCCAGACACAGGTGCACAATCAAATAAAGTCTGGGGCAGGGTAGGGCTGCTGTATGTGTGTACAGCAGCCTAGGTCAACCACAAAAAAAGAAAGAAAGAATGACCAGCAGTGCCCAATGATTCCCTGTCTTTTCAAGGTTTAAGTAGATTCACATGAAATAGCTGGTACTGTTTATGTCTACCTGGTTGATGTAACTTATAATCTACTTCTCCAACCTTCTCTACTACCTAATATGGACTCTGCCACTGATTTTGGCCGATCTATTATAGACTCGACTTTGGGCATCTTGGGCCTTCTGCATGTGCTCTCAGAAAATAGGTAATACTTTTTCGATTTGGACCTGCATCTGTGCTACATGTTCAATAACACTTCTATACGGGGTAGCCTCAGCTTCTCATGTGTCCTTTGCTATGTTCAGTAGACCTCTTGGGTAGAGATGAGGGACATCAAAGTTGGCACGAATGTAGCACATTCGGATTCGTGTTCAGTTTCCTGAGAATTATTCCTCAAAGTCGTCAAAATTCGGTCACAGATCCATAAATGATCACGTTTCCACTAAAGCTTTTGTTTTGATTTTGGCTACAATATCCGTGCTGTATGATGGGCAGGGGGGACGTGTTTTATGAGGGGAGGTGGTGTGTATAGGACAGAGGAGCGGCAAAGTCACATGTCCCTCTCCATATTAAAAGCGGACATTGCTGGCACCATTTTCTCAATGTAACAGCACAGAGAGGCTACTAGTGCTGTTGCTGAAAGTGAACTTGTCATTTAGTTAGATAGGATCCTGTCCTGTGTGAAATCGACCTTACAGAATCTACCTAGTTGGTGCTAATAGTGTTATGCATGCAGGAGTCCACATTTCCTACTCAAAATCGTTTGGTCTAAAACTGTGTTGCATTCAGGACTCAGGAGGCCCCATTTGCTAATCAAAATTTGAGGCCTAATATTGGTGTAGTGAAATACGTATATATATATGGATGTATGACCAGCAGTAAATTAACACCTGTCCTCAGACTGCAGCTCTCACAAATGTGATAGCATATGTTATCCTGAGAAGGCAGTCTCCTGTCTCCAGTCTCTCCAGGGGGCCTTCCTGAGACCACACAAAGTGGAAACATTTCACATCTTCTGACTCTTCTAAAGGTACTGTCACACTAAACGAGATCGCTAACGAGATCGCTAATGCATCACCGATTTTATGATGCCGTAGCGATCTCGTTAGCGAAGCAGCTGTGTGTGACATGTAGCAGCGATGTGGCCCCTTCTGAGATGTCGATGATCGCTTATGAACGTTCTGAGCCATTTTTTGGTCATTGGTGTCCCGCTGGTGAGCCTGAATCGCTGAGTGTGACACCCTTTATGAACGACTTCACCAGCGTCGCAGGTGGGACTAGGTTTTCCCAACAACTGCAGAGGTCGTTATACAGATCGCTGATGAGTTGTGTTTGGAATCTAACTAGCGACCACATAGCGATCGCACTATGTCGTTGTCGTGATCTCTGGTGCGATCGCTAAGTGTGACAGTGCCTTAAGGGAGATGCCAATTGCAGCTTGACATTATCTATCTATGAGAAAGATCACATAAATAGTGTTCAGAGGAAAATAATGTATTCATGGGTAAATAAACGTGATCCAGTCACAAACCAAGAATTAGAATAATTAACATGAGCGGCTGGTCTAGAAACCTAATCCTTGAGTAAATCTGTAAATTAGGCCTTTAGGCCGGAGTCACACTGGCGACAAAATCGGACGACTGCAATGCGATGAAATATCGCATTGCAGTCGGACCTATGTTAATCTATGGAGCAGCTCCCAGTATCAGATTTTTTGTGGTCCGTTTTAAACGTCCGTGTACAATCGCAGCATGCTGCGATTGTCACCGATTGTGGGTCGACTATTGCCAATGCAAGTCTATGGGAGCGATGAAAAATCTGATTACAAACGGACCACACTGTGTGACTTGCGATGAAATCGCATCGGTGTCCTTTAGAAAAGCCGGCAATTCATCCCCGGCTATACTGTAAAATCACACTGACAGCTTTAATAAAGACTAGAAAGAATAGATGTATACACATAGAACACAATATATATATATATATATATTATGTCATTGTGACATGTATATATACATATATTTATAGTTCCTAGACTTCTACATACTGTAATAGCCGCTAATTCAATTGCTGGGTTTTGTGAAATCACAGAAGCCGACATGAAATGATACATTGTTTCCACACATTTAACCATGTAATTTCATGTATTTTTATATATGTTTGAAACATACAATTACATGAGTGTATTTGTGCAAAATTTCAGACATGTAGGGGTTAATTAAAGGTGTAATTTCGTTGAAAAAAAATGCGTGGGCTCCCGCTGTATTTTCTCCACCAGACAGACAAAGCAAAGCGAGTGGGGGCAGATAATAATAGCCCAGGGAGGGTGCATTTTTTTGTGCCCCCCCTGGCTACTAACATCTGCCCCCAGACACCCCAGAAAGGGCAAATCTATAATTAGATTCGCCCTTTCTGGCACTTTGCCCGTCTATTCCCATTGCCCTGTAGCGGTGGCGAATGGGTTAATCTCACCTTACTGTCACCTTGCAATTGAAAGGTCACCTTAAGGCAGGTTAATAATTGATAGCTGTCAATTAGACAACTATCAATTATTAATCCTATTGAAGTAAATAAAAAAACACACACACTTTAAGAATAAATAATTTTTAATGAAATGAAAACACATTTTTTTGACCAATTTTTATTTTACACTTAATCCATGCGAAGCCATTGATCTCCTAAAATAAAGAAAAAGAAATAAAACAACATTATTCTTGCCTATTCCGCCGATCTGTCACGTCCCACGCTGTAATCCTTCACAAAGGGTTAACTAGCTTTGAGCCAAGCAGTGCAAGTAATCCTGCATGCTCAGCTCAAAGCTCATGAATGAATAAGTTCCTCTCCAGGCGACAGGAGAGGATGTGTTTCATGAATGAAGCTTAATTGATTGTGTCCACTTTCCCTTTAGGTCAGGTCACTACAGTTAAATTGGCAATAAATCAATTAAGCTCCATTCATGAATCTATTCCTCTACTTTCGCTGGGAGAGGAAGTTATTCATTCAGGAGAATACAGGTCTGAGACAGCATTATTAGCTCTCTGCGACCTGTAACCTGTTAACCCTTTCTGATGGATTACACCGTGGGACCTGACTGTACATCGGATTGGTAAGTATAATTTTGCTTTTTTATTTTATTTTTTACAGGAAATGGTTTTAGCAGGAAAATAAAATATGGTCAAAAACTGTGTGATATTTAATTAAACTTATTTTTATTAAACTGTGTGTGTTTGATTTTTCTTTCATACAATAGGATTAATAATTGATAGTTGTCTAATTGACAGCTATCAATTATTAACCTGGCTTAAAGTGACCTTTCAATTGCAAGGTCATTTTAACCCCTTATTAACCCATTCGCCACCGCTACAGGGCAATGGGAATAGACGGGCAAAGTGCCAAAAAGGGCGAATCTAATTATAGATTTGCCCTTTCTGGGGTGTCTGGGGGCAGATGTTAGTAGCCAGGGGGGGCACAAAAAAATGTACCCTCCCTAGGCTATTATTATCTGCCCCCACTCGCTTGCTTTGTCTGTCTGGTGGAGAAAATACAGCGGGAGCCCACGCATTTTTTTTTCAACGAATTTACACCTTTAATTAACCCCTACATGTCTGAAATTTAGCACACATATACTCATGTAATTGTATGTTTCAAACATATATAAAAAATACATGAAATTACATGGTTAAATGTGTGGAAACAATGTATCATTTCATGTCGGCTTCTGTGATTTCACTGAAGCCGGCAATTGAATTAGCGGCTATAACAGTATGTAGAAGTGTAAGAATTATAAATATATGTATATATATATGTCACAATGACAATATATATATATATATAATATATATATATATATATATATATATATATATATTTATGTGCTCTATGTGTATATATCTATTCTTTCTTTTGGCATTTAAATACTATTCTTTTGGATCCATTATATGTCAGTTTTGCAAGCCTGCGAGAAAATCTCGCAAGTCGGATGAAAATCGGATGTTACAAGGTACACACACATGCGATTAAATCGCATCTTTGAAGGAAAATCGGATGCCAGAAGGATGTGTGATGTTTTTATTTTGATCCGATTGTCGACCGTCTAAAACGGACCGATTTTTTGTGGTTGTGTGTGACTCCAGCCTTACACAAAGAAACATGTTCATAGTAAGGGGCAGCCTAGCTGATGTGCTCCATTTCATATTCCCCCCCTCCCCGGGGACAGAATACCAGACTGCAAAGTTTGATATTTCTGTTAGATTTCTCCCTTTTATCTTATCACTGTTTGTGTATATTTGTATGTCACTTTTTATTTCCATTTTTATATCCTTTTATTGTAAGCACTGTACCTTTTCTATTAAAGCTTAAAACTTTAATAAGTCTGAAACTGTATGCTCTAAAGAATTCATAGCCTAGAGTGTGTGCTCCTGGTGATTGGCACATAGTAGTAATATTTCCGAGACTCATCACCCATGTGTTTGGTGAGTGGTGGCAGCGTGTATGAAGAGGGGTGTGCGTCTGTGTCGGGGTGTGATTTATGCTCCCATTGCAGCATAGGACAGAGTTTGAATGCTGGACTGAGTGAGAGGAGACAGATTAACCCTTGCAGATGCAAACCCAAGCCACGTGCTGAGAAGCGGGCATGTGATAAATTGGTGGCAGCGGTGGGTAAAACGAATATATTCCCCTTGCAATTTTTTGACAAATTGGTGGCAGCAGTGGGATATGCGAATATATCCACCTTGTAATTCGTGACATTTGGGGTTTAGCCAAGAGGCCCCATTTGCTAACAGAAATCCATAGGGCTAATAGTGTTGTGCAGGCCAGAGTCCACATTTCCTACTCAAAATCATCTGTTGCAGACAGGACTCTGAAGTACCCAATTGTTAATTAAAAATGTCAGGATTAACTTTGGGGTGCCGCCAGGAGGCCCCATTAGCTAATCCAAAGTGTTGGGGATAATAGTCTTTGCAGTCTGTAGTCCACATTTCATACTCAAAATCGTTTGGGCTAAAACTGTAGGCCCCATTTGCTAAACAAAATCATTTGGCCTTATATTGAGGTTCAGCCTGGGGCCCCATTTGCTAATTAAAATCATTAGGGCTATTATTGGGATGCAGGCATCAGGCCCCATTTGCTAATCCAAATAGTTTTGGCTAACACTGTGCTACAGTCAGGACTCAAGAGGTCACATTTACTAATCAAAATTGTTTGGGCAAATATTGGATGCAGGCACCAGTCCCCATTTGCTAATCCAAATCATTATGGATAATAGTGTTGTGCAGTCTGTAGTCCACATTTCCTACTCAAAATTGTTTGGGCTAATACTGTGTTGCAGTCAGGACTCAAGAGGTCCCATTTGCTAATCCAAATTGTTAGAGCTAATTGTCACGACGTATAACAGATATATTCTATGATAGTAACATATATCAATGTGACAACATTCTATATTTCATATAATAGAAAATATCAACATGTATACATAGTATCTGGAAAAATGAAGGAAAAAGGGATCCAGCTTCAATAAAATCTTCATCTTTATTGATTCATAAAAACATGAATAATGGCATGCTCCTGGACAAGCTCAGGACAAGGCTACGCGTTTCGATCACAGGATCTTTATCACAGCTGACATATTCAGACAAAGGCACATATTTAAGACAAAGGAAGACCAATCACGATCAGAAAAAATGTCAGTGATTTTTGACAAGTCCTTTAAACAATTTGCACCATAACGAATAAAGAAAAAAAAAAAGAAAAAAAACAATATTTGCACAAATAAAATCAATGCAAAGAAATAAAATTAATAATGGAACATCAATTCGTTTCTTTTGTTGAGACCAAATGGATGTCTGGTATGTAGATTAAAGATCCAGAAGCTTCACGTGTGAGGAGTCGCTGACGTGCATCTCCACCTCGGGCAGACAGGTTAACACTTTCAATACCTGTGACTTGGAAGGAAGAAACATTGCGAGCATGCTGAAAAATAAAATGTTTAGCAGCAGCAGAAATATTGCGATTCGAAGAAACATTCTTTATATCCTGCAAATGTTCAGCGATCCTGATTTTTAGTTTCCTAGTAGTGCAGCCTATATAAGATAAATTGCAAGTAGTGCACATAATTTTATATACCACATAGCATGAATTACAATTGATATATTTGTTAATGGTATAAATCGCAGTGCTGTCATTATTTTCAAAGGTTTTCGTTACACAAACATATTTGCAAAGTGCACATCTATTGTGGCCACATTTATAAAAACCTTTATGTTCTAACCACAATGTTTTATGAGAAGAGAAATTATTACTGAACATGCTTGGAGAAACTTTGTTACCAATAGATGGCGCTTTCCTTGAAACAACATTAATACCTGATGAAAGAATGTCAGCAAGAGAGGGATCTTCATATAAAATAGCAGCGATCTCAAAATGATTTTTTTGATGTCCCCAAATTGAGGACTATATTGAGCACAAAAATATGGTTTCACTGCAAGATCATTTTTTTGTTGTCGCCCTCCACTAATGAATCCTCTCTGTTTTTATTACTTACAATTGTTTCGTGCTCTTTTTAATGACCATTTAGGATAATTTCTGTTTTTTAATTTGTATCCACACAATTAAATTCCGTTTCCAAAAGCTGTAGGATCGCTGCAGTTTCTCAAAATTCTGGTATATTCACCCAAAGGAATCGATTTAATAGTATGTTTGGGTGACTGCTTGCTGCATGCAAGATAGAATTACCAGCACAAGGTTTGCTGAACGTTTTGGTAATAATAACAGAGTCATGTACCCCATATAAATCAAGATCCAAAAAAGAAATTTTTTATGATGAAATTTATGAGTAAAATGTAAAGTTGAATGAATTAGAATTGATATAATCAATAAATCCGGATATGGCAGGTACATCACCACTCCAAATGATGAGTAAATCATCAATATATCTACTATACCAAGCAACGAGTCAATAAATGGATTAGTAGCTGAAAAAATAAAAAAATATTCCCAATATGACATAACAAGATTAGCTAGGGATGTCGCAAATTTCGCACCCATCGCCACACCAGATTTTTTGTAAAAAAAAATTTTTTGTCAAATGAGAAAAAATTGTGGGTTAATAAAAATTGAATAACTTGTAAAATATAATTAATGAGATCCTGGGAATAATTACTGGGAATTTCGTTAAGACAAACTGCAGCGCTGTCATGGCAACATTGTAAGGTATACCCGGTATATAAAGAATCACATCACAACATAACCAAGTATTTTCTTTAGACCAGATTTTCTTGGAAAACATTCTCAGCACTTCTTTAGAATCTTTAATATAACCAGGAGTGATTTGTACTAGTGGTTGAAGTAGTGAGTCAACCCATTCACCCAGATGTTCATTTAAAGATCCAATCCCTGAGACAATAGGTCTCATGGGGGGGATTTTCTTATCCTTGTGAATTTTTGGGAGACCATGCATGATAGGGATAATAGGATGAGACACTGTGAGATAATCAGTTTTGTTTTTTGGTTATGGTACTGCCACACTAAGCTAATCCCGCTAGCGATCTCGTTAGCGTTGCATAAATAATGAGATCGCTAGCGGGATTGTTTCTTATCGCTAAATGCTGCCGCATTTTAGCGATTAGTTAACGCGCTATCGCCGTTAGCGATCTTCTTAAAAGACTTTAGCGGTACAAAAGTACGCTAAATCGCTAAGAAAAGGTGCCACACAGCGATAAGATACTTTACCAGCGGGAGCGGCCAGCGATGAAATAGGGTCCGGAGCGATTCCAGCGACGAGCGAGATCACAGCAGGAAGCTCGTCGCTGGAAGCTGCCGCACTGAACAATATCGCTAACGGGATCGCTAAATAAATGACTTTTTTAGCGATCCCGTTAGCGATATTGTTTAGTGTGGCATACCCTTTAAATGCCAAGGCTGAAACCCTCATTGATAATTTGGATAATCTCACCTTTAAATTTATCAGGGATTTGTATGGAGTTTTTCATATACATCACTGTCAGACAAGAGAGACATAATTTGGAATGATAATCCTCTTTATTCAGGATAAAATACCATGCCACCCTTGTCCGACATTTTAATTATTATATCTGACATACTTTTGATCCCCATCTAATGCAGTTTTCTGGGCTTTTGTTAAATTGGAATGATTTCTGCTGCTGCCCATTTTAACCCTATCATGAAGGATTTTTAAATCCCTCTCTATCACCTCCTGTATTTAAATCATTTCAATCAGGCCCCGGATTGAATGGGATAAAAGAGGGATTTTTTGTTTTAAAACACTGGTGCATGAATGGTATCAGATTCATTATCATAGGAATGAGTAGACAAACTAAACAAAGTGTTGAGAGATACCTGTTCTTGAAAGACAAGTCAGTAAATTCATTATTATATGTCAGCGACTCCTGCAAAGGGGTCTCATCAAATGATTTAAAAAATGCTTTTTGATGGTAAGGTCTCGCATAAACTTTTTTGACGTCCAAAATAGTAGAAAAAAGATTGAAATTCTGATCGGGCACAAAATTCAAGACCTAAGGACAAAACATCTAATTGCGTTTTGGTAAAGTCTCGTTGCAGAAAAATTCAAGAACATTATCATGGTTTATTATTTGCGATAATTCTTCCGCGGCATGTAATCATGACATGATCTTTGTCGGTTGTTTTCTGCCACCCCGCCTTTTACGTTTTTTGAATGACGAAAAAACTTTGTGGTGTGAACACTGTCATTAGAGGAAACACTCAGATTATGTCAGATGAATCCAACTCAGAGGATGTAAAACAGACATGTGGTTTATATACCGGTTCATTGAGAGCATGGTTGCGTTTTAAAAATAGATTTAGGAGTTCTATGACCCCGCTCCCAATGGCCCCAGTCATAGACTTTCTTGGTTGAATAGTCTCTTAGATCACGAGAAAATTTTCGTTTTTTCCGGTCCATGATATCCTTTTCTAGGCTAGAGACATTTTATCTTGCATTTTTAGCCACAAGTGAGTCATACTGAGTAAACGATTTAAATTCATGAGCGCAGTATCTGCATCATTCATTTGTTTCTGATATCCTCCAATTTTTACTCTCATATTTGACTATGAGTTGCATTAGTTTGGAAGAACAATTACTGAGTATCTGATTCCACTCTTCAATGAAAATGTCAGAAAAAATTGTAGTGGGGATTTTTTAATACGAAGCCCCCTTGGAATCATATCCTTAGCTAGATTAATTTTGGAGGGTAGTATGATCCCACCACAACTTTGTTTCTTGAAGCAAAAGTTTTTTTCCATTTTGTTGATATTTTCATTCAGATCAGGCATGTCTGGAATTTCGTTAATATCACCAGAAAACACTTGTGCCGCTTTGACAGATCTGTCTTGAACAAAAATAGATGCCATAATAAAGCTGGTGCCTGAGCTTAATGACTGAGTCCACTTTCAAAATACTTGAAAATATTGAGCATGAAACCGGGGGCACGGTAATCAAAAAGTACAAATATAAGAACGCTAACCAGCTCACCGGTTTGTAGAAGCACGATCCTCCGCTTGATCAAAACGTGAAGATACATGAGAAAATGAAGGAAAAAGGGATCCAGCTTCAATAAAATCTTTCATCTTTATTGATTCATAAAAACATGAATAATGGCATGCTCCTGACAGCTCAGGACAAGGCTAACGCGTTTCGATCACCAGGGATCTTTATCACAGCTGACATATTCAGACAAAGGGCACATATTTAAGACAAAGGAAAAAACCAAATCACGATCAAAAAAATGTCATGTGATTTTTGACAAGTCCTTTAACAATTTGCAATAAACGAATAAAGAAAAAAAAAACAAAAAAAAAAACAATATTGCACAAATAAAATCAATGCAAAGAATAAAATTTAATAATGGAACATCAATTCCTTTCTTTTGTTGAGACCAAATGGATGTCTGGTATGTAGATTAAAGATCCAGAAAGCTTCACGTGTGAGGAGTCCGCTGACGTGCATCTCCACCTCGGGCGACAGGTTAACACTTTCAATACCTGTGACTTGGAAGGAAGAAACATTGCGAGCATGCTGAAAAATTAAAATGTTTAGCAGCAGCAGAAATATTGCGATTCGAAGAAACATTCTTTATATCCTGCAAATGTTCAGCGATCCTGATTTTTAGTTTCCTAGTAGTGCAGCCTATATAAGATAAATTGCAAGTAGTGCACATAATTTTATATACCACATAGCATGAATTACAATTGATATATTTGTTAATGGTATAAATCGCAGTGCGTCATTATTTTCAAAGGTTTTCGTTACAACAAACATATTTGCAAAGTGCACAATCTATTGGGCCACATTTATAAAAACCTTTATGTTCTAACCACAATGTTTTATGAGAAGAGAATTATTACTGAAATTTCTGGAGAAACTTTTTCCAATAGTGGCGCTTTCCTTTAAACAAAAATTAATACCTGATGAAAGAAGCACAAGAGAGGGATCTTCCCCTATAAAATAGGCAGCGATCTCAAAATGATTTTTTTGAAGTCCCCAAATTTGGGGGGACTTTTATTGGCCACAAAAATTTTGGTTTTTACTGCAAGATAATTTTTTTTTTGCGCCCTCCACTAATGAGTCCCTTGTTTTTATTACTTACAATTGTTCGTGCTCTTTTTAATTTACCATTTAGGATAATTTTTTGTTTTTTAATTTTGTATCCACACAATTTAAATTCCGTTTCCAAAAACTGTAGGATCGCTGCAGTTTCTCAAATTCTGGTTATTCACCCCAAAGGAATCGATTTAATAGTATGTTGGGTGGACTGCTTGCGATGCAAGATAAATTACCAGCACAAGTTTGCTGAACGTTTTGGTAATTTTAACAGAGTAAAGTACCCCATTAAATCCAAAACCAAAAAAGAAATTTTTTTATGATGAAATTTTTTGGGTAAAATGGTATGTTGAATGAATTAGAATTGTATAATCAATAAAATCCGGAAATGGCAGGTACATCCCACCCAAAATTTATGTTTAAATCTTTAATATATCTACCATACCAAGCAATCGATCAATAAATGATTAGTATTGAAAAAATAAAAAAATATTCCCCAATTTTCATAAAAAAGATTAGCTAGGGTGGCAAATTTTCGCACCCTCGCCAAACCAGATTTTTTGTAAAAAAATTTATTGTCAAATGAGGAAAAAATTGTGGGTTAATAAAAATTGAATAACTTGTAAAATTATTAATGAGATCCTGGGAAAATTACGAATTTCGTTAAACAAAACTGCGCGCTGCCCTGGCAAAAATTAAGGATACAGGTATATTAAAGAAGTCACATCAAAACATAACCAAGAAATTTTCTTTAGACCAGATTTTTTGGAAAACATTCTCAGCACTTCTTTAGAATCTTTAATATAACCAGGGTGATTTGTATATGGTTGAAGTATTGAGTCAACCCATTCACCCAGTGTTCATTAAAAAATCCAAACCCTGAGAAAAATAGGTTCAGGGGGGGATTTTCATTTCCTTGGAATTTTTGGGGAAAAGGCTGAAAAGGGGATATAGGAAGACACTGTGAATAATCAGTTTGTTTTTTTGGTTAGAAAGCCAAGGCGAAACCCTCATTGAAAAATTTGGATAATCCACTTTAAATTATCATTTGATTTTTGGAGTTTTTCTTACTCACTTGCAGGAGTCGCTGACTTTAAAATGAATTTACTGACTTGTTCTTTCAGAGAACATATCTCTCAACACTTTGTTTATTTGTTACTAATTCCTATGATAATGAATCTGATACCATTCATGCACCTTGTTTTAAAAAAAAAAATCCTCTTTTATCCCATTCAACCAGGCCTGATTGCATGACTAAATACCGGAGGGGGATTGAAGAGGGATTTAAAAATCCTTCTGATAGGTTAAAATGGGGAGCAGCAGAAATCATTCCAATTTAACAAACCCAAAAAACTGCATTGATGAGATCAAAAGTATGTCAGATAAAAATAATTAAAAAAGTCGGCAAGGGTGGCATGGGGAGTTATCCTGAATAAAGAGGATTATCATTCTCAAATTATGTCTCTCTTGTTTTGGGCAGGGTGTTATGAAAAAAATCCAAACAAAACCCACTGATAAAATTTAAAGGTTTAGATTATCCAAATTATCAAGGGGGTTTCAGCCTTGGCCCTTCTAACCAAAAAAAACTGATTATGGGCACGTGTCCTCATCCATTATCCCTATCAATTTTCTGGTCTCCCAAAAATTCACAAGGGGTATGAAAATCCCCCCCAATGAGACCTATTGTCTCAGGGATTGGGATCTTTAAATGAAAAATCTGGGGGAATGGGTTGATCACTCTTCAACCACTAAACAAATCACTCCTGGTTTATATTAAAGATTCAAAAAAAATTTCGAGAATGTTTTCCAAGAAAATTGGGTCTAAAGAAAATACTTGGTTATTTGTTTGTGACTTCTTTATAACCTGTATAACCTTACAATTTTTGCCAAAGACAGCGCTGCAGTTTGTTTTAACGAAAAATTTAGTAAATTATCCCCGGATCCATTAATTATATTTTACAATTTATTCAATTTTTATTAACCCACAATTTTTTTTTTCCTTTTTACAATAAATTTTTTTTTACAAAATTTTGGGTTTGTGCATTTGGGGGCAAATTTGCGCCATCCCTACTAATTTGTTTTTTGTAAAATTGGGAAATTTTTTTTATTTTTTCAGCTACTAATCCTTATTGACTCGATTGCTTGGTATGGTAGATATATTGATGATTTACTCATCATTTGGATGGATGTACCTGCCATAAACCCGGGTTTATTGATTATACAATTCTAATTCATTCAACATACATTTACTCATAAATTTCATCATAAAAAAATTTCTTTTTGGGTCTTGATTTATATGGGGTACATACTCTGTTATTATTACCAAAACGTTCAGCAAAACCTTGTGCTGGTAATTTCTATCTGCATGCAGCAAGCAGTCACCCCCAAAAATACTATTAAATCGATTCCTTTGGTGAATATACCAGAATTTGAGAAACTGCAGCGATCCTACACTTTGGAAACGGAATTTAATTGTGTGGATACAAAATTAAAAAACAGAAATTATCCTAAATGGTCATTAAAAAGAGCACAACAATTGTAAGTAATAAAAACAGAGAGGATCTCATTAGTGGAGGGCGACAACAAAAAATGATCTTGCAGGAAACCTATTTTTGTGCTCAATAAGTCCTCAATTTGGGGACATCAAAAAAATCATTTTGAGATCGTGCCTATTTTATATGAAGATCCCTCTCTTGCTGACATTCTTTCATCAGGGATTAATGTTGTTTCAAGGAAAGCGCCATCTATGGTAAACAAAGTTTCTCCAAGCTGTTCAGTAATAATTTCTCTTCTCATAAAACATCGTGGTTAGAACATAAAGGTTTTTATAAATGTGGCCAAATAGATGTCACTTTGCAAATATGTTTGTGTAACGAAAAACCTTTGAAATAATGACAGCACTGCGATTTATACCATTAACAAATATATCAATTGTAATTCATGCTATTTGGTTATAAAATTATGTGCACTACTTGCAATTTATCTTATATAGGCTGCACTACTAGGAAAAATAAAAATCAGGATCGCTGAACATTTGCAGGATATAAAGAATGTTTCTTCGAATCGCAATATTTTGCTGCTGCAAACATTTTATTTTTCAGCTGCTCGCAATGTTTCTTCCTTCCGAGTCACAGGTATTGAAAGTGTTAACCTGTCTGCCCGAGGTGGAGATGCACGTCAGCGACTCCTCACACGTGAAGCTTTCGGATCTTTAACTACTACCAGACATCCATTTGGTCTCAACAAAAGAAACGAATTGATGTTCCATTATTAAATTTTTTTTTTTGCATTGTTTTATTTTTGAAAAAATTGTTTTTTTTTTTTTGTTTTTTTTTTTTTTTATTCGTTTTGTCAAAAATTTTTAAAGGCTTTTCAAA
>JARQOD010000002.1:516682584-516731750 GCA_033576555.1 Oophaga sylvatica | reverse complement strand
CCATGCCACCCTTGTCCGACATTTTAATTATTATATCTGACATACTTTTGATCTCATCTAATGCAGTTTTCTGGGCTTTTGTTAAATTGGAATGATTTCTGCTGCTGCCCATTTTAACCCTATCATGAAGGATTTTTAAATCCCTCTCTATCACCTCCTGGTATTTAGTCATGCAATCAGGCCTGGATTGAATGGGATAAAAAGAGGGATTTTTTGTTTTAAACACTGGTGCATGAATGGTATCAGATTCATTATCATAGGAATGAGTAGACAAACTAAACAAAGTGTTGAGAGATACCTGTTCTCTGAAAGACAAGTCAGTAAATTCATTATTATATGTCAGCGACTCCTGCAAAGGGGTCTCATCAGAATGATTTAAAAAATGCTTTTTGATGGTAAGGTCTCGCATAAACTTTTTGACGTCCAAAATAGTAGAAAAAAGATTGAAATTCTGATCGGGCACAAAATTCAGACCTAAGGACAAAACATCTAATTGCGTTTTGGTAAAGTCTCGTGCAGATAAATTCAAGACATTATCATGGTTTATTATTTGCGATAATTCTTCCTGCGGCATGTAATCATGACATGATCTTTGTCGGTGTTTTCTGCCACCCCGCCTTTTACGTTTTTTGAATGACGAAAAAACTTTGTGGTGTGAACACTGTCATTAGAGGAAACACTCAGATTATTGTCAGATGAATCCAACTCAGAGGATGTAAAACAGACATGTGGTTTATATACCGGTTCATTGAGAGCATGGTTGCGTTTTAAAATAGATTTAGGAGTTCTATGACCCCGCTCCCAATGGCCCCAGTCATAGACTTTCTTGGTTGAATAGTCTCTTAGATCACGAGAAAATTTTCGTTTTTTCCGGTCCATGATATCCTTTTCTAGGCTAGAGACATTATCTTGCATTTTAGCCACAAGTGAGTCATACTGAGTCAACGATTTAAATTCAGTGAGCGCAGTATCTGCATCATTCATTTGTTTCTGAATATCCTCCAATTTATTACTCTCATATTTGACTATGAGTTGCATTAGTTTGGAAGAACAATTACTGAGTATCTGATTCCACTCTTCAATGAAAATGTCAGAAAAAATTGTAGTGGGGATTTTTTTAATACGAAGCCCCCTTGGAATCATATCCTTAGCTAGATAATTTTGGAGGGTAGTATGATCCCACCACAACTTTGTTTCTTGAAGCAAAAGTTTTTCCATTTTGTTGATATTTTCATTCAGATCAGGCATGTCTGGAATTTCGTTAATATCACCAGAAAACACTTGTGCCGCTTTGACAGATCTGTCTTGAACAAAAATAGATGCCATAATAAAGCTGGTGCCTGAGCTTAATGACTGAGTCCACTTTCAAAATACTTGAAAATATTGAGCATGAAACCGGGGGCACGGTAATCAAAAGTACAAATATAAGAACGCTAACCAGCTCACCGGTTTGTAGAAGCACGGATCCTCCGCTTGATCAAACGTGAAGATACATGAGAAAATGAAGGAAAAAGGGATCCAGCTTCAATAAAATCTTCATCTTTATTGATTCATAAAAACATGAATAATGGCATGCTCCTGGACAAGCTCAGGACAAGGCTACGCGTTTCGATCACAGGGATCTTTATCACAGCTGACATATTCAGACAAAGGCACATATTTAAGACAAAGGAAGACCAATCACGATCAGAAAAAATGTCATGTGATTTTTGACAAGTCCTTTAACAATTTGCACATAACGAATAAAGAAAAAAAAAACAAAAAAAAAAACAATATTTGCACAAATAAAATCAATGCAAAGAAATAAAATTAATAATGGAACATCAATTCCTTTCTTTTGTTGAGACCAAATGGATGTCTGGTATGTAGATTAAAGATCCAGAAAGCTTCACGTGTGAGGAGTCGCTGACGTGCATCTCCACCTCGGGCAGACAGGTTAACACTTTCAATACCTGTGACTTGGAAGGAAGAAACATTGCGAGCATGCTGAAAAATAAAATGTTTAGCAGCAGCAGAAATATTGCGATTCGAAGAAACATTCTTTATATCCTGCAAATGTTCAGCGATCCTGATTTTTAGTTTCCTAGTAGTGCAGCCTATATAAGATAAATTGCAAGTAGTGCACATAATTTTATATACCACATAGCATGAATTACAATTGATATATTTGTTAATGGTATAAATCGCAGTGCTGTCATTATTTTCAAAGGTTTTCGTTACACAAACATATTTGCAAAGTGCACATCTATTGTGGCCACATTTATAAAAACCTTTATGTTCTAACCACAATGTTTTATGAGAAGAGAAATTATTACTGAACATGCTTGGAGAAACTTTGTTACCAATAGATGGCGCTTTCCTTGAAACAACATTAATACCTGATGAAAGAATGTCAGCAAGAGAGGGATCTTCATATAAAATAGGCAGCGATCTCAAAATGATTTTTTTGATGTCCCCAAATTGAGGACTATATTGAGCACAAAATATGGTTTCACTGCAAGATCATTTTTTTGTTGTCGCCCTCCACTAATGAGATCCTCTCTGTTTTTATTACTTACAATTGTTCGTGCTCTTTTTAATGACCATTTAGGATAATTTCTGTTTTTTAATTTTGTATCCACACAATTAAATTCCGTTTCCAAAGCTGTAGGATCGCTGCAGTTTCTCAAAATTCTGGTATATTCACCCAAAGGAATCGATTTAATAGTATGTTTGGGGTGACTGCTTGCTGCATGCAAGATAGAATTACCAGCACAAGGTTTGCTGAACGTTTTGGTAATAATAACAGAGTCATGTACCCCATATAAATCAAGATCCAAAAAGAAATTTTTTTATGATGAAATTTATGAGTAAAATGTATGTTGAATGAATTAGAATTGATATAATCAATAAATCCGGATATGGCAGGTACATCACCACTCCAAATGATGAGTAAATCATCAATATATCTACCATACCAAGCAATCGAGTCAATAAATGGATTAGTAGCTGAAAAAATAAAAAAATATTCCCAATATGACATAACAAGATTAGCTAGGGATGGCGCAAATTTCGCACCCATCGCCACACCAGATTTTTGTAAAAAAAATGTATTGTCAAATGAGAAAAAATTGTGGGTTAATAAAAATTGAATAACTTGTAAAATATAATTAATGAGATCCTGGGAATAATTACTGAATTTCGTTAAGACAAACTGCAGCGCTGTCATGGCAACATTGTAAGGTATACAGGTATATAAAGAAGTCACATCACAACATAACCAAGTATTTTCTTTAGACCAGATTTTCTTGGAAAACATTCTCAGCACTTCTTTAGAATCTTTAATATAACCAGGAGTGATTTGTACTAGTGGTTGAAGTAGTGAGTCAACCCATTCACCCAGATGTTCATTTAAAGATCCAATCCCTGAGACAATAGGTCTCATGGGGGGATTTTCATATCCTTGTGAATTTTTGGGAGACCATGCATGATAGGGATAATAGGATGAGACACTGTGAGATAATCAGTTTGTTTTTTGGTTAGAATGCCAAGGCTGAAACCCTCATTGATAATTTGGATAATCTCACCTTTAAATTTATCAGTGGGATTTGTATGGAGTTTTTCATATACATCACTTTGCAGGAGTCGCTGACATATAATAATGAATTTACTGACTTGTCTTTCAGAGAACAGGTATCTCTCAACACTTTGTTTAGTTTGTCTACTCATTCCTATGATAATGAATCTGATACCATTCATGCACCTGTGTTTAAAAAAAAAATCCCTCTTTTTATCCCATTCAATCCAGGCCTGATTGCATGACTAAATACCAGGAGGTGATAGAGAGGGATTTAAAAATCCTTCATGATAGGGTTAAAATGGGCAGCAGCAGAAATCATTCCAATTTAACAAAAGCCCAGAAAACTGCATTAGATGAGATCAAAAGTATGTCAGATATAATAATTAAAATGTCGGACAAGGGTGGCATGGTAGTTATCCTGAATAAAGAGGATTATCATTCTCAAATTATGTCTCTCTTGTCTGACAGTGATGTATATGAAAAACTCCATACAAATCCCACTGATAAATTTAAAGGTGAGATTATCCAAATTATCAAGGAGGGTTTCAGCCTTGGCATTCTAACCAAAAAACAAACTGATTATGTCACAGTGTCTCATCCTATTATCCCTATCATGCATGGTCTCCCAAAAATTCACAAGGATATGAAAATCCCCCCATGAGACCTATTGTCTCAGGGATTGGATCTTTAAATGAACATCTGGGTGAATGGGTTGACTCACTACTTCAACCACTAGTACAAATCACTCCTGGTTATATTAAAGATTCTAAAGAAGTGCTGAGAATGTTTTCCAAGAAAATGTGGTCTAAAGAAAATACTTGGTTATGTTGTGATGTGACTTCTTTATATACCTGTATACCTTACAATGTTGCCATGACAGCGCTGCAGTTTGTCTTAACGAAATTCAGTAATTATTCCCAGGATCTCATTAATTATATTTTACAAGTTATTCAATTTTTATTAACCCACAATTTTTTCTCATTTGACAATAAATTTTTTTTACAAAAATCTGGTGTGGCGATGGGTGCGAAATTTGCGCCATCCCTAGCTAATCTTGTTATGTCATATTGGGAATATTTTTTTATTTTTTCAGCTACTAATCCATTTATTGACTCGATTGCTTGGTATGGTAGATATATTGATGATTTACTCATCATTTGGAGTGGTGATGTACCTGCCATATCCGGATTTATTGATTATATCAATTCTAATTCATTCAACATACATTTTACTCATAAATTTCATCATAAAAAAATTTCTTTTTTGGATCTTGATTTATATGGGGTACATGACTCTGTTATTATTACCAAAACGTTCAGCAAAATCTTGTGCTGGTAATTCTATCTTGCATGCAGCAAGCAGTCACCCCAAACATACTATTAAATCGATTCCTTTGGGTGAATATACCAGAATTTTGAGAAACTGCAGCGATCCTACAGCTTTGGAAACGGAATTTAATTGTGTGGATACAAAATTAAAAAACAGAAATTATCCTAAATGGTCATTAAAAAGAGCACGAACAATTGTAAGTAATAAAAACAGAGAGGATCTCATTAGTGGAGGGCGACAACAAAAAAATGATCTTGCAGTGAAACCATATTTTTGTGCTCAATATAGTCCTCAATTTGGGGACATCAAAAAAATCATTTTGAGATCGCTGCCTATTTTATATGAAGATCCCTCTCTTGCTGACATTCTTTCATCAGGTATTAATGTTGTTTCAAGGAAAGCGCCATCTATTGGTAACAAAGTTTCTCCAAGCATGTTCAGTAATAATTTCTCTTCTCATAAAACATCGTGGTTAGAACATAAAGGTTTTTATAAATGTGGCCACAATAGATGTGCACTTTGCAAATATGTTTGTGTAACGAAAACCTTTGAAAATAATGACAGCACTGCGATTTATACCATTAACAAATATATCAATTGTAATTCATGCTATGTGGTATATAAAATTATGTGCACTACTTGCAATTTATCTTATATAGGCTGCACTACTAGGAAACTAAAAATCAGGATCGCTGAACATTTGCAGGATATAAAGAATGTTTCTTCGAATCGCAATATTTCTGCTGCTGCTAAACATTTTATTTTTCAGCATGCTCGCAATGTTTCTTCCTTCCGAGTCACAGGTATTGAAAGTGTTAACCTGTCTGCCCGAGGTGGAGATGCACGTCAGCGACTCCTCACACGTGAAGCTTTCTGGATCTTTAATCTACATACCAGACATCCATTTGGTCTCAACAAAAGAAACGAATTGATGTTCCATTATTAATTTTATTTCTTTGCATTGATTTTATTTGTGCAAATATTGTTTTTTTTTTTTGTTTTTTTTTTCTTTATTCGTTATGTGCAAATTGTTAAAGGACTTGTCAAAAATCACATGACATTTTTTCTGATCGTGATTGGTCTTCCTTTGTCTTAAATATGTGCCTTTGTCTGAAT
Organism: Oophaga sylvatica; assembly: GCA_033576555.1. Taxonomy (NCBI): domain Eukaryota; kingdom Metazoa; phylum Chordata; class Amphibia; order Anura; family Dendrobatidae; genus Oophaga; species Oophaga sylvatica. Next base: position 516,725,746 of record JARQOD010000002.1, on the reverse strand, counting down.
ATGTCAGCTGTGATAAAGATCCCTGTGATCGAAACGCGTAGCCTTGTCCTGAGCTTGTCCAGGAGCATGCCATTATTCATGTTTTTATGAATCAATAAAGATGAAGATTTTATTGAAGCTGGATCCCTTTTTCCTTCATTTTCTCATGTATCTTCACGTTTGATCAAGCGGAGGATCCGTGCTTCTACAAACCGGTGAGCTGGTTAGCGTTCTTATATTTGTACTTTTGATTACCGTGCCCCCGGTTTCATGCTCAATATTTTCAAGTATTTTGAAAGTGGACTCAGTCATTAAGCTCAGGCACCAGCTTTATTATGGCATCTATTTTTGTTCAAGACAGATCTGTCAAAGCGGCACAAGTGTTTTCTGGTGATATTAAAGAAATTCCAGACATGCCTGATCTGAATGAAAATATCAACAAAATGGAAAAACTTTTGCTTCAAGAAACAAAGTTGTGGTGGGATCATACTACCCTCCAAAATTATCTAGCTAAGGATATGATTCCAAGGGGGCTTCGTATTAAAAAAATCCCCACTACAATTTTTTCTGACATTTTCATTGAAGAGTGGAATCAGATACTCAGTAATTGTTCTTCCAAACTAATGCAACTCATAGTCAAATATGAGAGTAATAAATTGGAGGATATTCAGAAACAAATGAATGATGCAGATACTGCGCTCACTGAATTTAAATTGTTGACTCAGTATGACTCACTTGTGGCTAAAATGCAAGATAATGTCTCTAGCCTAGAAAAGGATATCATGGACCGGAAAAAACGAAAATTTTCTCGTGATCTAAGAGACTATTCAACCAAGAAAGTCTATGACTGGGGCCATTGGGAGCGGGGTCATAGAACTCCTAAATCTATTTTAAAACGCAACCATGCTCTCAATGAACCGGTATATAAACCACATGTCTGTTTTACATCCTCTGAGTTGGATTCATCTGACAATAATCTGAGTGTTTCCTCTAATGACAGTGTTCACACCACAAAGTTTTTTCGTCATTCAAAAAACGTAAAAGGCGGGGTGGCAGAAAACACCGACAAAGATCATGTCATGATTACATGCCGCAGGAAGAATTATCGCAAATAATAAACCATGATAATGTCTTGAATTTATCTGCACGAGACTTTACCAAAACGCAATTAGATGTTTTGTCCTTAGGTCTGAATTTTGTGCCCGATCAGAATTTCAATCTTTTTTCTACTATTTTGGACGTCAATAAGTTTATGCGAGACCTTACCATCAAAAAGCATTTTTTAAATCATTCTGATGAGACCCCTTTGCAGGAGTCGCTGACATATAATAATGAATTTACTGACTTGTCTTTCAGAGAACAGGTATCTCTCAACACTTTGTTTAGTTTGTCTACTCATTCCTATGATAATGAATCTGATACCATTCATGCACCTGTGTTTAAAACAAAAAATCCCTCTTTTTATCCCATTCAATCCAGGCCTGATTGCATGACTAAATACCAGGAGGTGATAGAGAGGGATTTAAAAATCCTTCATGATAGGGTTAAAATGGGCAGCAGCAGAAATCATTCCAATTTAACAAAAGCCCAGAAAACTGCATTAGATGAGATCAAAAGTATGTCAGATATAATAATTAAAATGTCGGACAAGGGTGGCATGGTAGTTATCCTGAATAAAGAGGATTATCATTCTCAAATTATGTCTCTCTTGTCTGACAGTGATGTATATGAAAAACTCCATACAAATCCCACTGATAAATTTAAAGGTGAGATTATCCAAATTATCAATGAGGGTTTCAGCCTTGGCATTCTAACCAAAAAACAAACTGATTATCTCACAGTGTCTCATCCTATTATCCCTATCATGCATGGTCTCCCAAAAATTCACAAGGATATGAAAATCCCCCCCATGAGACCTATTGTCTCAGGGATTGGATCTTTAAATGAACATCTGGGTGAATGGGTTGACTCACTACTTCAACCACTAGTACAAATCACTCCTGGTTATATTAAAGATTCTAAAGAAGTGCTGAGAATGTTTTCCAAGAAAATCTGGTCTAAAGAAAATACTTGGTTATGTTGTGATGTGACTTCTTTATATACCTGTATACCTTACAATGTTGCCATGACAGCGCTGCAGTTTGTCTTAACGAAATTCAGTAATTATTCCCAGGATCTCATTAATTATATTTTACAAGTTATTCAATTTTTATTAACCCACAATTTTTTCTCATTTGACAATAAATTTTTTTTACAAAAATCTGGTGTGGCGATGGGTGCGAAATTTGCGCCATCCCTAGCTAATCTTGTTATGTCATATTGGGAATATTTTTTTATTTTTTCAGCTACTAATCCATTTATTGACTCGATTGCTTGGTATGGTAGATATATTGATGATTTACTCATCATTTGGAGTGGTGATGTACCTGCCATATCCGGATTTATTGATTATATCAATTCTAATTCATTCAACATACATTTTACTCATAAATTTCATCATAAAAAAATTTCTTTTTTGGATCTTGATTTATATGGGGTACATGACTCTGTTATTATTACCAAAACGTTCAGCAAACCTTGTGCTGGTAATTCTATCTTGCATGCAGCAAGCAGTCACCCCAAACATACTATTAAATCGATTCCTTTGGGTGAATATACCAGAATTTTGAGAAACTGCAGCGATCCTACAGCTTTGGAAACGGAATTTAATTGTGTGGATACAAAATTAAAAAACAGAAATTATCCTAAATGGTCATTAAAAAGAGCACGAACAATTGTAAGTAATAAAAACAGAGAGGATCTCATTAGTGGAGGGCGACAACAAAAAAATGATCTTGCAGTGAAACCATATTTTTGTGCTCAATATAGTCCTCAATTTGGGGACATCAAAAAAATCATTTTGAGATCGCTGCCTATTTTATATGAAGATCCCTCTCTTGCTGACATTCTTTCATCAGGTATTAATGTTGTTTCAAGGAAAGCGCCATCTATTGGTAACAAAGTTTCTCCAAGCATGTTCAGTAATAATTTCTCTTCTCATAAAACATCGTGGTTAGAACATAAAGGTTTTTATAAATGTGGCCACAATAGATGTGCACTTTGCAAATATGTTTGTGTAACGAAAACCTTTGAAAATAATGACAGCACTGCGATTTATACCATTAACAAATATATCAATTGTAATTCATGCTATGTGGTATATAAAATTATGTGCACTACTTGCAATTTATCTTATATAGGCTGCACTACTAGGAAACTAAAAATCAGGATCGCTGAACATTTGCAGGATATAAAGAATGTTTCTTCGAATCGCAATATTTCTGCTGCTGCTAAACATTTTATTTTTCAGCATGCTCGCAATGTTTCTTCCTTCCAAGTCACAGGTATTGAAAGTGTTAACCTGTCTGCCCGAGGTGGAGATGCACGTCAGCGACTCCTCACACGTGAAGCTTTCTGGATCTTTAATCTACATACCAGACATCCATTTGGTCTCAACAAAAGAAACGAATTGATGTTCCATTATTAATTTTATTTCTTTGCATTGATTTTATTTGTAGGCAAATATTGTTTTTTTTTTTTTTTTTTTCTTTATTCGTTATGTGCAAATTGTTAAAGGACTTGTCAAAAATCACATGACATTTTTTCTGATCGTGATTGGTCTTCCTTTGTCTTAAATATGTGCCTTTGTCTGAATATGTCAGCTGTGATAAAGATCCCTGTGATCGAAACGCGTAGCCTTGTCCTGAGCTTGTCCAGGAGCATGCCATTATTCATGTTTTTATGAATCAATAAAGATGAAGATTTTATTGAAGCTGGATCCCTTTTTCCTTCATTTTCTCATGTATCTTCACGTTTGATCAAGCGGAGGATCCGTGCTTCTACAAACCGGTGAGCTGGTTAGCGTTCTTATATTTATACATAGTATCTGCCAGCAATGTCTTACTTGACATAATATCCTATGTATTGTGGGTCTATACTGTGTACGTGTCACGCTGTCTCAGGATAGAGGTGGACCGGGGTCTATGCTGACCCTGAACTGGGGTACTGACTAGTCCCTCTACCTGGAGGTACTGTTAATGGTACAGAGGTCCAAGCCGCCAGCGTAACCCTGTCTCCTGTAGATCCCTGACCACTGTAATCTAGTCCTGAGAAGGACCCTGATTACCACCACAGGGAATGGGCAGGTCACAGCTTACACACAGTCTAAGACAAACGAGACAGACAAGGGGTAAAGAAAACACTGCCTTGCATACAAAACTTCCACTACAGAGGAACACAAAAGGTTAAGGAGATAAACAATAAGCGAAGAGAGGAAAAACCACAACAGGCACTCTTAGCTTAAGTCTTCTCAGAAACGATCCGCTCTGCTGGTCTGAATGAATGCTTTCACTGGCAACTTCCCCAGCAGACCAGCAGGTATATGAAGGAAGCTAATTAACAAAACATCAATCGCAGCTGGGCGAGGCTGGTGAGTCCAGCACCGAGAGAGAAAGAATTAACTCCCTCAGTGCCGAAAAACACCCAGCACCAGAAACTCAGCTGTGCGAAGTCAGGGTGTGCAATCGCGACGATCTCCGCCGCGACACACCCGTGACAGTACCCCCCCTTCTACGAGGGGCCTCTGGACCCTCAGGGCCTGGTCTATCTGGGTGAGTAGTGTGGAAGGCCCGAACCAATCGGTCTGCGTTAATATCCGACGCAGAAACCCACATCCTCTCTTCAGGATCATACCCCCTCCAATGAACAAGGTACTGAAGGGACCGGCGATTCAGACGTGAGTCAATGATCTTCGATACCTGAAACTCCAAATTACCATTGACCACCACTGGAGGAGGAGGTAGAGGTGACGGTATAACTGGTGCCACGTACCTCTTAAGCAACGATTTGTGGAACACATTGTGGATTTTAAACGTAGGAGGGAGGTCAAGACGGAAAGCCACCGGATTAATTATTGAACTGATACTGTATGGCCCGATGAATCTGGGACCGAGTTTCCAGGAGGGAAACTTAAGTTTTATATTCTTGGTAGACAACCATACCAGATCGTTCACACTTAGGTCCGGACCAGACACTCTCCTCCTATCAGCCATACGTTTGTATCGGTTCCCCCTAGTGCTCAGATTATTAAGCACTCCTCTCCACACTGAAGCAAGTGACGACGAAAATCGTTCCTCCTCAGGAACCCCAGAAGAGCCCCCCCATTGAAAGTACAAAACTGGGGGTGAAAACCATATGCCCCAAAAAACGGGGACTTACCAGTGGACTCGCTCCGCCTATTGTTAAGAGCGAACTCTGCCAGAGGCAAGAAAGAAGACCAGTCCTCTTGGTTCTCTGAGACAAAACACCGGAGATACGTCTCTAAGCTCTGATTCAGACGCTCTGTCTGACCATTGGTCTGCGGATGAAAAGCTGAAGAAAATGACAACTGCATCCCCCGACGAGAACAAAATGCCTTCCAGAATTTGGACACAAACTGAGACCCCCGATCCGACACCACATCGAAAGGCAACCCGTGAAGTCTCACAATCTCCCCAATGAACACCTGCGCCAGAGTTTTAGCATTAGGAAGAGCAGGAAGAGCAATAAAATGTGCCATTTTGCTGAACCTGTCAACTACAACTAGTATGACAGTTTTACCTGAAGACGGAGGGAGGTCCGTAATGAAGTCCATAGACAGATGGGTCCAAGGACGCTCCGGGATTTTCAACGGTAAAAGGGCCCCAGACGGACGGGTATGTGGGGTCTTAGAGCGCGCACATACCCCACAGGACGCGACAAAAGTTACCACCTCTTTATTTAAGTTAGGCCACCAAAACCGGCGAGAAACGAGATCTACAGTTGCTTTACTCCCTGGGTGTCCTGCCAAAGCAGAATTATGATGTGCCTCGATAACCTTTTGTCTTAACTGATCTGGAACAAACAGTCTCCCTGGAGGTCCTACAGGGGCGTCCCCTGAGCCTCCAATACCTCCTCCTCAAGCTCAGAGCATACAGCCGACACCACAACTCCCTCCTGAAGAATAGGAACCGGGTCATCCGTCTTCCCGGCCCCCAGGAAACTACGAGATAAGGCATCAACCTTTACATTTTTTGACCCAGGACGATATGTGACGACAAAATTAAACCTGGTAAAAAACAACGACCATCTAGCTTGTCTGGAATTCAGACGTTTTGCAGACTCTAAATACAGCAGGTTCTTGTGATCAGTAATGACGGTGACCGGGTGGACTGCCCCCTCCAAAAAGTGACGCCACTCTTCAAAAGCCAACTTAATGGCCAAGAGTTCCCTATTGCCGACATCATAATTCCTCTCGGCGGACGACAATTTTTTAGAGAAGAAAGCGCACGGATGCCATTTACCAGGGGACGAACCTTGAGATAATACCGCACCCACTCCTACGTCAGATGCGTCTACCTCCACAATGAACGGTTGTGATGCATCAGGTTGGATGAGTATGGGTGCTGAAGCAAAACATTTTTTCAAGGAGGAAAATGCTTGACAAGCTTTGTCAGACCACCTAGAAAAATCCGTCCATTTTTTTGTCATGTCAGTGAGAGGTTTGACAACGGATGAGAAATTACGAATAAATTTCCGGTAGTAGTTAGCAAACCCCAGGAAACGCTGCACTGCTTTAAGATCCTCTGGCCGATCCCATTCAAGCACAGCCTTCACTTTCCCAGGGTCCATACGGAAACCGGAAGCTGACACCAGGAATCCTAAAAACTGAAGTTCTTGTACGGCGAATACACACTTCTCCCATTTGGCGTACAGTTTATTGTCTCGCAAGATCTGCAACACCTGTCTCACATGCTCCTGATGAGACACAAGATTCGGTGAGTAAATTAAGATGTCATCTAGATAAATGACAACAAACTGTCCCACTAGGTGGCGAAAGATGTCATTAACAAAATGTTGAAACACCGCCGGGGCAGTAGTCAGACCGAAAGGCATGACAAGGTTCTCATAATGTCCCTCCGGAGTGTTAAACGCCGTCTTCCACTCATCCCCCTCCTTTATCCTAATCAGATTATACGCCCCCCTGAGATCCAACTTAGAGAACCATTTGGCGCCCACAATCTGATTGAAGAGATCAGGAATAAGTGGGAGCGGATACGGATCTCGGACCGTAATCCGATTAAGCTCACGGAAATCCAGGCAAGGGCGTAGGCCTCCATCTTTTTTCTTCACAAAGAAGAACCCCGCGGCCACTGGGGAAGATGAAGGTCTAATATGCCCCTTGACCAGACTTTCCGAAATATAATCCTTCATAGCTTGCCTCTCAGGACCAGAAAGGTTATATAACCTAGATTTTGGTAACTTAGCATCAGGAAGCAATTTTATAGCACAGTCATATGCGCGATGAGGAGGTAATTCTTGACACCCTTCCTCTGAAAACACATCCTCAAAGTCCTCCAGAAAAGGAGGTAAGGTTCTAGGCACGACCGCACCGATGACCGTGTTCATGCAGTTACTATTGCAAAATTCACCCCACTGGCTTATCTCTCTGGATTGCCAATTAATAACTGGGTTATGTTTAGTTAACCAAGGAAGTCCCAACACAATAGGAGTGGGAAGGCCCTCCAACACATAACAAGACAATAGTTCTTTATGTATTGCCCCCACTCGAAGGTCTATGTTATGCACGGCTTGCACAAAGCTACCTTGACCGAGAGGCCTGGCATCAATAGAGAATATAGGGATAGGTTTGGCCAATACACTCAGTTGCATACCTTGCACCTGGGCAAACCGAGCGTCCACCAGATTAGCCGCGGCCCCACTATCCAGAAGAACAGAAATCCTCTCCGTTCTCGTACCTACCACCACCTCCGCTGGTACGAGAAACTGAGACGGACTTGGGGACGAAATACATACTCCCAGATTGTCGTCCACCACACAACCTGGGATCAACAGTTTTCCGGCGACTCCTTGCTCAGCAAAGTACGGGATGGACACCCCCAACAAAATGTCCCTTTCTCCCGCAGAAGTAACACTTTCCTGTCTTGCGGCGCACCGCCGATCCCCTCCCTCGAAACGATGTCCCTCCTAACTGCATAGGCTCCTCAGAACAAACCAGGGGAACCTCAATATAAGGGACTATAGTAGAAGGTGGAGTCCTCACAGGGGGCGGAGTTACCTCGCACCTCTCCCAAAGCCGTCTATCAATGCGAATAGCAAGGGCCATAGCGGCCTCCAGTGAGGGGGAGAATCATACTGAGCCAACACATCTTTTAATTTGTCAGATAATCCTTGACAAAACTGGCTCCTAAGAGCTGGGTCATTCCACTGAGTATCTGTGGCCCATCTACGGAACTCAGAAGAAAATTCCTCTGCCGGACGATCTCCCTGCTGTATCTTACGTAACTTCATTTCAGCAAGGGAGACCCGATCCGGGTCATCATATACCAGACCAGGGCTGTAAAAAATCGATCTACTGACTGGAGAGCCGGGGAGTCCGGAGGAAGAGAGAACGCCCAGGATTGAGGGTCCCCTTGTAAGAGCGAGATGACAATTCCCACCCTCTGATCTTCACTCCCCGAAGACCGAGGCCGTAGCCGAAAATATAATTTACATGCCTCCCGGAAGGTAAAAAATTTGTCCCGCCCACCAGTGAACCTGTCCGGGAGAGCTACTTTAGGTTCAGATCTGGTTTGCTCCCGGGGGTACAAAACCTTGGACTTAACGTCCGTCAGCTCCATGGACAAACTCTGTAACTGCTGAGCTAACTGGGCTACTGGATCCATGGTAGCTGGGGAGAATCTTTTAGAGTGGCCGGTGAAAATGTCATGACGTATAACAGATATATTCTATGATAGTAACATATATCTAATGTGACAACATTCTATATTTCATATAATAGAAAATATCAACATGTATACATAGTATCTGCCAGCAATGTCTTACCTTACATAATATCCTATGTATTGTGGGTCTATACTGTGTACGTGTCACGCTGTCTCAGGATAGAGGTGGACCGGGGTCTATGCTGACCCTGAACTGGGGTCCTGACTAGTCCCTCTACCTGGAGGTACTGTTAATGGTACAGAGGTCCAGGCCGCCAGCGTAACCTGTCTCCTGTAGATCCCTGACCACTGTAATCTAGTCCTGAGAAGGACCCTGATTACCACCACAGGGAATGGGCAGGTCACAGCTTACACACAGTCTAAGACAAACGAGACAGACAAGGGGTAAAGAAAACACTGCCTTGCATACAAAAATTCCACTACAGAGAACACAAAAGGTTAAGGAGATAAACAATAAGCGAGGAGAGGAAAAACCACAACAGGCACTCTTAGCTTAAGTCTTCTCAGAAACGATCCGCTCTGCTGGTCTGAATGAATGCTTTCACCGGCAACTTCCCCAGCAGACCAGCAGGTATATGAAGGAAGCTAATTAACAAAACATCAATCGCAGCTGGGCGAGGCTGGTCAGTCCAGCACCGAGAGAGAAAGAATTAACTCCCTCAGTGCCGAAAAAACACCCAGCACCAGAAACTCAGCTGTGCGAAGTCAGGGTGTGCAATCGCGACGGTCTCCGCCGCGACACACCCGTGACACTAATACTGTTGCTCAGGCACACTATCTCAAAAAAAAATATTGATTGGTCTGGCCCTAAGGTTTTGAAACAGCTGGCTAAAAGATTCGAAGGGTACATACAACATGAGTGGAAAAAAGCAAGGGTGTGGCAATAGGGTAAATAGGCTTGGTGTTCAACGTGTATGTGGGTTAGGTGGTTATGTTACTGAAAGCTTTACAGAACCAACAAAGTCTCATCCTATCCAAAAACAACTGACAATATCTGTTACTGGACAGACTACTTGACTCTCTTTCTTTGGTAACACAGCAGTAGGCCTTGTAGATGAAGGTCCGAAAGTGCATGAGCTCCAGTGGATGGCAAGTGCTGCATCAAGTGGCCTCTCCTCCTTTTCCCCCACCTTAACATCACACACAGTACAATCCTCAGAGGTGGAACCCCAATCACCCTTGTTACCCTCCTGTCAAAACTTTTCAACTGCCCAACTGACTGTGGAGAATCACAAATGGGCCAATCTGCAACTCGCATTATCTGCCAATTTTGCCAAAAATGACTCACTTGAGGCAAAATGTCAATAATTTGACTACTTCATGCATGAACTGGAACATGTGCAATCGACATGCCTTAGTCTGAGAATTACACTGCGCTAGCGGACCTCGCCAACCAAGCACAACACATCAATCCACCATAACATCTCTGCCTGCACCTCACTCACAATCCAGCAATTTGTCCTGTTCACCTACTTCACCATCTCTCAGCACGGCAGCCAGCCCTCAATCCCACAGTTGTGGTCATGTTAAAGAATATTTCCTCCTACACATGCCAAAGCTGAGAGCTTGAACTCTACCATCTTCAATTTGTTGGCCACGGAAATGCTGCCTTTCCGCCTGGTGGATGCTGTCGGTTTCCGAAAGTTGATTGACATTGCAGTCTCCCAGTACTAGTTGCCCAGTCGCCATTACTTCCCTAAGAAAACTGTGCCTGCACCACACCAGCATGTTGTATACAACATCACTCATTCCCTGAAAAATGGGCAAAGGAATTATATCTCGCTACCTGGGCACTGGGTGACACTGGTGGCTGTGTGGACAGGTGGTCAAGGGGCTGCTTCACAAGTCTTTGAATCTCCAAGGCTTGCAGGACAAACTTCTGAATCTAACACTTCCTCCACTGCTTCTGTCTCCTCCACCTCCTCTAAGGTCTCCACCTGTGCCTTTAACCTCTACATTAATGAGACATGCGTTTCATCAGTGCAGAGAAAATACCCCCACCTTTGTACTGCACAGCCATGACTCACCACAATCAGGCAGTGTTTAAATTAATATAGCTTGGAGATCGCAGTCACATAGCTCAAAAATTGTGGACAGTTATGTTCAACACGGGGGAATTCCACTCAGCACAAGTTGCAGCGACTGTGGTAGCAGCAATGAGCCTTGGTACAGTATGACCTTTTACATAGCCTGGGCCAATGCAGTACAGATGTGGTGCAAATCACGCTTGTAGAGTGGGCACAGATGAAAGGCCTCTGCATCCTTCTGCACAGTTTTGAAATGTCTACTAAGATGGTTAGCACTGATGATGACATCATCAGCATCACTATTCCCATCATCTACATGCTGAAGCACACATTGGTGGTGGACCCAGAAGAAGAGGTGGAAGCAGGGGAAGATGTGGAAGGGATAATAATATCTCTAAGTAACGGACTGTCATCTCACAGGTGGGTGCCCTGGGAGGGTGGAATACAGAGATCGAGTTGGGCTCATGATACCAGACTAAACTCTTAGTGAAGGTGCAGGAGCTGAAGAGCAAATGGAGAAGGACCAGGTGGAAGAGTTTATGGGCGCGCAATAGTAAATAGATGAAGAGGATAATGATCCCCTCTCTGTTGTCCGTGGTTGGAGAAAAGGGATGGAGGAAGCAAGCTTGTTACCCCTCCACCAACACAGAAGGATTTGGACCTCATGGAAGCGCCTGACACATGAGTACCTTTTTACTGCATTATCTTCAACATGATGCCCATATTCTTAGGGTTAGAAATAGTGCTGAATACTGAATTGCCACTCTGTTAGATCCATGCTTCAAGAGTAAATTTTCCCAAATGCTTCCCACCTGAAAAGGGATGCGCTGCATAGTAATACATGCAGCCGCACACTCTGGTCCCGAGTGCCGGGTATTGAGGTGAGTTTCTAGCATTGCACTCGCAAGTCTGACCCCGGCCTTAGATGGTAATCTGTGTTCCCCAATTTGTGTAGCATTTTTAAAGCAAACAGCTGCCAACTGTATGTCTGACCCAGAGAACTCTTTCCACTCCCTGCAAAGGCAACACATCTCCATGTGTGCCCCCTTGTACAGAACAGGTCAGAAAAAGGAAAAATTGTTCTTAAAATTGTTAAAACAAAATTCTTTGAATTGCATAAATGAAAATTTCTGTAAAAAAGATTCATTTTTCCATAAATGTTAAGAATTTTTTGAGGTGGAGGAATTGGCAAATTAACAGTGAAATATGTGTTTCCTAAATTGTGAAGATTTTGCACAGTGGATGGTTGCTTGGACAACACTTCCAAAAGTAGTCACCCCTTGCGCAGGGCAGGTCTGAAAATGAAAAATTATCAGAAAAAGTCAAATTGTTTAAAATGTTCAAAACCAAATTCAGTGCAATTTTCTGTCACAAAACTAACAAAAACAGCAAAAAGAGTTTGATATGTGTAATCAAATAACAAAGTTAATCATAAGACAGTGCCTGCTCTGGGCAAGCTAACACAGTCAATATAACCAAATTTTACTGTAAATAATTGAGTGGAATGATGCACTGAAGCGATTAGCTACACCAAGGGTGCACTGAGCACATTAATTTGCGTATTACAATAATGTTTTTTTGAGTGGGCATGGGGGAACACATTTAAAAAAACAATAAGTGTATTTTTTTATTTTTGCTAAATATTCCATAAGGTTATGTCATTAGTTTGAAGGTTACATTTGAGGTGACAGACTGCTTTAAAGCCCTACAATTTCTCACAATGCAAATTCAGTGCAAGAAGGTTGGTCAACTCATGTAATTGGAGGTCTGTAAAACTATTTTTTTTTAACATTGGGGAGAAAAAAGGCACAATGTGTCCTCAAAAAGTATCTATGGTACAATAATAAAAGTCAAAGGTTGTAGGAAGTGAAAATTTAGCTGAATTCATAAGCTTTTACAATGAAAACGTAACCAATGTGTAGAGTGTAAGTTCTTAGGGTCAACAGGGTCCCCTCTCCCTCTTTGTTCTATATCTTAGGGTCAACAGGGTCCACTCTTCCTCTTTGTTCTAATGAGTGTAAGCTGTTATGATCATTGAAGTCCTTTCTCCTTCATCCTCCTGTAGTATATAAGCTTTTATCATTCTCTTTCATCTCTCCCCACGTATATTTTCAGAGCAATTACAAGCTTTCCGGTATTGACATTCATACAAATTTATTTGCAGTGAATCAAATTTCTGGAGAAAAATTGTTGAAGCTTGTTAATTCAAATTTCAAAAGGTGTGCTCATCTCTATTTAATATCATTATACAACTTAATATAAAACAGAAAAATAAAACATATATATTGTATATTTTTCTTATGATGAGTTGAAGAGATGTTGTACAAAAGGTACTGTATGTGTCTGCGGTTTGCTTGATTTTGTTTGATTTTATTTTGTTATTTTCTGTTATGCTGTTATATTTGACAAAATATAAAGGTTATAGATTATTTTGCTAAATAACCCTAAAATAACATATAAGATCTTAAATAAAACCTTTCCTGAAGGTATAATGACTGCTATGGAAGCAAATAAAAGTATCCCACACAACAAAAGTGATTGCAAAAATTGTCCATCTTTAATCCATATGACAGTCAGCACATTGTGATTGTTCCTGACATTTTCCACAAATGGACATTTATACTTTTATATAGTTCAGTTTTGGAAGGGACAGTGGGCTAAGCAGTCACTGTCACCAGTGAAAAAAGGAGAAAAATACTATTCTGAAAGGTTTGAAAGCTCAACATTTCTAGACAGCAAAATTGCAGTAAAGAACAATCATTTAAGAAAACTACAGCCTTTTAAGGACGGAAACAAGTGTATTGTAATCTAGTATGTAATAAATATTGTAACATATGCCATTACATTTTAATGTTGCGAGCTAATGGGAAGCATAACATCGAAATAAATATTAGATTTGAATATTCATAACAGCATAAAAATGTTATATTTTTATCAAGACTTGTATTTAGTTACTGAAACACCATAAATATAACAAGAATAACTAAAGCAAAAGACAAGCCTAAAAATGGACTTTGGGAAACACACTGGGAAATGAAGGATAAATTAAAAGAGCAATAAGGAGTAAGACTTATACAGTATATGGAATCTCATAAATTGAAAAGGAGATCAATAGTAAATGTTACATGCACAGGAAATTGCTGAGAATTTTAAACACCATTAAATATACAGCATTACTCATATAAAAAGAGTGTAAAAAGGTTGTATTAATATTATTATTGCTATTATTATCATCATCATCACCTTCATCATTCCAAAAGGCTTATGTACATTAAATAACATAAAAAAAAATTACACACAGCTGTGGCTGAAAGTGCTGGCACCCTTGCAAATGTTCTAGAAAAAGTATTTCTCCCAGAAAATTATTGCAATAACACGTATTGTTATACACATGTTTATTTTCTTTGTGTGTATTGGAACAAGACAAAAAAACTGGTAAAAATTCAAATTGGACATCATTTCACACAAAACCCCAAAAATGGGCAGGAAAATTTTATGACAATTTTCCAAAATTGTGGGTTATGCTACTTTATTTCAAGCATCTGATGCTCGATCATACTCCACTGTGGCAAGTGACAGATGTTTTTGCAATATGAAAATGGCACCTTAAACCAGATAAAAAGGGAAGACATTGAATCAATCTTCGCATTGTGTCTGTGTGTGCCACACTAAGCATGGAGAACAGAAAGAAGAGATTTGTCTGAGGATTTGAGAACCAAAATTGCTGAAAAATATAAACAATCTCAAGATTAAAAATCCATCTCAAGAGATCTTGATGTTCCTTTGTCCACATTGCATGACATAATTAAGAAGTTTACAACCCATGGCACTGTAGCTAATATCCCCAGACGTAGATGACAGAGAAAAATTGACGAAAGATTGAAACACATGATAGACTGGATAGTGGATAAGTAGCCCCAATCAAGTTACAAAGAAATTCAAGCTGTTCTGCAGGCTCAGGGTGCATCAGTCTCAGCACAAATTGTTTGTCGCAATGTAGTTCTCAATATCAGAAAGCTGGGTTTGAGTCCTAGTTCATGGGTCTCCTAGCAGGAAGCAGGACTATGACCTCAAACATACTTCAAGAAGCACTCAGAAATGGATGGGAACAAAGTGCTGGAGAATTCTGAAGTGGGCAGCATTTATTTAAATCCCGTTGAACACCTGTGGAGTGATCTTATAATTGATGTTGGGAGAAGGCACCCTTTATTGATGATAACGTGTTATCCGAGCATGCTTCGGTGTTATCCGAGTATCTTGAGTGCGCTTAGATAATATATTTGAGTCCTCGCAGCTGAATGTTTGGCATGTTTGGCATATATATATATGTATTATATATATATATATATATATAGAGAGAGTCAGTCAAGAGTGTTGTACTCAATATACGTGAGGATAGTGCTCGAAGGAAGTACAAAATACAATATAAAAGGATAACTTTCGGCACTCAAAAAGATCACAAGAAGATAGAAATTTCTTTTCAAATAATAGTCCATTTAATGATTAGCCAACATAATGAAAAACAGACATCAATCCATCCGATGTTTCGACACAATCGCCTTTATCAAGGAAGTCTGTATGTGAATATTGTCGGTATAAATATCCAGGATCACCTGGAGGAAGTCATATATGTGAACTAAGAGGACAGCCACTATGCTGTGGTCACTTTCCTTTTTCCTTCTTTCTCTCTAACCATCATGGTTACACATTACAAATGTTTTGTTAGACACATGTTTATTTCCTTTGTGTGCATTGAAACAATACAAAAAAGCAAAAAAGGCATAAAAACAAAGCAAAAAGACAAAATATATATATATATGAAGTAGCATGACTAATGGCCGCATAATTAATGGGAGGTATGTATCACATGGATGGCTGCTCCCTGTGATGTAACCCGGAGTATTTTTTCTTTAGTGCACGTAAGCACTAAGTAGTTGTTGTTCATTCTTCTGTCCGGGTTACGGGTAGCTCTGAGAGATGGAAGGGTCTGGCTACCTTTATACCTGCAAGTGAGGGTGCTCACTGTACCCTTTTCCCTGTGTTTGTGGTTGTAAGTTTGAGCACCTGCCGTGAGTTCATGACCTTGTGGCCAGCCCAGGTGATCCATACCTCACCTATGGGTGGGGTTACAAGCTAGGTAATGGAGGTGTGTTTGGCATATGGCAGTGAGTGTTTGGGAGTCTGCCAGGGTGGACAGACTTCCATGAGTCCAGGCTGGACATTACAGAGTGGTCTGTGTCTTGAGATGGAGAAGCCTCTCTGTGTCTGTGGCTCCAGATAGAGCTTGGGTGCTGAACATTGCACAGCCTGTGTACCCACAGGCCTGGGAGAGAAGATCTCTGCTTCTGACATTGATACTGTGTCTGCCTGATGTAAAGACAGTTTACCTTTTTGCTGCTCACTAGATGGTTTATGAAGGAAATAAACCCACATGGACGTTGAAGAGAATGTGTCTCCTGTTTCCTCCTATGCAGCTTAGTGAGTACAATCCTTACAATTGATGCTAGACTGCGGGCAGCGGTCCAAGAAATAAATGTTGCAGTGATAGCTAGTCTGAGCCAGGGGAGTGTTGTGCTGACCGGGGTCATTGAGAGACTGTGTTTTTTTATAAAGCATGTGTGAGGTGTTTGCTGTGGCTCGGCAGGGCCACGAAGGTGACAAGCATCTGGCCGTAACTCGGTGGGGTTACGAAGCTTGCTGTGGATCAGCAGGTCCACAAAGTCTGCGGTGCGGAGCCGTGCAGGGACTTGCAGCAGTGAGTGCTGCAGTTTCAAGTTGCAGTAAGAGGTTCTGCAGCAGCAGGAGCTGCAGTGGCAGCAGCGGCTTGTGACCGGCAGGTTTTTGGCTACAGCAGGAGCTGTGGCAGTACCAGTAGGAGCTGGTGAGGTGCCATAAGGACATTAGAGGTCCAGGGCGTGTGACCTCGTAAAGGGCCAGTACCAGTCCCAGAGAGACATAGGGGTCTGTGTGAAATGGGGAATGGGAGAGCTGTGGGGGAGTCCACGGTGTGTACCCCAGAGAGGGGTGGTGTCCCTAAAAGGGGTGGAGTCCCAAAAGGGGGCAGTGACCCAAAACAGGGATGGTTGCCCAAAAGGGGGTGGAGTCCCAAAAGATGGCGGTAACCCAATCAGGGATGGGTGCCCAAGAGGGGGCAAAGTCCCAAAAGGGGTGGTATCTCAAAATGGAGCAGTTACCCAAAAGGGGGCGGAGTCCCAAAAGGGGGCGGTAACCCAAAATGGGGTGGTGGCAAAAAAGTGCCAGTGGCAAATGCGCCGATGGACTGTTTCCAGGTTCAGGGTTCGAACAGCGCATGTCCAGGATGTTGTACTGATTTTTCTTCTGACAAGGTGTCACAGAGCTGTTCTGTAGAAGTCAATGGAGAGTGCATGACTAGACTTCTAGACTCAGGGAG
Organism: Oophaga sylvatica; assembly: GCA_033576555.1. Classification (NCBI taxonomy): domain Eukaryota; kingdom Metazoa; phylum Chordata; class Amphibia; order Anura; family Dendrobatidae; genus Oophaga; species Oophaga sylvatica. Next base: position 516,708,527 of record JARQOD010000002.1, on the reverse strand, counting down.
CCTGGTGTCCCTGGTGAGTGCCACACTCCCTGTCTGATTCCTGGAAGGAAGATGGAAGTCCACTGCATTCATGGGGTTGCTCGGGATTATCCGGTGTCCAGGGTAATCATTGAGATGCCCACTATTATTTCCAGCCATGATATCCCTGCAATTCCAGACTTGCCACACCCTGTAGTAATAGGCCTGGACTTTGAACAGTTTTGGGATTTGTGGGAGGAAAGGGAAGTGTCTGATTACTCATTGGGGAGCCGGAATGACCCTAAGGGAGCCCCACCACAGCAGGCGGCTGTAGTGGTTCCTGGTGGTGTGATATATAAAAGGGAGGTAGCACCACCTAATGTCGATGGTCCAGAGTTCCGGGTGACCGGAAGAAAGTGTGGGTCTGACCAACTTGGGGACTTAGCTGGGGTGACCAACCGTGGGACCGTGAGAAACGGGGTAGCTCCAGAAAAGGGGTCTGACACCTGTTTAAGTGGGGACTTGCTGTTCCAGGATGACAGGGGGAGTGGGGGTGACTCCAATTCAGACTATGACTCGAACGCAAGGGAACGAGTGTGCAGTAAGGTAGAGCTGAGTAAAAATGGCAGATCTTCCTCTTGTCTCTGGGGCCACGGGGGCCGTGGAAAGGCGGGACAGGCTACACCCTCTGAGAAGAGAGATGATGAGGAAGAGTCAGGGTCAGGTACAGATCAGGTTACTGTCTTTGATAAGGAGGTCACTTTATCTCTGACAAATCCCAGCACAGAGGTAGGGATGGAATTAAAACAAACCTGTAGTAGGCCCACATCTAATACCTGGTAAGGATGAAATAGCTCAGTATGATGAAGGCTCCAGAGTACCTGATGCTGAAGAGCTGGAGTTTTCTTAAGTTACCGAGAGTGGAGAGAGAGTTGAACCTGCAGATGCAGGAACAGGTGGAACTCTGAAGAGACAGAGTGTGGATAGCTTGGCAGAGGAGCGAGATAAAGTTCTCCGAGAGCTCAAGATAGAGGAGACTAATGCCCCGCTCCAGAAATCCAGGAAAGACCGGGAAATCAAACTGTTGTGCTCTCCTGATCGCAATGAAGGAGAGTAAGCTGGAGAGGCTGACCAAAGAAGGGGCCTCCATGGAGGAAGAAATGCAGCAAGGAAAGTGCCACGCAGACAGCCACACAAGGTAGGTCAAATTCTTGGAAAACTGTGCTAACTCTCAGGACGAGGAGATACAACAGTGTGTCCAAGAAGGTGAGACTTCGATCTTTAAGTGCGTAATAGAGGTACCCAAAGACATCCGAGAAGCGTGTGCCAGTAAAGATGTGCATGAGGCCTTTAGAAAGGTAATAGAAGCGTGTAGTGTGAACTGGGCCCTGGAGACTCAGCAGTAGGTCAAACTGTCAACTAGAGAAGTCACAGTGAAGCTGGTGGCTGTCCTGAGGGATATGCATCTATAATGCCTCCACACGAAACAGTTGATCATGTTGAGGAATAAGGAAGCGCTCGACGTCTGGAGCATGCAAGAAGAGCTCAAAGTCGGCTGGGCTTGGTGGAAGACATAGTTCAAGCGCCCACAGGTCTGGTAAAGAAAGTCATCGGAAGGCTTGGGAAAGTGATGCAGAGATTGTGAATAGATCCGGTGTGATGAGAGTGAGGATTCCGGCTGATGACGAAGCCCAGGTCATTGGTAAAGATGGGATGGTGCAATTCCTCATTGATGAATCCATGGAGAGCCTTGGGAATATCCGGATGCTCCTGGAGTATCCGTGGAGTACCTGAAAGAGATAGAGCAACTGAGACTTGAGAAGGAGCAGATCAATACAGAGCTGCTGATAATAGGAAGAAGATGCCCGCCAAATTCAACTAGTGGTGTAGAGAGATAAAGAGGTTCTCTAAAGACTGGAAGTCCTCAAGCTGAAGCTAACAGATGACATAGAGACAAATGAAAGAATTGATTTCTGGGAAATAAGGACCAGAGGAGAAATGGCCAGCAGAGAGATAATAGAAGGGGGCCTGATCGAAGATGTAGAAGTAGTGACGCCTAAGTTAGCTCAGAGATGAGTGACCAAATCAGGAGACCCTTTAGTGGACGTGGTGACAAAGAGTCAGACCAGACAGGAGGTATGGTGCAAGGGAATTATGACACCATACTGACCGCCTGTGATGCGGGTGGTCTGACAAGGGGGCATCTCTATTAAAGGACGTGACGGAGTGGGAAGATGGATGCCTACAAAAGGGTTCAGTAACAGGGCCCGACTTATATAAACGGTTTAACTGTCAGGGACGACCGAGAAGAGTCTTTGTTAGGGTAAGAGAAAGTGCCAAGCCCCACGGCTTTAGGCAGAGGGGGAGGTATGTATCACAGGGATGGCTGCTCCCAGTAACGTAACCTGGAGTATTTTTTCATTAGTGCACATAAGCACTAAGTAGTTGTTGTTCATACTTGTCCAGGTTATGGGTAGCTCTGAGAGATGGGAGGGTCTGGCTACCCATACACTCCAAGTGAGGGTGCTCACTGTACCCCTTTACCCTGTTTTTGCGGTAGTGAGTTTGAGGATCTGCCGTGAGGTCATGACCATGTGACCAGCCCAGGTGATCCATACCTCACCTATGTGTGGGTTTACAAGCTAGGTAATGTTTGGTGTGTTTGGCACACGGCAGTGAGTGTTTGGGAGTCTGCCAGGGTGGACAGACTTCCATGAGTCCAGGCTGGACATTACAGAGTGGTCTGTGTCTTGAGATGGAGAAGCCTCTCTGTGTCTGTGGCTCCAGATAGAGCCTGAGTGCTGGACATTGCACAGCCTGTGTACCCACAGGCCTGGGAGAGCAGAGCTCTGCTTTGGGCATTGATACTGTGTCTGGCTGATGGAAAGACTGTTTACCTTTTTGTTGCTGACTTGAAAGTTTATGAAGCAAATATACCCACATGGACATTGAAGAGAATGTGTGTCCTGTTTCCTCCTATGCAGCTGAGTGAGTACAATCCTTACAATATATATCAGTTTTTAATTTTTTTATTTATCTATTTTATTTTTTTTTCTAACAGAAACCCCCTCCACTGCTGTCCTTAGAGACATCGGGTATTGGTGTCTGTTTCTTCATCTCAGCTTGATTGAATGCTTTAATGATTGCTACTGATATATCTATCATGATCAAGTGCTAATTCACACATTATGAAAATGTATCTGTAATGATGATCTTATGGTTATTGCAAACGGTCAACACTGATCACAGCATCTAAAGTGCTCGACAGAGGGAGTGATTGTAGACTTTTGATGGTATACCATTTCAACCTAATAATTGTACACAGGTCTGCAATCAATATGTGACTATTAGGCTGTGGCAGAGGCATGGCCAAATGTATCACCTGGCAGTGTAATATTGACAGGCTATAATGCTTTGGAATGCTGCATACTGGAACTCCAAAGCATAGATGTATTCAAACTTACAAGTGATTTTTTGGGTCAAGTCCCCTACTGGTTAAAAATAATGGAAGAGTTCAAATTTAATAATGCTTAATTAAAAAAAACATTTCCCCACCAAAAAAACCCTCAAAATTTCTCAAAACATTAACAAATACAGTATTATGTATTGAAAATATACGAAATTTGTTTTTTTTCCTTCTACACTACCTCCCAAAAATATAAGTAAAACAGTTATTAAATTATATGGATTCTAAAATGACACAGATCAAAACTACTGTAACAAATAAACCGTTATAGAGATACACCAGGGGAAATATTTGAAAAGTTAATAGCTTTCGGGATGTAACGACAAAAAAAATGACTTCTTTTCTGTAAACCATTATGTAATTGTGCAAGGGTAAAAATATATACATGCTTGCTTTCCCTGTGTTCAGACTGACCCTTTAAATATAGTTTCAGTAACTTGTTCTTTTTAACGCACAGTGACTAGTCTTAGAAAAAATATTGAAAGAATAATGGCTAAATTGCAGGGAGTTTTGTGATTTCCATCCACCCAAAAAATACTAAAGGCTAGCCAATTTATTATCTGCCAATTTATTATCTGTCTCATAAAAATGTTATTTAAAATCATAACTTTCCCTGCATAAAATCAAGCTCTACAGATATATCAACATGAAAATAAAAACCTTATGACAATGCTAAAAAAAAAATTAAAAAATCAACTTGGTAATTAACTAAAAAATGTCTGGTTGGACATTTTCTTAACAAAAGCAACAGGAAAAATATAATGGCTCACATTTATTGTTAGTGTTGAGCGATACTGCTCGATATCTAAAAATATCGGATCGGAATGGCATCGCCGATATCACTAAATATCGCCGATATCCGATTCCGATACCGGAAGTCCCATGTAAGTCTATGGGAACAAAATATCGCAACTAAAAAAAACCTTTATTTCCTTGTAAACACTAAATATACACACATAGAATACATATATATATATATATATATACATGTCATTGTGACATATATATATACATATATGTATAGTTTATACACTTCTACATAGTAAAATATCCTCTGATTCAATTGCCGGGTAAAGCCGGCTTCTGTGAAAAGACAGAAGCACCCGACATGAAATGACACTTGGTGTACTTAGGGTTAACCATGTCTTTTCATGTCGTTTGCAATCTGATTTGCACAAACAATTACATCAGTCTATGTGTGCAAAATTTCACACCTGTAGGGGTTAATTAAAGGTGTAAATTCGTTGTAAAAAAACGGACTTTTTTGCTATGAATTTACACCTTTAATTAACCCCTACAGGTGTGAAATTTTGCACACATAGACTGATGTAATTGTTTGTGCAAATCAGATAGCAAAGGACATGAAAAGACATGGTTAACCCTATGTACACCAAGTGTCATTTCATGTCGGGTTCTGCATTTTCACAAAAGCCGTCAATTGAATTAGCGGCTATTATACTATGTAGAAGTGTATGAACTATAAATATGTATATATATGTGTCACAAACTCAATGACATGTATATATATATATGAGGTGTAAAATTGCTGAAAAAAAATGCGTGGGCTCACGCCCTATTTTCGCAACCAGACAGACAAAGCCAGTGAGTGGGGGCAGATAATAATAGCCCAGAGAGGGACCATTATTTTTGCCCCCCCCCGGCTACTAACATCTGCCCCCAGACACCCCAGAAAGGGCAAATCTCTAATTAGATTTGACCTTTCTGGCACTTTGCCCGTCTATTCCCATTGCCCTGTAGCGGTGGCAAATGGGTTAATAAGGGGTTAAAATGACCTTGCAATTGAAAGGTCACTTTAAGCCAGGTTAATAATTGAGAGCTGTCAATTAGACAACTATCAATTATTAATTCTATTGTATGAAAGAAAAATCAAACACACACACTTTAATAAAAAAGAAGTTTAATGAAATAATCACACAGTTTTTGACCATATTTTATTTACCTGCTAAAACCATTTCCTGTAATAAAAATAAAATAATAAAGCAAAATTATTCTTACCTATCCCATGCACAGTCAGGTCCCACGGTGTAATCCTTCAGAAAGGGTTAATGTTTACTGCAGGGACCGCAGCTAATGCTGCAGCCTCACAGTAAACCCCCAAATGAATGAGCTCCTCTCCTGGCTGAAAGGAGAGGAAGTGGAAAGCTTAATTGATTGCTTTCCACTTTCACTTCAGGTCAGCCAGGGACACCATCAGTGACGTCAGAGGGAACTGATTAACAAAAATAGGGGTTCCCTTCGAAAAAAAAATGGCGTGGGGTCCCCCCTATTTTTGTTAACCAGCCAGATGAAGCAGACCGCTGAGGCCTGGTTTTTCAGGCTGGTAAGGATCCAATATCCATGGACCTTGCAAGCCTGATAATACCAGGCCACAGCAGTCTGCTTAGCTTGGCTGGTTAACAAAAATAGGGGATCCCCTCGAAAAAAAAAACGGCGTAGGGGTCCCCCTATTTTTGTTAACCAGCCAAGTAAAATGCAGACTGCTGCGGCCTGGTATTAAAAGACTGTCAAGGCCCATGGATTTTGGCCCTCAACAGCCTGATAATACCAGGCTACAGCAGCCCCACATTTGGCGCATCAAAAGATGTGCCAATTGTGGCACTTTACCCGCTCTTCCCACTTGCCCTGTAGCGGTGGAAAGTGGGGTAATAAGGGGTTATTGTCACCGTTGATTGCACGGTGACAATAAGCCCGGTTAATAATGGAGAGGTGTCAATAAGACACCGATCCATTATTAATCCCAAAGTTATTAAATGTATAAAAAAAAGACAAAGCAAGAAAAAAGTCTTTTAATGAAATAAAAGAGACAACACAGTTTTCATTAATTTTATTATACACTCATTCCTGCGACGCCATCGATCTCCTGTAAAAAAAGAAAAAAAAAAACCAACAGTATACCACCTGTCCGACGCAGTCCATAGTAACGACAGTCCCACGACGATCCAGCTCTGCTACATCGCAATGACAGGCAGAGCCTGTCATCGCAACGCAGCACAGCTGATTACCTGCTTCCCCGGCGGTGACGTCATCGGACTGACTGCTTTACGGCCGGGATTACCCAGCAGTCACTGCAGTTATCGCGAGAAACTGCATGTGACCGCCGGGGAAAGATGATGGCGGCCATGAAGCAGTCCAGCCCGTGACCGCCGGAGATCTTCTGCTAGGTAAGTGCCGCTGACTCCTGACAGACCCGACCGACGGACACTGACAGACCCGACCGACGGACACTCACAGACCCGACCGACGGACACTGACAGTGACAGTGACAAATCCGATTCCGGTATCCGATATGACGAAAATATCGGTACTCGGAATCGAAAGCCCGATACAGCTAATATCGGCCGATACCCGATATTTACAGTATCGTATCGCTCAACACTATTTATTGTTATTATGTTAAATTTGTGATGTTTGTTTTTTCTTGCAAAAAGAAAATGCTCTCTAGTTTCTTTGGTGCATAGCATACATTAATAAATATAGACCGCTGTACCACAATTAACACTCTTATAGCTTCCTGATTGCTAGAAAGACAACAATGTTAAGTACTAGAGGTGACTGGACCTTTGAAAATTTAAATTTGATAGTTTTGATTAATTTTACCCCCCAAAAATTGACTTTCTGTACATTTTTTTAAATGTGATCCTCATGTATTGAATTTAAAATTGTTTAAATTTACAGGAACTTGTGAATCCACAAACGATCTATGCACTCATCTTTATTAGGTACCTTTTACACACTAAACACAAACAAGGAGAATATTATATTTTGAGGTTCAAGCATTAAAGAAACTTTGCAAGGAAAATTACTGCACCTAATGATGGAACTGAAAGTGGAATACATGTTTGAATGATTGAAAGAAGATAAGACATAACATTCCAGTGTTCTTGAGGGTGTTCTTATCAGAGAAATGTGAATATTATACATAGAAGACTGAAGGCTATATTCACATCTCGCTCACAGGGCTATTGACTGTAATAATACAGGAGTCACTGTGAGCTCTATTGAACATCATTTCTGGCCATTTGAGGTGGGCTCCAACATGTGGTTGACTGTATTTTTGTGCACATCTCAAATAGGCTTAAACTGCTGAAAATGTCTTACAGAACATGTGACTCCATCTGCATCATTACAGACAATGGCTTCAGACATAAGCCACAAGAGAGCCATTGACCATATGTTTAAATGTGATGTGAGCAAAACCTTTCACCCAATTGCCTGTCAGTGCATACACTCGCATCCCATTTTCCAGGGCTTCAAACATAAAAGCCACAGGCTAAAACGTGATGAGAACATAGCCTAAGTTTGAAGGATTTATATTATAACATGCTATATGGTTAACATTGATTTCAGTGTTGTGTAATACAACAGAGAAAGGTTCCCCCATATCGGTCTCCCTCAGTGGCAACAACATCAGCTCTGTGCAGATGTTTCTCTACAAAGTTAAGTTATTCTGTAAGGGATCCGTGAAAATACTACAGTGGCACTGGGCTATTGTGGTTCTTAGACCACATTGCTGCTCGTGAACATGTCTTAAGGATAATACGCTGCCAAATTAAAGTGACCAGTCATGAGTAGTAAACCAACAGAAAAAAAGGGATATTTTAAAACAATGTTAACAATAAAACTAAAAGTGAGGTTTTGACGTTTTAAGAGTTAGAGTGGCATTTTACTTATTGTTTAAACACCATTTTATTTACTTAAGATATAAATATTTTATTTTGAAACATAAAAGTCGACTTACTGTTTCTTTGATTCCACCTTACTGCATTTAAATATGCATTACAGTAATGGAAGAGGAATTCATGTTCTGATATAACACTTTTCCCTTGAATTAAGGGCATCAGGTCCAATCCATCGATAAACCTGAAACAAAAAGAAAATGTAAGACAACATAAGAGATAAAGAGAAACGGTAGGACAATATTTATTAATTTATTCTGAATTAACATAACAATCTCTATTCTAATATAGTGTTTTCATGTAAGAGTTTTTTGTGAAGCCAACAATTATTCTACTAGTTAGTGTCACATGACACATGAAAAGACGAAAAGGCATCTCTTGGAAAAAAAATTCATTTTAAGTTTAACTAAAATATCAAGCAAATATACTTCAAATGAAAACAAATAAACCTTTGTATGACGGTTATTAAGGAGTTTTATCCCCTTATCGACTTATGATATACTATGTCTGTCATAAGTCCTCTCCCTGCCTTTGATACAGGCTTGCAAACCAATTTTTTATACAAATTAGAACAGAATGCATATTGTATACATACTAAATTCACCTTCCCTGATATTTCAGGAAATAAAGGTGTAAAGAGGTCTCGTGGTACACTATTACAATTATTTCAAACAAGAACAACAAAGTGTAAATACACCACCAATATAATAAAATATAAATTTTATTGGTATCAAAAAAGCATTTAGAAGTATATAGATACAAAAATGTACATAAACGACTATAAGGCACAAATAAGGGAAAAAGGACAAATAACCATATATATTGTGCTGCGGTCCTAGATAGAATGATACAAAGGAACGAGGTGGGGGATAATGCTCACAAGTTATATACAAATATGTAGCCTGCTGTCAAAAGTCCAAAATATTTCAATACACAAAAAGTGCTAATACTATCACTATCATGCTCCTAGTTCTGGTAGTATATAGTAGCAGTGAAGTCACCCAGCTAACTTAGCCACAGACACAGGGATCATAATAGTTCAGAGCAGGAATCATAGTAGATAAAAACATATCACAGTAAGCATCCAATCTTACCCATAGTGCCTCGCTACAGTGAACACGCAGCCCCAACGCGCGTTTCGCGTGGGCTTCCTCGGGGGGCCGTGTTTAGAATTTGCACCCATCCTGCTATTTATGCCCAAATAATCCCCACTCACATGTGGATTCAATATCGGCGCGTGCGCTGCTCCGTCGCGCCGGAAGTAGCGTCACACTCGGCGTCCATGGCGCTGCGGGTCACGGGAACACCCCGTTGTGACTTCAATGACCCGCACGCGTCATAAAAGGACGCCTTGTGCGACGCTCCGGCCAGAAACGGTGCCGATAATGCGCACAAGTCAACAATAACAAGCGATTGAAAAAAGGTAAAATAAATGGGGAAAAAATAAAAACTATAAAACAAAAAATGTAATGAAAACTATTGGGAACAATGCTGCAATAAACCCCCGAATATAAATTAATGGAGAAAAGTGAAAAAGATATATATAGATAGAATTACATCAGGTGCATAATGTGATAATATACCATATATAGTGTGTACCAATATAAAGTTCATGAGTATACTTAAAATATATACCAATAGAGAACACATAACATATACTGTGTAAGAATGTGAAAAACACAATATAAAATATGAAAAATAAATACAAATGAAAAATAAAAAAATATAAATTAAAAATATCAAAATAAAAAATAATAAATAAATAATAAAATAAAAAATATATAATAAAGAATAATATAGTGACACAAAGTGACATATGTAAAAAGAACAAAGATATTCATTCAATAAAGTACTGTTAGATCTCCATCCGATATCATAAAGTCCTCACACTCTTCAAAGGATTGAATTGCAGCATGATTCAACAATAAAGTGCAAAACCAGAAAATAAAACCAGCATTAGGATGCAAATAAAAGGACACTATACAACAGATACACAGATTAAAAACAAGAACATAAGAAACGACGAAACAAAAAATATTAAAAGAATATAGGAGTTTAAAGAAAAGAGGCGAAGCTCAACTGCTCATTAAGGCCAGTTGGCACCATAGTATTGAGGGTCGAAATCCACTGACATTCCCTACGGGCGAGTGCACGTTTGAAGTCACCACTTCTAATGCCCAAATGGATACTGTCAATGCCTCGAATCCTCAAATCCCTAGGGTTACAGCTGTGTTTGGCCTTAAAATGGCGAGGACTCGTTTTCAGAGTGCCCAAATCATTTATTTCCTTTGCTGCCAGATGTCCCTAACATGTTCACGTGTTCTAATTCTCAATTCCCTTGAAGTAAGACCCACGTATATTAAGTTACACGTACATCGTGCGTAATAAATCACGCCAGATGTTTTACACGTAATATATTGCCTGATCTTATATTCCCTCAGGCCATTTGATGAACAAAATTTGTTAGCCCTTTCATGGTTCTGGCATGCCAGACAATCGCCACATGGGAAAAAGCCCACTCTTTTTTCCTTCTTAAAAATCACTGGGTTAACATTTCTCCCCACATAGTGGCTTCTACATAAAATGTCTCTCAATTCCTGCTACGACGTGCAGTCATAAGTGGTTCTTTGAAAGAGAATTGGAAAGTATTGGGTCTGTTAATAAAACAGACCAGTGTCTTTTAAGAACAGTACGCATCACTTTCCACTGTTATTTAAGTGAGATAAATCGGATCTCACATCTTTTTAGTCTCTTCTGGTATACAAGGAGATCCCTCCTTGATACTTTTTTAGCGTTCCAATATCCCTGTCTAATACTACGCTTGCTGTATCCACGATCCCTGAACCTCTGTCCAAGGTCCACAGACTGCCCTTCATATAGTTCGTCTGACGCACAAATGCGTTTTAATCTAAGAAATTGTCCCTTAGGTATGGCCTTAATAGTGGAACCGACATGGGCGGATGAGGCATGTAGAAGTGCATTCACAGAGGTCTGTTTGTGAAACACATCAGTAATCAGGAGACCACCATCTTGTACCCTGATTTCGATATCCAAAAAGGAGATGATCTCCTTACTATTACATAAGTGAGTCTGATGTTGCGACCATTTTGATTCAACACTGACATAAAATTGTCAAGATCATCGACGCTACCCTGCCAAATAAACAGGATATCGTCGATGAACCGATACGACCCCAGGATATGGGAGGAGGCGTGTGCGCCGTCTGGGAAGATTTCTCTTTCCCAATATCCCAAAAATAAATTAGCATATGAAGGCGCACACGCCGCCCCCATCGCTGTACCACGCCTCTGGAGGTAGTATCGGTCCTTAAACGTAAAGAAGTTATGTGTCAGTATGAATCTCAATAGATCCAACACCAGCTCACGTATATCAGGGTCCAAGTTGCTAGACTCCAGAAAAAAACCAGCGGCCTCAAGTCCATCCTCATGGTCTATGCTGGTATATAAAGATTCCACATCTGCGGTAACAAGCAGCATGTCAGGTTCCAAAGAAATGCCATCCAATCTTCTCAGGACGTCCGTAGTGTCCCTGACATGGGAGGGCAGCGTTCAACCTGTGCTTTAAGATAGTGATCAATAAATTTGCATATTGGTTCGCATAGCCCTCCCATGCCAGAGACAATCGGACGTCCAGGAGGGTTAATCGGGTCCTTGTGGACCTTGGGCAGAAGGTACAGAGTCGGGATAACAGGACATTTCACCAAAAGTTCATCCAGCATTTTTTTGAGATAATCCCTCTCTCACATGCAATCTCAAGCACAGAAAAAGCTTGTCTGATATAGGTTTAATGGCATTCATTCAATTGAGTGTATGTTTCCTTATCCCGAAGTTGTTTAAAGGCTTCACGTTCGTACTTTCTCCACCGCCCAAACAACCACATTCCCCCCCTGAATCATACAGAATAAAAGTAAAATATCAGCGCGATATGACTGATTTCAAATAACGGATGTATCAATGGAACATAACACTGGTCTGGAAGAACCAATATTTTAGACCTCGGTCAGTGTCCTTCTCATCTGTATCCTCAGCGAGGAAAGATCAACCACATCAGATAATTTCGGATCTCAATGGGACAGGAGAGATTTCTTCCGTTCTAATAAAGGCAAGAACAAATATAAACGCAAGAGTGCCATGTCGCCACCAGCCGACAAAAAGCGAAAACAAATACATTGGAGGTAATTAACCTCTCGTCGCATGTGATTCTCTGGGGACAGAGGGAGTTTTGGGTCTGGGTCTTTCCTTCTCCCCTTGTAATAATTTTGATCTTTTTACAGCCGTGAAGGATCTTCATCTTTTTTCAAGGAAGCTGATACTTAAAAAATTACATTCTAAAACTACTTCAGATTTCAATGCTGCGAGTTGGAGGCAATCCGAACTCTTGAGGAACTAGAGGCCGAATCTCATCTAAGAAATACAGGTATTTCTCCACCCAATATTGCCCCTCCGTCAACCACTTTCCCTCCCTTGTCACTGTGTCCACAAATAGACATCTTCACTCGTTTAGTGGAAGCGGACTTAAAACTATTATTAACAATAAGAGTAGGGATAATCTTACTCCATCCCAATGTGCAGCCTTGGGCGAGATTAGAACGTGGGATGATGTGGTAATTAAACCAGTGACAAGGGGGAATTGTTTTTGGGCGTGGAGAAGTACGAACGTGAAGCTTTAAACAACTCGGGATAAGGAAACAACACTCAATGATGAATGCCATTAAACTATATCAGACAGGCTTTTTTCTGTGCTTGAGATTGCATGTGAGAGAGGATTATCTCAAAATGCTGGATGGACTTGGGGAAATGTCCTGTTATCCAACTCTGTACCTTCTGCCCAAGGTCCCAAGGACCCGATTAACCCTCCTGGACGTCCGATTGTCTCTGGCATGGGAGGGCTATGCGAACTAATATGCAAATTTATTGATCACTATCTTAAAGCACAGGTTGAACGCTGCCCTCCCATGTCAGGGACACTACGGACGTCCTGAGAAGATTGGATGGCATTTCTTTGGAACCTGACTTGCTGCTTGTTACCGCAGATGTGGAATCTTTATATACCAGCATAGACCATGAGGATGGACTTGAGGCCGCTGTTTTTTTTCTGGAGTCTAGCAACTTGGACCCTGATATACGTGAGCTGGTGTTGGATCTATTGAGATTCATACTGACACATAACTTTTTTACTTTAAGGACCGATACTACCTCCAGAGGCGTGGTACAGCGATGGGGGCGGCGTGTGCGCCTTCATATGCTAAATTTATTTTTGGGATATTGGGAAAGAGAAATCTTCCCAGACGGCGCACACGCCTCCTCCCATATCCTGGGGTCGTATCGGTTCATCGACGATATCCTGTTTATTTGGCAGGGTAGCGTCGATGATCTTGACAATTTTATGTCAGTGTTGAATCAAAATGGTCGCAACATCAGACTCACTTATGTACATAGTAAGGAGATCATCTCCTTTTTGGATATCGAAATCAGGGTACAAGATGGTGGTCTCCTGATTACTGATGTGTTTCACAAACAGACCTCTGTGAATGCACTTCTACATGCCTCATCCGCCCATGTCGGTTCCACTATTAAGGCCATACCTAAGGGACAATTTCTTAGATTAAAACGCATTTGTGCGTCAGACGAACTATATGAAGGGCAGTCTGTGGACCTTGGACAGAGGTTCAGGGATCGTGGATACAGCAAGCGCAGTATTAGACAGGGATATTGGAACGCTAAAAAAGTATCAAGGAGGGATCTCCTTGTATACCAGAAGAGACCTAAAAAAGATGTTGAGATCCGATTTATCTCCACTTATAATCAACAGTGGAATGTTATGCGTACTGTTCTTAAAAGACACTGGTCCGTTTTGTTAACAGACCCAATACTCTCCAATTCTCCTTCCAAAGAACCACTTATGACTGCACGTCGTAGCAGGAATCTGAGAGACATTCTATGCAGAAGCCACTATGTGGGGAAAAATGTTAACCAAGTGATTTTTAAGAAGGAAAAAAGAGTGGGTTTTTTCCCATGTGGCGATTGTTTGGCATGCCAGAACCATGAAAGGGCTAACAAATTTTGTTCATCAAATGGCCTGAGGGAGTATAAGATCAGGCAATACATCAAGTGTAAAACATCTGGCGTGATTTATTACGCACAATGTACGTGTAATCTAATATACGTGGGTCTTACCTCAAGGGAATTGAGAATTAGAACACGTGAACATGTTAGGGACATCATGGCAGCAAAGGAAATAAATGATTTGGGCACTCTGAAAACGATTCCTCGCCATTTTAAGGCCAAACACAGCTGTAACCCTAAGGATTTGAGGATTCGAGGCATTGACAGTATCCATTTGGGCATTAGAGGTGGTGACTTCAAACGTGCACTCGCCCGTAGGGAATGTCAGTGGATTTCGACCCTCAATACTATGGTGCCAACTGGCCTTAATGAGCAGTTGAGCTTCGCCTCTTTTCTTTAAACTCCTCTATTCTTTTAATATTTTTTGTTTCGTCGTTTCTTATGTTCTTGTTTTTAATCTGTGTATCTGTTGTATAGTGTCCTTTTATTTGCATCCTAATGCTGGTTTTATTTTCTAGTTTTGCCCTTTATTGTTGAATCATGCTGCAATTCAATCCTTTGAAGAGTGTGAGGACTTTATGACATCGGATGGAGATCTAACAGCACTTTATTGAATGAATATCTTTGTTCTTTTTACATATGTCACTTTTGTGTCACTATATTATTCTTTATTATATATTTTTTATTTTATTATTTATTTATTATTTTTTATTTTGATATTTTTAATTTATATTTTTTTATTTTTCATTTTTATTTATTTTTCATATTTTATATTGTGTTTTTCACATTCTTACACAGTATATTTGTTATGTGTTCTCTATTGGTATACATTTTAAGTATACTCATGAACTTTATATTGGTACACACTATATATGGTATATTATCACATTATGCACCTGATGTAATTCTATCTATATGTATCTTTTTCACTTTTCTACATTAATTTATATTCGGGGGTTTATTGCAGCATTGTTCCCAATAGTTTTCATTACATTTTTCGTTTCATTTTTTATTTTTTCCCCATTCATTTTACCTTTTTTCAATCGCTTGTTATTGTGGACTTGTGCGCATGCGCGGCACCGTTTCTGGCCGGAGCGTCACACAAGGCGTCCTTTTATGACGCGTGCGGGTCATTGACGTCACAACGGGGTGTTCCCGTGACCCGCAGCGCCATGGACGCCGAGTGTGACGCTACTTCCGGCGCGACGGAGCAGCGCACGCGCCGATATTGAATCCACATGTGAGTGGGGATTATTTGGGCATATATAGCAGGATGGGTGCAAATTCTAAACACGGCCCCCCGAGGAAGCCCACGCGAAACGCGCGTTGGGGCTGCGTGTTCACTGTAGCGAGGCACTATGGGTAAGATTGGATGCTTACTGTGATATGTTTTTATCTACTATGATTCCTGCTCTGAACTATTATGATCCCTGTGTCTGTGGCTAAGTTAGCCGGGTGACTTCACCGCTACTATATACTACCAGAACTAGGAGCATGATAGTGATAGTATTAGCACTTTTTGTGTATTGAAATATTTTGGACTTTTGACAGCAGGCTACATATTTGTATATAACTTGTGAGCATTATCCCCCACCTCGTTCCTTTGTATCATTCTATCTAGGACCGCAACACAATATATATGGTTGTTTGTCCTTTTTCCCTTATTTGTGCCTTATAGTCGTTTATGTACATTTTTGTATCTATATACTTCTAAATGCTTTTTTGATACCAATAAAATTTATATTTTATTATATTGGTGGTGTATTTACACTTTGTTGTTCTTGTTTGAAAGGCTTGCAAACCAAGCCCACTTTTTTCCTGGCAGATAATGGTGGAAGTATTTAGCCATTATATTCCCTTTACAGCCGAGGGTGGAACAAATCTCTGCCCGAAGCTTTTAATCTGATAAATGCTGCTGTCAATCTGTGACTGCAGTATTAATTACATTCCAGTAGTGGGGTGCATCAATTTATCCTCTCATCGGCGCTCCTATGATGTGATCGGTGTTTCCTTGTGTCTCTCATCACGGTACTCCTATAAAAACCAGCCCAAGGCTGCTATTTATACGAGACCAAGATTTTTGCTATATACAGCAATGCAGTGGCATTGCTGTAGGTTCAAGTTCCTAAGGAGACTAACAAATAGAGTAACAAGTGAAAAAAAAAGTTTTAAAAAATATGAAAAAATAAACTAAAGTTCAATTTACCTACCTTTTCCTCCATTAGAAGTTAGAAATTAAAAAAAAAAGTAAAAAAAATATATATATATATATATTGCATCGCTGAGTTAATAACAGACAGATCAGTTAACGATATAATAAGGGAAAAATAATCAAAACTCCAGAATTGCAGTTATACAGCTGCTGCAACAGCAGAAAAAAAGTGTAATAATAGGAAATCAAAACATGTTTATACCTCAATATGCCATCAATAAAAACGTCGACTCAGAGTGCTAAAAACAAGCCATCACACAGCCACATATCCGAAACATTGAAAACGTTATGGCTCTCGGAAAATGGCAACACAAGCAAAAAAAATTTCTTCCAAATTTCTGAATGCTTTTTCACTACTTAAACAAAGCAAAACATATGCATGTTTGGTATCTGCATACTTAGATTGACCTGGAGAACCATATTGCCAGGTCAGTTTTGCCATAAAATCAATGCTGTAAATAAAAAAACAGTTGCTGATTTACACTTTGTTCGCTATTTCTCCATACTTTGAATTTTTTCCCAGTTTCCAGTATATGTTAGGAATCGGACGATGGCTGGATCCAATTCAAGAGAAGTACAAGCTGTTGCAAGGGTCCTTGTTCATAGTAGCTTTAAGCATAGGTTGCAGAAAGGAACAGGGCTGCCACAGCCTAAGTCCAGCACTGAGCATGCCCATGACGTGGCGGACCGTGATTGGTGATTTGATGTCAGCTGATCCGGTGACCTGGCACAGCCTGATTGGACACGGGTGACGTTATCTGTGATGCGATTAACAAGATGCCTGGGGCAGGGCTTAGCCCTTAAATAGCCTGGCTGCAGGTGCGGCGGTGCAGTCAGAACATACTAAATAGGTAATGCTCATGTGTGGACGTACCAGAATCTGGGCTCCACCTGCCCTCTAGCTTTGCTCTCCGGGACCTGCCGATGCCAGAGTTCGCTTGGCCAATTAGCACAGGTCCTTCAGGCAGGTTCACTTATGCCAGACAGGTAGACAATGTGGCGCAGTCTGGCTCCGACTAGAGGATAGCTATACACCCTGAGCAGACTGCGGGGCGCGTAACCTGGGCATCGCCTGCCAGCTGAACAGAGAGTTGCTCAGTCCGGTCGCACACAGGCTGGCAGCACGTATGCTTGGCGTGAGTCGCATGCACTTCCTAATAGGCTGGCAAGTGGCTTCTGTGCAGTTAACAGGACTATGTCTATGCCAGCCTACAGCACATCTCCCGTGACATTAATGGAGATAGTGCAGATCCAATATCTGGCAAGTGGCTTCTGTGCAGTTTACAGAGCTATGTCTACGCCAGCCTACAGCACATCTCCCGTGATGTTAACGGAGATAGTGCAAATCCAATAGCTTGCTTAGTGTGAAGTAACACAGGCAAGGCCTTCAGATTTCTATTGTCATTTTTCATCCTCACACCCGAGGAGTGTTCGGCCGCAGCATCTCTAGCTGCACCGCCGACCCCGGGTTGAGTTGCATTCCATTATTTAATGAAGTTGTTGCAACCGAACTCTCAACAGTACAGTCATGGCCAAAAGTTTTGAGAATGACACAAATATTATATTTTCACATGATCTGCTGCCCTCTGGTTTTTATGTGTGTTTGACAGATGTTTTTATCACAGACAGAAATATAATAATTGCAAACATATGAGTAACAAAAGCTTATACTGACAGTTAGAATCAGTTAATGCAGCAAGTCAATATTTGCAGTGTTGACCCTTCTTCTTCAGGACCTCTGCAATTCTCCCTGGCATGCTATCAATCAACTTCTGGACCAAATCCTGACTGATAGCAGTCCATTCTTGCACAATCAATGCTTTCATTTTGTCAGAATTTTTAGGTTTTTGTTTGTCCACCCGTCTCTTGATGATTGACCACAAGTTCTCAATGGGATTAAGATCTGGGGAGTTTCCAGGCCATGGACCCAAAATCTCTATGTTTTGTTCCCTGAGCCATTTAGTTATCACCTTTGCTTTATGGCAAGGTGCTCCATCATGCTGGAAAAGGCATTGTTGATCGCCAAACTGCTCTTGGAGGGTTGGGAGAAGTTGCTCTTGGAGGACATTCTGGTACCATTCTTTATTCATGGCTGTGTTTTTAGGCAAGACTGTGAGAGAGCCGATTCCCTTGGCTGAGAAGCAATCCCACACATGAATGGTTTCAGGATGCTTAACAGTTGGCATGAGACAAGACTGGTGGTAGCGCTCACCTTGTCTTCTCCGAATGAGGCATTTTCCTGATGTCCCAAACAATCGAAAAGGGGATTCATCAGAGAAAATAACTTTACCCCAGTCCTCAGCAGTCCACTGCCTGTACCTTTTGCAGAATATCAGTCTGTCCATGATGCTTTTTCTGGAGAGAAGTGGCTTCTTTGCTGCCCTCCTTGAGACCAGGCCTTGCTCCAAGAGTCTCCGCCTCACAGTGCGTGCAGATGCACTCACACCTGCCTGCTGCCATTCCTGAGCAAGCTCTGCACTGCTGGTAGCCCGATCCCGCAGCTGAAACACTTTTAAGAGACGGTCCTGGCGCTTGCTGGTCTTTCTTGTGCACCCTGAAGCCTTTTTGGCAACAATGGAACCTCTCTCCTTGAAGTTCTTGATGATGCGATAGATTGTTGACTGAGGTGCAATCTTTCTAGCTGCTATACTCTTCCCTGTTAGGCCATTTTTGTGCATTGCAATGATGACTGCACGTGTTTCTTTAGAGATAACCATGGTTAACAGAAGAGAAACAATGATGACAAGCACCAGCCTCCTTTTAAAGTGTCCAGTGGTGTCATTCTTATCTTAATCATGACAGATTGATCTCCAGCCATGTCCTCATTAACACCCACATCTGTGTTAATAGAGCAATCACTGAAAAGAGGTTAGCTGGTCCTTTTAAGGCAGGGCTGCAATGATGTTGAAATGTGTTTTGGGGGATAAAGTTCATTTTCTAGCCAAATATTGACTTTGCAAGTAATTGCTGTTAAGCTGATCACTCTTTATAACATTCTGGAGTATATGCAAATTGCCATTAGAAAAAGTGAAGCAGTAGACTTTGTAAAAATTAATATTTGTGTCATTCTCAAAACTTTTGGCCATGACTGTATATATGAAAAAATGTATGGTGTCATTGAAAAGTACAACTTATCCCACAAAAAACAAGCCCTCACATGGCTATATTGACATAAAAATAACAAACTTATGGCTGTTTCAAATAAGGGGAGGAAGAAACAAAAATGAAAAAAAATGTAAACTCTATTAGTCCTGAAATGGTTAAAGATATTGTTCACTGCTTTAACATTGATGGCCTATCCACGGCATTGGTCACGAATGTCTGATCTGTGAAGTTGAGATCCGGATGTGGAACCTATACAGTAGACAGAATTGTGCTGTGCAGCGCCATAACTGGTCAGATCCAGTTGCCACTGACACCAAGAACAACACGGGTGTAGGGTGTTGCGCTATAACCGATCACACATTGATCACATATCCTAAGGATAGTCCAAAAAAGTTAAAGTAGTGAACAACTTCTTTAATCCTTTGTGCTGTTTTTTATGGCACAGAGAGGTAAGTGAATAGCATCCCCTAACATGTAAAAATGCACCAGACAACCTGCTGCATCCACTACAATTAGTTTTAACACTGATCTCTGCTGTTTAACCCTGTAGATGCTGCAGTCAATTGTGACATCAGAATATAGATGGTTAACAAAGGGAAAATGGATGCATATTTAGTCCTATCATGACTTCATGATTGCAATCATGGGACTCAATAGTTGCCATGGCACCCTTAATCCAGAAAATTACCTTGGGGTCTGGTGGCCTGTTAGGCCATTAGCAGGGTATAACAGGCTGTGTTAGTTTGAAACTGACAGGCCTCATGCACTGCAGTACAGAGTATTTCAATGAGTGAGATCAGCAATCAAAGTGAAAATTGCTCAAGTCACCTAGCAGAAAAAATAAAAACCCCACAAATAATCACAACACAATCACGAAAAAATATTTTGCCACTCAAAATGCAGCTTTTGTGTAAAAACAATTTTAAACAAAAAAAGTACACATAATTGCTATAATCACAAACAATAAAACTGTTACATTATTTATCACACATGGTGAACATCACAAACATAAAATAAACATAAAAACATGTAAAAAATGTAGCTTTTTCATCACACTCATCTACAGCACCATGGAATCAATAGTGGTGTATAAATAAATTATAATAATAATAATGACAAGCAAACAATATAAGAAAAAGCAATCAAAAGTCATATGTAGAAAAAAATGGTATCATAAAAAAGTCCACATATAGCTCTGTAGGCAAATAATTAAAAAAGTTATGGCCAGTGCATGACTAGAGTTCTATGGGTTCAGGAGTAGGGATGAGCTTTCCGATATTGCAATATTGGAAATCGGCCCGATATTTGCTATATCGGAATTCCGATTTCGGATTCCGATATTTTTTTCACATCGGAAATCCCATAATCCTTCAGCCTCTGAGCACTCCGTGGAGCCAATCAGGAGCTGAAGAATTGCTGACTAGATATAAACACACAGAATACATATATATATATACATGTCATTGTGATATATATATATATATATATATATATATATATATATATTTTATAGTTCATACACTTCTACATAGTAAAATAGCCGCTAATTCAATTGCCGGCTTTTGTGAAATTACAGAAGAAATGCTATCCATAGTCAATACTGTAAAATCACACTAACAGCTCACAAAACACTAGATATACAGTCATGGCCAAAAGTTTTGAGAATGACACAAATATTAATTTTTACAAAGTCTACTGCTTCATTTTTTCTAATGGCAATTTGCATATACTCCAGAATGTTATAAAGAGTGATCAGCTTAACAGCAAATACTTGCAAAGTCAATATTTGGCTAGAAAATGAACTTTATCCCCCAAAACACATTTCAACATCATTGCAGCCCTGCCTTAAAAGGACCAGCTAACCTCTTTTCAATGATTGCTCCATTAACACAGGTGTGGGTGTTGATGAGGACATGGCTGGAGATCAATCTGTCATGATTAAGTAAGAATGACACCACTGGACACTTTAAAAGGAGGCTGGTGCTTGGCATCATTGTTTCTCTTCTGTTAACCATGGTTATCTCTAAAGAAACACGTGCAGTCATCATTGCAATGCACAAAAATGGCCTAACAGGGAAGAGTATCGCAGCTAGAAAGATTGCACCTCAGTCAACAATCTATCGCATCATCAAGAACTTCAAGGAGAGAGGTTCCATTGTTGCCAAAAAGGCTTCAGGGCGCCCAAGAAAGACCACCAAGCGTCAGGACCGTCTCTTAAAAGTGTTTCAGCTGCGGGATCGGGCTACCAGCAGTGCAGAGCTTGCTCAGAAATGGCAGCAGGCAGGTGTGAGTGCATCTGCACGCACTGTGAGGCGGAGACTCTTGGAGCAAGGCCTGGTCTCAAGGAGGGCAGCAAAGAAGCCACTTCTCTCCAGAAAAAACATCATGGACAGACTGATATTCTGCAAAAGGTACAGGCAGTGGACTGCTGAGAACTGGGGTAAAGTTATTTTCTCTGATGAATCCCCTTTTCGATTGTTTGGGACATCAGGAAAACGTCTCATTCGGAGAAGACAAGGTGAGCGCTACCACCAGTCTTTTCTCATGCCAACTGTTAAGCATCCTGAAACCATTCATGTGTGGGGTTGCTTCTCAGCCAAGGGAATCGGCTCTCTCACAGTCTTGCCTAAAAACACAGCCATGAATAAAGAATGGTACCAGAATGTCCTCCAAGAGCAACTTCTCCCAACCCTCCAAGAGCAGTTTGGCGATCAACAATGCCTTTTCCAGCATGATGGAGCACCTTGCCATAAAGCAAAGGTGATAGCTAAATGGCTCAGGGAACAAAACATAGAGATTTTGGGTCCATGGCCTGGAAACTCCCCAGATCTTAATCCCATTGAGAACTTGTGGTCAATCATCAAGAGACAGGTGGACAAACAAAAACCTAAAAATTCTGACAAAATGAAAGCATTGATTGTGCAAGAATGGACTGCTATCAGTCAGGATTTGGTCCAGAAGTTGATTGAGAGCATGCCAGGGAGAATTGCAGAGGTCCTGAAGAAGAAAGGTCAACACTGCAAATATTGACTTGCTGCATTAACTCATTCTAACTGTCAATATAAGCTTTTGTTACTCATATGTTTGCAATTATTATATTTATGTCTGTGATAAAAACATCTGTCAAACACACATAAAAACCAGAGGGCAGCAGATCATGTGAAAATATAATATTTGTGTCATTCTCCAAACTTTTGGCCATGACTGTATACATGTCATTGTGACATATATATATATATATATAATATATATATATATATATATATATATAATTATAATATTATTTCAGTACAGACCAAAAGTTTGGACATACCTTCTCATTCAAACATATTTCCGTATTTTAATGACTATGAAAATTGTAGAATCACACTGAAGGCATCAAAACTGTGATTTAACACATGTGGAATTATATATTACACTTTACAAAAAAGTGTGAAACAACTGAAAATATGTCTTATATTCTAGGTTCTTCAAAGTAGCCACCTTTTGCTTTGATTACTGCTTTGCACGTAGAAAAGGTGAACGGATGGACTCTACATGCCTGGTTCCCACCGTGAAGCATGGAGGAGGTGGTGTGATGGTGTGGGGGTGCTTTGCTGGTGACACTGTTGGGGATTTATTAAAAATTGAAGGCATACTGAACCAGCATGGCTACCACAGCATCTTGCAGCGGCATGCTATTCCATCCGGTTTGCATTTAGTTGGACCATCATTTATTTTTCAACAGGATAATGACCCCAAACACACCTCCAGGCTGTGTAAGGGCTATTTGACCAAGAAGGAGAGTGTTGGGGTGCTACGCCAGATGACCTGGCCTCCACAGTCACCAGACCTGAACCCAATCGAGATGGTTTGGGGTGAGCTGGACCGCTCACCGCTTCAATTTTGAATAAATCCCCATCAGTGTCACTAGCAAAGCACTCCTACACCATCACACCACCTCATCCATGCTTCACGGTGGGAACTAGGCATGTAGAGTCCATCAGTTCACCTTTTCTGCGTGCAAAACAGTAATCAAAGCAATAGGTGGCTACTTTGAAGAACCTAGAATATAAGACATATTTTCAGTTGTTTCACACTTTTTTGTAAAGTGTAATGTATAATTCCACATGTGTTAATTCATAGTTCTGATGCCTTCAGTGTGATTCTACAATTTTCATAGTCATGAAAATACAGAAAAATCTTTGAATGAGAAGGTGTGTCCAAACTTTTGGTCTGTACTGTATATATATATTTATAGTTCATACGCTTCTACATAGTAAAATAGCCGCTAATTCAATTGCCGGCTTTTGTGAAATTACAGAACCACCCGACATGAAATGACTCATGGTTTACATACAGTTAACCATGTCATTTCATGTAGTTTGATATATGGTTTTCACTTACAATTACATGAGTGTATGTGTGCAAAATTTCAGACATCTAGGGGTTAATTAAAGGTGTAAATTCGTTGAAAAAAATGTGTGGGCTCCCGCTGTATTTTCTCAACCAGACAGATAAAGCCAGCGAGTGGGAGCAGATAATAATAGCCTAGGGAAGGTTGCATTTATTTTGTGCCCCCTCTGGCTACTAACATCTGCCCCCAGCCACCCCAGAAAAGGCACATCTATAATGAGATGCGCCCTTTATGGCACTTATCCCGTCTATTCCCATTGCCCTGTAGCGGTGGCTAATGGGTTAATAATGGTTAAAGCCACCTTGCTATTGGAAGGTGACTTTAAGCCAGGTTAATAATGGAGAGTTGTCAATTAGACAACTATCGATTATTAATCTTTTTGTATTAAATGGTTAAAAAAAATACACACACATTAATTAAAAATGATTTTAATGAAATAAAAACATAGTTTTTGACCACATTTTATTTTACTGGTACTCCATCCAAATCCCTTGTTGTCCTGTAATAAAAATATAATATTATAGCAACATTATTCTTACCTATCCGGTGTTCAGTCAGGTCCCCGATGTAATCCTTCTGAAAGGGTTAACGTTTACTGTAGGGACCGCAGCTAATGCTGCCAGCCTCGCAGTAAACCCCCGAATTAATCATCTCTTCTCCCAGCTGACAGGAGAGGAAGTGATTAGTGTGGGAAGCTTAATTGATTGTTCCCACTTTCACTTCAGGTCAGCCGGGGACACCGCACAGCATCAGTGACGTCAGAGGGAATCCCAGATGACCAGAAGTGAACTGATTAGCAAGAATAGGGGATCCCCTAAAAAAAAATGGCGTGGGGTCCCCCTATTTTTGTTAACCAGCCAGATGAAGCAGACTACTGAGGCATGGTATTTAAGGCTGTTTAGGATCCAATATCCATGAACCTTGCAAGCCTGATACCAGGCCACAGCAGTCTGCTTATCTTGGTTGGTTAACAAAAATAGGGGATCCCCTCGAAAAAAAAATGGCGTGGGGTCCCCCTATTTTTGTTAACCAGCCAAGTAAAAAGCAGACTGCTGCAGCCTGGTATTAAAAGACTGTCAAGGCCCATGGATTTTGGCCCTCAACAGCCTAAAAATACCAGCCTGCAGCAGCCCTACAATTGGCGCATCCAAAGATGCGCCAATTGTGGCTCTTTACCCGGCTCTACACTGCCCTGTAGCAGTGGCAAGTGGGGTAATAAGGTGTTAATGTCACCTTTGATTGAACGGTGACAATAAGCCCAGTTATTAATGGAGAGGCTTCAATAAGACACCGATCCATTATTAATCATAAAGGTTGAAAATGTTTAAAAAAATACACAGCCAGAAAAAAGTCTTTTAATGAAATAATACACAACACAGTTTTACATATTTTTTATTGCACTCTCATCCTGCGACGCCATCGATCTCCTGTAAAAAAACAAAAATAACAAACCAACACAAATACTCCCTGTCCGACGTAGTCCAAGATAACTAGTGTCCCATGACGAGTCCACCTCTGCTACATCTGGATGCCAGTCTCAGCCTGACATCCAGACACAGCAGAGCTGCTTACCGGAGGAGATTCCCGGCGGTCACGTTTATGTATTCTATGTGTATATATGTACTGTTTTGTGAGCTGTCAGTCTGATTTTGCAGTATTGACTACGGATAGCATTTCTTCTGTAATTTCACAAAAGCCGGCAATTGAATTAGCTGCTATTACACTATGTAGAAGTGTATGAACTATAAATATATATATATTTAAATATTATATATATATATATATATATATATATATATATCACAATGACATGTATATGTATATATATGTATTCTATGTGTATATATGTAGTGTTTTGTGAGCTGTCAGTGTGATTTTACAGTAGCCGGGATGAATTGCCAGCTTTTCAAAGGACACCGGTGCGTATAAATCAGACAGCACTCGCTTGCAATTGTCCGTTTTTGGCTCCAGTGAGTATGAGCCCTTCCTGTGAAAAAATCCAGTGACGATTTAAGTGCACGAA
>JARQOD010000002.1:516648375-516682484 GCA_033576555.1 Oophaga sylvatica | reverse complement strand
GGGAGTGGCGGAAAGGGGGGTGAAAAAAAAAAACGGCAGGCACGAGCTCTGATAAGTGACCGCTGTCACTTATCAAAGTTTGCGGCTGCTGGATGTGCGCACGGAGGGGGGTGCGAAAGTGTTGATGGGTGAACTGCGTCACCAATCAACGCTCGGCGGCGCAAAGGGGGGTAAAAAGAGGGGGAAAGGGAAGGGGGGAGGGGGGAATGGGGGGATTGGGGTGGATCGGGCAGGGATCGGGGCTCAAAAACTCACGTTTGTAGTCTTTTCTTTATTTTCTCTTCTTTCTTCTCTCTTCTTTCTTCTCTCTTCTTTCTTTCTCTTCTTTCTTCTCTCTTCAGCAGGAGTTGTGGTGTCACAGGCTACTGTGGCACCACAAGGCCCAGCACAGGAGGAGATCTGGCAGTGTGACCGCACAGCAGGAATCCTCAGCAAGTGTGAGGACCCCTGCAGTGCGGTCAGACAGGTCAGATCCAGTTTGCAGACAGGTCACAGAGCGGTCACATCGCTGCTGTGACCTGTCATTGGTGGGATCGATGATCACATCAATCCCACCAATCAAAGGAGACCCCTGCATTGCCGGTTGCTAGGCACCGGCCTAGTAATCGGAGCTCACAGCTCCGATTCCTAGGCAGGTCACCGGCAGGTCACCTAGCAGGGCACAGAGCGGTCACACCGCTGCTGTGCCCTGTGATTGGCGCGATCGTCGATGACATCGATCGCGCCAATCAGCTCCTTCATGCCCTACAGGCCCTGGCCTAGGATCGGTGCTATTACTGCACCGATCCAGGCAGGTACAGGCAGGGCACAGCGCGGATATACCGCGGCTGTGCCCTGCGATTGGCGCGATCGATGTGATCGGCGATCGCGCCAATCCGGGGGGGGTCTGGACTTTCCTAGGCCCAGGCCTAGGATCGAGTACATCGGTACTCGATCCTAGCCTGCGATCTCACTGTTTTAGCCGCTCTGATTGGCTGAAACAGTGAGAAAGGCTGTGATTGGCTGTTCAGAATTCAACAGCCAATCACAGCGATCGGGAGGCCTGAGGGGGGAGGACGCAGCCCGGGATGCCGACGCCAACTTCCAAGAGGTAAGCTGGCGTCGGAATTTTAATGCGATCACCGCTACTTAAGTCGCGATGTCGCATTAAAGGGCATGACGTACTATCCCGTCCATGGTCAGAATGGCACGGGTTTTATGGACGGGATAGTACGTCTAATGTCAGAGAGGGGTTAAACAGCTCTAGTGAAATGAAAGATGCTTAGTAACTGGATGTGGCTATGTGGAGTAGGAGTGGCTGATACACACACACATACACTCATACACACTCATTTATATACATTGTTATAATATATAACTAGTTTTATGATGTAAGTTATAGTTAATAATTTACGTGCACTGTATCTTAAAATTGTTTTATTAGAATTTTTGACTTGTGCATCAAAACAAGCTAATCTATATGTGACTTGGAATACAGTAACAGAACACTATTTTTCCTATAAAATATGCTATTATTATACCAAATTAAAAAAATATATATACATACATTATATGAACAAAAGTACTGAGAAACGTATACATTATATCTACAAAAGCTTTTATGACATCCTATCCATAGTATGGATCCTATCCATAAGTATGGAGATGGTCTCCTCTTTACTGATACCTCTCATAGGCTAGGGTCACACAATAGTATTTTCTCTCTTCCAAGAGAATTGGGCCAATTATGCTAATCATGCTCTGATCAAACTCTGATCAGAGTGTGATGAATTTTTTGGATGAGGAGAACATGGAAAAAAAATATCAATTTTCTCTATTCTGCTAGTCCATGGAAATTGAACCATACCCAGAAATTATCCAAGTGCAGTCTGATTTTTTTTTATGGACCCATTGACTTTTATAGCCAAGTGTGATTCGATTTCTGGATGCAAATCGGGTATTGTGTGATTTCTGTGTGCTGAGGAAAAAATCTGACATGTGCATGGCCACATAGAATAACATTGGTCTAAGTGCGATCCAATGTTTTGCCAGATCATACTTGGACCGAAAAAGTGGTTATCTACAAGAGCCCTTAAATGAACGATTTCTTCAAGATTTTGAAGGATCTATGTGGGATTTTTTGCCCATTCATGTAAAATATAATTTTGTAAGGAAGCAAACTGATGCTAGACTACAGAAACTGGCTCACAATCTCCCTTTTAGCTCTTCCGAAAATTGTTCTATGGGGTTGAGCTGGGGAACTTATGCAAAGCCAGTCCAGTTATCCACACTAAATGTAGCCAACAAAGTCTTTATGGACTATCTTTTGTACACCAGAACAGAAAAGAGACTTCCAGGAGTTAGGCAGGATCTCCTAGACTTTACCAATCTCAGACTTATCCATCAGACTACTAAATAGAGACATGTGATTCTTTAAACTAGAGAGCAAATTTACACTTCTCTAGAGTACAGTGGTGACATGCTTTACACTACATCATCCAAAGCTTATGATTGTGCTTGTTGATGTAAGACTTGCAGGTAGCTGCTTGGTAATGTAAGCTCCTGGCACAAATGAGACTGAATGAAAACTTGAATGCAATGGTTAAGATGTGTTTTCCCAAAACTATTCTGTATATAGTATATGTGCTATCACAATAATTGTATGAAATAAAGTATGAAATATGCATATAGCATACAGTGTAAAATTCAATAGTAAAAAAATGCAGTGCTTTAGAATCCAAATTGCTTTGATCGTTAAGTGTTTAAAAATAAAGTAAAGAAAAAGAAAAGATTTGCCTTTAAATTTGTCTTCAAGTTTCCAGCAGCATTTCTTTAAAAAATATTCTGAATAATGTGCTTAGTACTGTTACTTTGCATCTCCTTTTCCTAAAAGCATTCAATAAATCATAAACTTTGGAGTGCCTCTTCATTGCACTTGGGCAGAAGTAACTGTCTGTCAGATGGTGCTCCAATCCTCCTGCACAAAATTAAAAGTGACCCTGCTGTTGATAGCAACTTAACATTTAGAATGCTAAGAAAATGCTCTAATGCACTTTGATGAACTAATTCAACTACAAATTAACTTAACTTTAAATTGGGAGGGTAAAGCAGGTCAAGTTTTAAAGTGCTTGGCTTTCTTTTACCACTTGGCTGAGAGGAAGACATAGATTGGAAAGTTACAAAAGTTGCTCTTACACTTAAACAACTTTTAAATAAGTAATTGATTTATACCTTTTGTTGCAAATGTTCTGCAATTTAAATGAAGCTTCACGTCTGAAAATATAGTGCTATCGAGCAATGTTTTCTGAAAATGCATTTGTACAGATCCTAAGTGATAAAAAGTCAGACAAGACGCCTCGCTCTTGTTTAGCGCATGCCATGCACTTTACAGTGCACACATTCATATTAAAATTTCTGTAGTGTACAAAATAATTATACAGATTTTAATTAGATTATTTAATTATTTAATAAATGATCTTTATAAGGATTAATAGACTAAATAAATCACCTCCCAGCTTTTCTTATCACTACAAAGATCTTAATTTTCGCTGCCAGGCTGACTTAGTATATGGCTCTCCAATTTACTTGAGGTTGTTTTTTTTAATACAAAAACAAATATATACTGCTTTCATTATTTGATATTATACATGAATGAGTCTATATGGATCTAGTAAATAATAAATGGATAAAAAAACACTAAATAATGTAGGGTTAATTATTACAAATGTTAAAATGTTTTTTCGTATACATAGAACAGCTCTCTTTCAGAAGAGAAAAAGTTCTCTTTGGTGCCACCTATTACAATTTACGCTCTAAGTCAATGTCCGATGATTTAAAGACTTCTGAAACAAATTAAGGCATATCACACAAACCAGAGATGGGTCTCTTTGGTTGGGTTCAGCGTCGGACTGGAACACCTTGGGCCCACCAGAGAAAATCATTCTTGGGGCCCACTATGTAGCTACATAGAAATAAATACAAGACCACAAATTGTGCAGTAAAACACACTAATATCAGGGTATAATATAAGGTAGTACATGTCTTAATTATGGAGTTGGGGTAGCCTCCCTCATAGATTATAAAGCAGCCCCCCTCATAGGGGATAATGCTGCCCCCCTCATAGAGGATAATGCTGCCCCCCTCATAGGGTATAATGCTGACACCACTCATAGGGTATAATGCTATATATATTGTGAGACAGTGAGAATATGTGGGTTAGATGGGGTGTATATTTCACCTGGGTGCTTTGCTGACTGGTATAAGGGAGGTGTATGGCTTTGTAGACCTGGTGGTAGAGAAAGGTCATTACACCTTCCACTCAGTGCATACTTGCAGCTCAAACCTGTAACCACTCAGCTGTTAATTAAGAAGCCAGAAATAGGTGTCTGCGGACACAGTCAGAGAGCTAGTTTAGCCTGGACACAGGGAGGTGTCCTGGCACAAGAAACAGTCTCCAAGAGTGTTAGAGCTGTCTTCAGCCTGGACACAGAGAGGTGTCCTGGCACAAGGAAGCAGTCTCTGTGAGAATGCATGCGGATAAGCTACTGAATAGGAGGAGAGCTGTCTCAGTCGGGGTGCAGGAGGTACCCCGGACACAGGAGCGTCTCTGTGAACCTCCATGCTGATGATTACTGAAGAGGAGGGGAGCTGTCTCAGTCTGGGTTTAGATGTACCCCGGACACAGGAGCGTCTCTGTGAACCTCCATGCTGATGATTACTGAAGTGGAGGGGAGCTATCTCAGTCTGGGTTAGAGGTACCCCGGACACAGAGTGTCTCTGTGAACCTCCAGCATAATGACTACTGAATAGGAGTGGATCTCTCTCAAGTCTGGACGTCGGGTGGACCTTCAGACATAAGGAGGAGTATCTGGGAAACTCCATACTGGTAACATATATCATATGTGTTGTTTTGGGCACAGACTGATAGAGTCTGGGTTCCTGATAGAAAGGGACATTACATAAGTGTAATTTAGTGGCTAGACAAGCCTAGGTGTTTTGTTTATGCTTTGTTTTATCTGTGTGCTGTGGACTTTAATAAAACTGGTTGCGGCCAGTTTTTACCATAATTGCTGTCTGAATGAACTGTTTCCGTGCCATTCTGTCTACCCAGACAGCGATCCTAGAGCTAAACCCCTGGAAAGGCTACAATTGGTGGAGAATGCTGGGGCAGCGCAGGGCCTGGTACAGTTAGTGCTGGAGTGTGCATGCAGCACAGTGGCAAGAGACAGCATTAAAGGTGAAGTCTGTTGAAATAGCAACAGAAAAAAAAAAAAAGTGTGTGTCAGCAGAAACGTCTGTTTGGAGCAGTCTTGGAGAGACAGTGGCCCTGATAGGGTCTGCAGAGAGAAAATGTATGCACAGCAAAGCTGAACTTGTTGTGAAAATAACTGTGGAATGTGCAGCAGCAAAAGAAAAGTTTGTGGAGCAGTCTTAAAGAGACAGTAGCCCTAATAGACTTTGCAAAGGAAAAAAAAAAAAAAAAGTGTCTGCACCGCAGAGCTAAATTTTTCTATGGAAAAGACTGTAGAGTGTGTGTATGTCTTGAGTGACGACTACCGTTGTGAAGACAGAGAAGTCTGACAGCATGGATGACAGCATGGAGGCGCTGTTTGAACAAATGGCGCAAGTTATTGTGCAACATAAGACTGCTGTGATTGAGACAGATGAGTCCGGCAGTATGGAGGGGCTCGTTGAGTACCTGGTACAGGCCCAGCGGAGCGTGGAGCAGCGGCGCCTGCAGCACCAGCAGCGCATGCAGGAACACCGGCAGCAATTCCTGCAGCAGCAGAAGGAGAATAACCGGTTGTTGGAGCAGATTGCAGCTCTCCGCACCGCGTCTCAGAGTAATGTTGTGAAGGCACCTGACTTGTCCGATGTAAAGAAGGCGGTAAGACGGTCCCTGGAAAAGATGACACCTCGTGATGATGTGGAGGTATATCTCACTAGATTTGAGGAACTGGCAGAGAAGGAGAATCTGCCCCTATCTGAGTGGGCCATGATGGTCGCACCCTATCTGATTGGAGTGCCCCAGGTGGCCTATGCTGACCTGAGCGAGCAGGACAGCCAAGACTATGCCAAGCTGAAAGCAGAGATTCGTACCCGGCTGGGTGTTATGGTGACAGCCCATGCCAGGGGAGTTCATGACTGGAGATACAGTTGGGAGTCTGCAGTCAGCAGGCCTGATTATGGAGTTGAAAAGGTGGTAGTGAACCGCTACACCCGAGCATGTCTTACAGTGAACCGCTACACCCGAGCATGTTCTCCTGAGGTACAGCCGTCTGAGAGGACGTCACTTCAGAGTTCCCGGACGTCGAACTCTCCCGGTAAGAGCGTTCCAGCTGTTGGGGACATGGGGTATGCTGATAAGCGGGTTCAGGCTCGAGGGGACATGTGGGTGGAAGAGTGTGATGGACAGTGTTGGAGATGTCGTGAAATTGCAGCCAACTGTCCACTAGAGGGGGAGCCTATGTGCCGTGATGTTGGCAGATCCCTCTCTCTCTGCGCAGAACCTGTGTGGGTGACCACCGCAACCGAAGAGACTGGACCACAGGTGTCCCCGGTGGTTACAAATGGTTGCTCAGCGCAGGCCCTCTTGGACTCAGAGAGTCCAGTGACTTCCGTATGTGACAGCCTGATTGATAGGGACTTCATCCCTGATAAGCACTTGAGTATGGTGTGCATCCATGGAGACATCAAAGTCTACCCAGAGACTGCCGTGGACTTGGTCCCTAAACTCGGGAGGTTTCATGTGAAGTGGGGGTAGTGAAGAACCTGGTGCACCCCGTTGTATTGTGTAATGACTTTCCCCGGTCTAAGGATCTCTGGGGGAAGGGTGATTCTGATGGACAGTGTGATGAAGCCCCTACTGAGGGTACGCAGTCCCGAGGGGCGGAACACAATGTTAGTGGGCCGTTTATCTTGTGTGATAGTGATGATGACCGTGATAAAGATGAAATTTCTTTGCAGGTGATGTTGGGAGACGAGGATGGTGGTTCTCGGGAACCGAGTGTCCCTGACCTGCCTGTGTCCTGTGACAATTTTGGGAGAGAGCCGGTGCGAGACCCCACTCTTAAAACGGCACAGGAAAATGTAATTGTTCTGAATGAGGTTCCCCAAGAGCCTGGCTCTGAGGAGAGGTTTCCTCATGCTGCCATGAACAATAACCTATTGTTTAGGGACACTGAAGTCCAGGGAGAGGTCGTGAGTCAGCTCCTGGTACCTGAGCTATATGGAGGTATAGTGCTGGGGTTGTCACATAGTCACATACTTGAGGGACCA
The DNA here is from genome assembly GCA_033576555.1 of Oophaga sylvatica. Classification (NCBI taxonomy): domain Eukaryota; kingdom Metazoa; phylum Chordata; class Amphibia; order Anura; family Dendrobatidae; genus Oophaga; species Oophaga sylvatica. The sequence continues at coordinate 516,675,227 of JARQOD010000002.1, read as the reverse complement.
GATGGTGAAGTTAATGTTGAGGATAACATGTTAACTAAGGTTCCAGATCAAGATGTGAATGGGAATGAGTTGTATAACCCTGACAGTGAGCAAGATGTGAATGAAAATAAATTGTATACTCCTGAAAGTGAGCCGGATGTGAATGAGAATAAATTGTATAACCCTGACAGTGAGCCGGATGTGAATGAAAATGAAGTGTCTAACCCTGAAAGTGAGCCAGATGTGGCTGAGAAAAAGGGGTCAGACAGGGATAGTGGGAGTGATAATGAATCATCTGATGACAATAAAGCAACCAGTGCAAATGAGGAAGGCATGGTAGCAGAAGAGGTTGAGAGTCCTGAGAAGAAGGCTGATACTGACCTTACAGCCAGACAGAAGATGCCATCTGAGGATGTTTTACAGTTGGAACAAAGAGAGCGACTACTTCCAGCCCAAGAAAGGGAGAGACGAGAGGCTTCCCTGGGGATTGGCAGTAGATGTGCTAAAACAATGAGGGGTAGAGATGACGCTTCTGTTAGCTCACGGCTGAGTGTGAGACCCGGTGGCGGACGAAAAGACAGAGAGTCAGACTCAGAGCTACCAGTAAGCTTGACTGGACGATGGACTCGTGGCCGCAACGACGGTAGGAGTCAGTTCGGGAAAGAAAGGTCGGGTGAGGTGACACCGACACAAGGACAAGGCCAACATTCTGACCGCTGGGGGCGGGAGAGGCCTAACAAAGAGGTGATATTGCATAGTGCCCAAAATCAACTGAGACGGGGTGACTGGCAGAGGCGACCGAGGGGGATCTCTGGTCGGGTGGCAGGTGTTCGACCCCACAAATTTGAACAGAAGGGGCACTGGGTATGGCCCTCAGGATATGCATGGAGGCATGTGATGGATGGACGGTATGTATCGCAGAGGTGGGTGGCCCTGTGATGGAAGCCTGGATATATTTTGGTTCAGCAGATCTACTGCTGAGACTTGTGCTATACATTGGGAGGCTTCCAGGTGACTTGGAGAGCTGGGCGGGTCCAGTCACCTACAAACCCACCTAACGGGTATGTGTCTAAATACCTAGGATAAAGTTGTATGCAGAGGGGACGGATGGGTAATGCAGCGCTGGCTGGCATCCATTTAATGGATCAGTGTGTATGTTTTGACTGTCCATGTTCCTTCCCCTCAAGCTGACTGGTTACATGACTGTGACATCACACAGTGTGTGTGTGTGTGTGTGTGTGTAAGGGTATAGAATCCCTGCTTAATGGAAAATATAGATGAAGCTAATGATGGTTATACTTCAGGTAAAGATGAAGCTGATGTTGGCTATGACTTGAGCTGTGTTCACTGTCTCTTTAGGTTTGTTGACCAGTCCTCCGGTCTGGATGACCAGCCCTCCGGTCTGGAGAAGAGGGGGGGGATATGTGAGACAGTGAGAATATGTGGGTTAGATGGGGTGTATATTTCACCTGGGTGCTTTGCTGACTGGTATAAGGGAGGTGTATGGCTTTGTAGACCTGGTGGTAGAGAAAGGTCATTACACCTTCCACTCAGTGCATACTTGCAGCTCAAACCTGTAACCACTCAGCTGTTAATTAAGAAGCCAGAAATAGGTGTCTGCGGACACAGTCAGAGAGCTAGTTTAGCCTGGACACAGGGAGGTGTCCTGGCACAAGAAACAGTCTCCAAGAGTGTTAGAGCTGTCTTCAGCCTGGACACAGAGAGGTGTCCTGGCACAAGGAAGCAGTCTCTGTGAGAATGCATGCGGATAAGCTACTGAATAGGAGGAGAGCTGTCTCAGTCGGGGTGCAGGAGGTACCCCGGACACAGGAGCGTCTCTGTGAACCTCCATGCTGATGATTACTGAAGAGGAGGGGAGCTGTCTCAGTCTGGGTTTAGATGTACCCCGGACACAGGAGCGTCTCTGTGAACCTCCATGCTGATGATTACTGAAGTGGAGGGGAGCTATCTCAGTCTGGGTTAGAGGTACCCCGGACACAAGAGTGTCTCTGTGAACCTCCAGCATAATGACTACTGAATAGGAGTGGATCTCTCTCAAGTCTGGACGTCGGGTGGACCTTCAGACATAAGGAGGAGTATCTGGGAAACTCCATACTGGTAACATATATCATATGTGTTGTTTTGGGCACAGACTGATAGAGTCTGGGTTCCTGATAGAAAGGGACATTACATAAGTGTAATTTAGTGGCTAGACAAGCCTAGGTGTTTTGTTTATGCTTTGTTTTATCTGTGTGCTGTGGACTTTGTTTTTCAGTGTTTTTATTGAACATTTTATAAAACATTAATACTGAAACAATAGTACAGAAGTAAAAAGCATTATTAGACATGCTTTACAGTTATAGCAAAATAATATATTTTAAACCGTGATTTAAAACACAGTTGAGGAGTTCCATGTCGGATGGGTGTATAAACCGATGAGCAAACGAATAAACATACAAATATTTGTAAACAGATGACATGTATTTGTCAGAATTTAACTGGATTATATCCAGTACCACAATGAGAACCAGATAGCAAGTTATGGCGCAATACTTTATTTTTTAGGAATAGCTGGATTGGAAAAAAGAAGGGAAGGGAGAGGAAGAAGGGAAGGAATGGAAAGGAAGGGGTGGGGGAGGGGGGGTTAATTTATATTTTCCCAGTGAGACCACTTATTTATGAACTTTTTGGATTGGTTGTTTGCGATAGCAAATTTTATCTCATAGTCCTTATGGAGTTTGATTCTTTCTATAACATCTGAGTATGATGGAGGGAATTGGTTTTTCCAATTATAGGCTATCATGTTTTTGGTGACTAAGAGGATGTGTATTATCAAAAAGATTTTGTCAATTTCTGTGGTTGGGAACTCCAACGAGAGTAAAGCTAACTGAGGCGTGAGCTTAATTCGTCTGCCAATAATTTTATTAATTAGATTATTAATTTCAGACCAGAGTGGAGACAATTTAGGGCAATTCCAAAACATATGGAGAAGATCCCCTCTATGACCGCAATCTCTCCAACAAAGAGAAGATGTGTTTTCACCGAAATGGGCTATTCTGGCTGGAGTGAAGTACCATCTCGAGAAAACTTTATAATGAGTTTTCTTGAAGAGACATGGAGAGGGTAGATGAGTATGAGGTTGTAATTGCGTCTTCCCACTCTTCACAAGATGGATTTATTTTGAGTTCCTCTTCCCATTTTTTGTTGTATGCATTTTTGGTGAAATCTGAGTCCTGATTTAAATAATCATAAATGTAGCTATGGCTCCAAAAAATTTTGTGTTCCAAGTTGGAGATCATGTTTAAAGAAGCTTTAGAGAGTAAAGGTTTTTGTCGAAGCCAGGGAACTATCTGATCCTTTAAAATTAAATAGTGTCCGAACATTGAAGAGGGAATTTTAAATTTGTCTTTTATAACAGAGAACTGCAGTAAAGCTATACCATCATATAAGTCACCCAATTTTTTGACTCCAAACTCTTTCCAAGACGGGTGTGGAATTTGATTTTTAAGTGATAGCAAGGTATCCAGGGACATATTTTTAAAATTGGTAATTTTGTCTGAACTATTTTTAGTGTAGGATAGTTTCTTCCAAGCATGTGTTGTGGCTATAAAAGTAGGATGAGCCATTGAGTCAGGGAGTTGATTAGACATTGTCTTGATGATGAGGCCGCAAAGCGGTTTATTGTTATTTAATGATATTTCGAGGTCTAGCCAGGCTGGAGAATTTTTTGGGGAAAGCCAATAAAGACTATGCTTGACTAGCATGGCATGATGGTGATTTAGAATATTTGGTATACCCAAACCTCCATGGGATTTTTTCGTGTAACCTATTGTTTGTAAAGTTCTAGGTTTTTTATTGTTCCAGATAAAAGTTTTTATTGATTGTTGAAGATTTTTAACTTGGGATAAAGAAATTGGGAGAGGAAGAGAACCCAAGACGTATAAAATTTTTGGGAGGGTGAATATTTTGATTGAGAAAATTCTACCCCACCAAGAAAGTTCTCTTTCTCCAAATGAGTTTGAATCCAGATTGATAATTTTGAGCAAGTTATTAAGATTTGTGACGACCATTTTTTTAAGGTTTTTTGTAATTGTGATACCCAAGTAAGTGAATTCTCCCTTTGCCCAGTTAATGGAGGAGAAGCTTTTTATTTCTTCAATCACAGGTTTGGTTATGTTGATTGGTAATAGGGTGGATTTTTTATTGTTTATTTTAAAGTTGGATAATGTTGAAAACGTCTCCAGCAATTTTTGTAGCTCTTTTATAGAACCTACTGGATCAGATAAAGAAAGAAGGATATCATCAGCAAATAAGCTGATTTTGTGTTGACGATTTTTAGTATTTATACCCTTGATTTTTTTATTTTCCCTTATTTCCTGTGCAAGGGGTTCTAGAGCCAGAACGAACAGAAGTGGAGAAAGGGGGCATCCTTGTCTTGTCCCATTGGAAATGGGGAAGGTACGGGAAATATGATTGTTACACACCACTCTGGCTTTAGGATTGGAGTAAAGAGCCATAATAGTTGTGAGTGATTTATTGTTGAAGCCAAATTTTTTTAATGTTTGATTCATAAAGGTCCAATCGAGCCTATCAAAGGCTTTTTCTGCATCAAGTGACGCTAGTAAAGTGGGGATTTTGGTAGAGTTGGCTAATTTAATTAAGTTGATGACCCTTCTGGTTCCATCAGAGGTGTGTCTGCCTTTAACAAAACCAATCTGGTCGTTGTTTATAAGTTTGGGTAAAATCTGGCCCAGTCTATCCGCTAAAATTTTTGCGTAAATTTTCAAATCTGAATTAATGAGAGAGATAGGTCTATAATTCGACAAAGACTCGAGGTCACCTTTAGGCTTCGGTATTAGTATCACTGAGGCTTCTAGCATTTCAGCAGGAAATGAGCCTGTATCCGATGTTGTATTAAATAGTTGCGTGAGATGAGGTGTTAATACGTCGGAAAAGATTTTATAATAGTCGTTACCAAACCCATCGGGACCCGGAGACTTTGCCGATTTCAGTTGGGAGATACAATTTCTGACTTCTTCTATGTTGAACGGGGACGTTAAAAGGGTTAAGTCTTCATTTTGTAATTTTGGAAGGCTAATTGATTTTAAGTAGGCGGAGATGGCTTTTTGTTTTCCCTGAGGAGTAGGGAGGGGGTTTAGGTTATAAATTTTTTCATAAAAATTTGCGAATTCGTTAACCACATCCTGTGGGTGGGACAGATAGGTTCCTTTTTCTGATTTAATTTTGTCAATTCTATTCCGGATTCTTCTCTTTTTGATTCGGTTCATCATGAATTTCAAAGGTTTATTCAGGGAAGTGTATAATTTGTATTTATTTGTCTTAATCATCTCGTCATATGATGAAAAAATTTGAAATTTTAGGTCTTGTCTAATTTTCGCAATTTCATTTTGGAGAGAGAGGGAAGGGGAAGAGAGACCAATTTGAGTTTCGATTTTGCTTTTAAGTAGAATTTGTAGTTTCTCAGTTTCTGCTTTTTTCTCTTTCTTCTCCCTAGACGAAATCTGTATTAGGAGGCCTCTGATAACTGCCTTGTGGGCACACCATCTAATAGCTGGGCTTATATCCTCAGTGTTGTTCTCCTCAAAGTAGAGTTTGATGTTTGATTCTATAAATGATTTGTGTAATGGATTGTTAATTAGGTAGGAGTTGCATTTCCACAGAATTTTGTTTTTAAATGGGGGTCCCAAAACAAGATCCGCTATCACTGGAGAATGGTCTGACAGAGTTCTGTCACCAATGACAATTTTCTCAAATCTTGTTAAAGAGAAAACATTGGTGACGATGAGGTCGATTCTTGAAGCGGTTTGATATGTTTCAGAGAAATGTGTATATTCTCTGGAAGAGGAATTGACACACCTGAAAACGTCATACAGCTCGTTTTGGGATAACCAGTTATTGATATTGCCATGGCATGTTCTGTATTTAGAGGAGGAGTCAATGCGTGAATCTGGAACTGCATTAAAGTCCCCTAGAAAGATAACTTCACCCTTTTTGATTTTATTGGTTTTGTTAATCAATTTGTTCAAAAATTTTGTTTGATTTCTGTTTGGGGCATATAAGTTTACAATTGTGCAGAGTTGATCATTAATACGACCAATCAAGATATGAAATCTTCCATTTGGATCGGGAATTTCCTCAATTAGGGCAAAGGGGATACTGTTTTTTATGATGGTAATGACTCCTGCTTTACTTTTCTGATTACATGCTTTAAATATATGTGAAAAATATTTAGACTTGAGAGTCCTCAGTGGTTGATACCTTTTAATGACTAACTGAAAAGATGGTAACAAATTGCAAGCTTTCGAGACTACTCAGGTCTCTTCATCAGGCATAGACTAATACAACATCTGAAGAATCACATATTTATACACAAAATAGCACAGAAAAAATGCAATAGGTAGGACAAGTGACATGAAGCAGAACTGTCATTATGGCAGAGGGATTAACATAAATATGACTAGTTCATAGATAAGGAGTGAAGGTTTTATTACCCTCTGATTGGGGTCTGGTATTGTGTTGTGATGAGGAATCTGCCTCCCTGACCTTTTAGGGTCATCACAACACAATACCAGACCCCAATCAGAGGGTAATAAAACCTTCACTCCTTATCTATGAACTAGTCATATTTATGTTAATCCCTCTGCCATAATGACAGTTCTGCTTCATGTCACTTGTCCTACCTATTGCATTTTTTCTGTGCTATTTTGTGTATAAATATGTGATTCTTCAGATGTTGTATTAGTCTATGCCTGATGAAGAGACCTGAGTAGTCTCGAAAGCTTGCAATTTGTTACCATCTTTTCAGTTAGTCATTAAAAGGTATCAACCACTGAGGACTCTCAAGTCTAAATATTTTTCTATCTACTGGCTAACACGGTACGAAGATACACATCTTTCCTATATTAAATATATGTGGGAATTTTTGGTGGGAAAAGGTGGGGTGATTTTCAGATTTAATTTTTGTCTCCTGGATACATATGACATCCGCTTTGGATTTATCCAATTCTTTCCAAAGAGCAAATCTTTTTCTAGGGTTATTTAGACCCCTTACATTGTATGACATAATCTTGATACTCATGTTGGATTGTTAGAGTATGAATTAGGTCTATGGAAGAAAGTGGTCTCACTGGGAAAATGAAGTTGTACTGCGCCTTGATGGAAATGAAAAAACAATCGGAATACCAATTATAATTATAAGCGTTACGCCTAAACAAATGCAAGTAGCAAATATAGGAAGATAGTTCACCTCAAAAATTAGATGAACTTTACTAGGGAGGTGTTTCAAATTAGGAGTAGAGGGAAATCCTCTTAAAGATACAAGCCATTAGGGTTGACCTTTCAGATAAGTGTATATGTAGATTGGTTGTGTAAAGTGAGTGTATATGTAGAATTAAATATTAAACTTTAGAAACATACAGTTAAATGTAAAGCTATTTAAGTTGACCTTATCAAGTTTGTGAAAATTAAACTCACCAAATGAGCATATTATGTACAGTCAATTGTAAAACGTTGACTGTGCTAATATAAGTATTCTGACTTATACAACCTGTAATTGAAAAGTATGAGTCACAGAATATATGAAAAAAAAAGCTATTATTATAGCTCTAGGTTTGGTATATCAATATAGACAGGTATTCCAGCTTTATATTGGTATTAAAAGCCTGGGTAAAAACAGAAAAACAAAGACAGTGTTGCTGAAAATGAAGATGAGAATTAACTGTTATGCGAGTCAACCGGGGAACCACCAAGTGAGCTCCAGATAAAGTTGGGAGTAAATAGATAACTGTAAAATAAACTATAGAATTTATTCCAGAACTATTCAGGTGGTATTAGTAGTAAAGCAATCATAAAACATTAATCGGAAGCCTATAAATTGCTAAATATATGGAGATTGCTGATTTAGCTCTATATTAGACTTTATAGTATGTTGAGTGGAATTACCTATATTTTCTGAGTTTGGTAAAGTTAATTCCTTTAGGGAAATAGGATTGGAGTCAATAACGTTAGTGGTGATGGAGGTGAGAACTGATTTTGTGAGAGTCAACAAGGGTGACTATCAGTGAGCTCTCACTAATATTGAGAGAAATTAGATATCTTAGTAGATCTACAGGATCTATATATATGTTATTAGAGTACAAAGGGAGCCAGGAGGTCTTGCCCTTAAAATAGAAATTATGTGGTGTTCTAAAAAACACAATAAGTAGACAATAATACTGATTATAGTGATGCAGGCGCCTGTGGTGAAAAGCGTTTGTGTGACTGCAGAGCGTTGCGCCCAACAGGATTAGGGATACGATCAGTACGCTTGTAACACCACTTTTAACTGGGCTATGTTGCAGCGAAGCAGGTTATTTCTCCTGGAGACCTGTTAGTCTCTGCTGCAGAGCGTTGCTCTAGTCTTACTTGTTTGAGACTGCAGATCGTTGAATTGAAGAGCTCCGATGATGGTGTAGGCAGCTGGTCACTGATTCACGGCTGCAGATAGAAGTGACAGCCGCTGTTTGTGGTAAAGTGAGCAGCTGCAGCACGGAGCTGCTGTTTTAATCTGATGACAGAGGGAGATCCGGAGAGGAGTATGCTGGATTCCTGTGAAGGAAAACTGCGGGGGGACCACCTCTAGGGATCGCCGTTCTGGAGTAGCTCAGAACCGCTGAGCAAGAGGCGATGACGGCGCCCGCAGCTGTAGGAAGTGGATCCCGAGAGCCGCTATGACGCCGCGATCGACGTTGAACTCAGGCGACGGAACAAGCACCGATCCGAAAACGTCGCTCCCTGGGCAGTCCTGGGTAGTCCTCTTTTGCGTTCCGCTGTGTCTGAATGGATCTCTACCTCCACAGAGAGGCGCCCAGCTGCAAGCTGGTGAGCGCCAGTGAATGCCGCGCCAAAGTCCCCGCCACGCAGGAGAGAGGTCTTCAGCGCCGGGTTCTTCCGGAGGGTGCCGGGAAGTGGTCGGGCGCCACCGACTGGTTATATCCGCCGGAGAGACACCTGAGGCGGCTAGAAGGCGGCTACTAAAGCCAGGGATCACCAGGGAACACCGCTCTGAGTGCAGCCCAGGACCGATGAACAAGGGGCGATGCCGGTGACCGCAACTGTGGAATGTGGGTCCCGGGAGTCGCTGTGCAGCTGCGATCGACGTCGGATTCAGGTGAAGGAACAAGCGGCGATCCGAAAACGCTGCTCCTCGGGTAGTCCTCCACTGTGTTCCGCTGAGTCCGACGAATGGATCTCTACCTCCGCAGAGAGGCGCTTAACTGCGAGCTGGTGGGCGCCAGTGAATGCCGCGCCGGCGTCTCCGTTATGCAGGAGAGAGGTCTTCAGCGCCGGGTTCTTTTGGAGGGTGTCAGGAGATGGTCGGGCACCGCCGACTGAATAGGATTCAGGTAAGATGTGGATGGTCTTTTTACCGGTGTCAGAGTATCGCAGGATCCGGTCTGAGGCTGAATATTTGATCTTGATTGCCTCGGGCCTGTGGAGAGGCCTATGGCCGCATGTATAGGTCGCAGTCAGATCCTGCTAGGCCGCGGGTCGTTGTGGATCTTAAAATGGCTTGATTGCAGAAAGAGTTGGTTCTTTATGAAGCTTGAAGGGAGGAAATGCTAATTTTTGTAGAAAGGAGCTTGTAAGGCTTGTGATGTCGCTGTGAATTGTAGCAATGGAGATTTTCCTCAGGAGCTCCTATGGCTCACGTCCTGCACACCATGAGGCTTAAGCCACTGTGTGCTGTGGACTTTAATAAAACTGGTTGCGGCCAGTTTTTACCATAATTGCTGTCTGAATGAACTGTTTCCGTGCCATTCTGTCTACCCAGACAGCGATCCTAGAGCTAAACCCCCTGGAAAGGCTACAATATATATATATATATATATATATATAGATAGATAGATAATAGATAGATACCATATATACTCGAGTATAAGCCGACCCCCCTAATTTTGCCACAAAAAACTGGGAAAACTTATCAACTCGAGTATAAGCCTAGGGTGGAAAATGAGATTATGCCCCATATGCTGCCCCATGTATTATGCCCCACAAGATGCTCCATAGATTGTGCCCCATATGCTGCCCATGTATTATGCCCCCATAGATGCTCCATAGATTATGCCCCCATAGATGCTCCATAGATTATTCCCCCATAGATGCTCCTTAGATTATGCCCCCATAGAAGCTCCATAGATTGTGCCCCATAGATGCTCCTTAGATTATGCCCCCATAGAAGCTCTATAGATTGTGACCCCATAGATGCTCCTTAGATTATGCCCCCATAGAAGCTCCATAGATTGTGTCCCCATAGATTATGCCCCTATAGATGCTCCATAGATTATGCCCCCATAAATGCTCCTTAGATTATGCCCCCATAGATTATGCCCCCATAGATGCTCCTTAGATTATGCCCCCATAGATTGTGCCCCATAGATGCTCCTTAGATTATGCCCCCATAGAAGCTCCATAGATTGTGCCCCCATAGATTATGCCCCTATAGATGCTCCATAGATTATGTCCCCATAAATGCTCCTTAGATTATGCCCCCATATATTATGCCCCCATAGATGCTCCTTAGATTATGCCCCCATAGATTATGCCCCCATAGATGCTCCTTAGATTATGCCCCATAGAAGCTCCATAGATTATGCCACCATAGATTATGCCCCCATAGATGCTCCTTAGATATTGCCCCCATAGATTATGCCCCCATAGAAGCTCCATAGATTATGCCCCATAAATGCTCCACAGATTATGCCTCCATAAATTATGCCCTATAAATGCTCCACAGATTATGCCCCCATAGATTATGCCCCCATAAATGCTCCACAGATTATGCCCCCATAGATTATACCCCATAAATGCTCCACAGATTATGCCCCCATAGATTATGCCCCCATAAATGCTCCTTAGATTATGCCCCCATAGATGCTCCATAGATTATGCCCCCATAGAAGCTCCATAGATTATGCCCCCATAAATGCTCCACAGATTATGCCCTCATAGATTATGCCCCCATAAATGCTCCACAGATTATGCCCCATAGATTATGCCCCCATAAATGCTCCACAGATTATGCCCCCATAGATTATGCCCCCAAATTGCTCCACAGATTATGCCCCCATAGATTATGCCCCCATAGATGCTGCAAAAAAAAAAAAGACATACTCACCTCTCGTCGCTGGGGGCCAGGTGCTGGTGTCCTGAGCAGGCGGGGACACCGGCGCGCTATGGGTGACAGGTGCCGGTGTCACCACTGGCTCAGAGCCCCAGCACCTGCGATATTTACCTGTCACCGGGTCCACTGCTGAGCGCCGCTGTCTTCGGTCCTCCGGCAGTGAATGCTCAGGCAGGGGGTGCGGCGCTCACTAATGACGTCATCGCGCCCTCTGCCTGAACATCGCAGCAAGAGAGGACGCGATGACACAGCGGCGCTCAGCGGTTGGAGGGGGTGACAGGTAAGTAATGATATTCACATGGGCATGGGAAGCAGTGAATATTCATTTCTCTTTAGCAGCGGGGACAGAGGCTCCTGCCTCCTGTCACCCGCTGCTGCTCCGCTGGCAAGGGGCCCCATGGCAGCTGCGCGGTGTGCCGCTATTAGCGACACGCCACCGTCTGGGGCACCTGGAGCAGCGGGGGCCCTAGGCAACTGGCCCCTGTATGCCAGCAGGTGCCAGGGCCCCCCAGATGCCAGGGCCCACCGGAGAATCCTCCGGTTCTCCGGTGGGCCAGTCCGACCCTGGTTGGGTTTATCTCTGTAGGAGAGTTAAGGGTATGCCACACTAAACAGCGTCGCTAACGAGATCGCTAAAATACGTCACTATTTAGCGATCTCGTTAGCGACGTAGTTGTGTGTGGCATGTAGCAACGACGTGGCCCCTGCTGTGATCTCGTTGATCGTTCACTAGAGTTCTGGACCATATTTTGATCGTTGGCATCCCGCTGGTGAGCCTGAATCGCTGTGTTTGGCACCTTTTGTGAACGATGTGCGACCTTGTTAACGACGCATTAGTCAGCGGCGTAGGCGGGACTTTGTTTTCTTTCGTTAACGCCCTACAGCTCCGATTGGTGACCATAACATCACCTCAGCTATAATAACTGCGCCCCCATCCATTGTTTCCAGAGCACTTTATGGGTCTCTTTGTGCGTTGTTGCAAGGATAGTATCGTGTGTCGGAGTTTTGCGATCCTGTTTGTGGCGCAGTGGTGGGTTTTTGCGATCCTGTCTGAGTCGCTAGAACACCATCAATCCCCATTTGGATTTGGATCTTTGGGATATTTGGATTCAAGGTAAATATTGTTTGTGATGTTGTTTGATAATGGTTTTTAACCTTATTTTTTTTTTTTTCGTCTGCTTTTTTTATTTTACACCCCTGACCTAATTTCCTTTATTTTATTTTTTTTCCGTCTGCTTTATTTATTTTACACCCCTGACCTTATTTTTTTTTTTTTCGTCTGCTTTTTTTATTTTACACCCCTGACCTAATTTCCTTTATTTTATTTTTTTTCCGTCTGCTTTATTTATTTTACACCCCTGACCTTATTTTTTTTTTTTCGTCTGCTTTATTTATTTTACACCCCCCACCATTTTAGACATTTGTAAACTGTATATTAAATGTTAACTGAAAAGTTGAATTTTTTTTTATTTATATATATTTATTCTATTCTTTATTTTATTTTGTTTAAACACTTTATTAAAAGTAATTAATTAGTAATTAACTTTTCTCTTCTTTACCGTACAGGTTGCACACAATGAACCTGTCCACCACGGAGCGTGTTATTGTCGCAGTTGCACTATCTATGGAGGCAGATCGGCAAGAGGAGGCGCGGGTGGAAGAGAGGCGCTCCAAGCGAAAGCGTCGCATGTGGACCAGGGAATGGCTGGAGCAGAGGTCCAAATTCTCCCACATGCATCTAGTGAGGGAGTTGCAGGGGAAGAATCCGCAGGATTTCCGGAATTATCTACGGATGTCGGAGGATTCATTTAAGCTCCTACTGGAAGCTGTGAGGCCACTCATTGAACGGCAGGATACCCGGATGCGTGCAGCTGTTTCAGCAGAGGAACGTTTGGTAGTAACACTGCGATTTCTGGCAACGGGACGTTCAATGAAGGATTTGCAATATTCTGCTGCAATTTCTTGGTCGCTGCTTGGAGAACTAATTCCGGAGACATGCAACGCCATTGTCCGCAGTTTACGGAGCTACATGCCATTTCCAAAATCAGTGGCAGAATGGCAAATTATTGCCTCTGATTTTGAAAGGATTTGGCAGTTCCCAAACTGTGGTGGTGCCTTGGATGGCAAACATGTGCGGATCACGCAACCAGCCAACAGCGGATCCTTTTTTCATAATTACAAGGGCTACTTCAGCGTGATCCTCATGGCCCTTGTTAATGCCAATTATGAATTTATTGACGTTGATGTTGGCATGAATGGAAGGGTTTCTGACAGTGGCGTTTTGGAGCACACAAATTTTGGACAATGGTTGTTTAATGATAAACTTAACTTGCCAACCAACATGGACACCACCGCCAACCTAAACTTTGTTTTTGTGGGCGATGAAGCCTTCCCCCTTCATGCGCATCTTGTGAAACCGTACCCACAAAAGACTTTGACAGGGGAAAGGCGGATTTTTAATTACAGACTGTCTAGGGCACGGCGCGTTGTGGAGAATGCCTTCGGCATAATGGCCAACCGCTTCAGGGTTTTCCACACTCCAATCAATATGAAGCTGGAATCCATAGACTCGGTGGTGTTGGCCTGTTGCGTGCTGCACAATTTTCTACGAAAACGTGATGCTGGTACTTACAGTCCGCCAGGCTTCATGGACTCGGACAGCAATGGTGACGTGGTGCTTGGAGAATGGCGTGACAATGATCCCGCTATTGCAGGCCTTCAACCTGTCAATCAAGGCAGGAGCAAGGACAATGCGAAGGCTGGCCGAGACCAGTACTGCCATTACTTTAATGGGCCTGGTGCAGTGAGTTGGCAGCAGCAGATATTGTTTGATTTTGAGAATGTTTTACTTTACCCTTTTTTTAACAATGTTTTTATAATAAAAAATTTTTATTTTAAAAATGTATTTGTGTCTTTTTTTTTTAAATTATTTTATCAATATGGGAGAAGGGATAATGATGGGTGAGATGTGGGGAGGGAGTAATGGGGATGGCAATGAGACATGTTACCAGCAGCTGTAGTTTTAAAAATCTTTTCTAATGTTTTTTGTTGTGTATTTTTTTTTTTACATTGTATCTACTTGTCACACACGGGGTCATGGGAGTACCATCAGTCATAGGAGTTGATTGTTAAAGAAATAAAAAGAAAAAAATTTAAAAAATTAACAATTATTTCAAAGGCCCATGGTCTCATAAGCGTTCATTCAAACCTTATAATTAAAAATAACACATAATACACCACAGCAGCATATATAAGGTTTAAATATATAACATATATTTTTAGTCATAGATTAAAGATTAAAAAATTGATATAAATATATAAAATTACATTTTGGGAGGTAAAGGTCAACATTCACCAGTGAATCCCAGGTATTCACAGATATGCGATGCCATTCTGATCGCAAGGTGACGATAATGAGCTCCAGCTATTCAGATATGCAGCTATTCACAGATTTGCGAGGCCATTGTGATCGCAAGGTGGCGATAAGGAGCTCCAGCTATTGATATGCAGCTATTCACAGATTTGCGAGGCCATTGTGATCGCAAGGTGGCGATAAGGAGCTCCAGCTATTGATATGCAGCTATTCACAGATTTGCGAGGCCATTGTGATCGCATGGTGGCGATAAGGAGCTCCAGCTATTGATATGCAGCTATTCACAGATTTGCGAGGCCACTGTGATCGCAAGGTGGCGATAAGGAGCTCCAGCTATTCAGATATGCAGCTATTCACAGATATGCGATGCCATTCTGATCGCAAGGTGACGATAATGAGCTCCAGCTATTCAGATATGCAGCTATTCACAGATATGCGATGCCATTCTGATCGCAAGGTGACGATAATGAGCTCCAGCTATTCAGATATGCAGCTATTCACAGATATGCGATGCCATTCTGATCGCAAGGTGACGATAATGAGCTCCAGCTATTCAGATATGCAGCTATTCACAGATTTGCGAGGCCATTGTCATCGCAAGGTGACGATAATGAGCTCCAGCTATTCAGATATGCAGCTATTCAGAGATTTGCGTGGCCATTCTGATCGCAATGTGACCTCACGAGCTCCAGCTGGGCGCATGGCTGCTGTGGTCACTTTTTAATCGCAATACCGTTTTGCGTCGCGAGTGCGGCCGCACGTAACGTGCGCACGCTGTGACGTCATGGCGCTGGCGTCGCCCAATGCGCTGTTGTTTGAAATGGCGGCAATGGCGGCGGTGAGAAGCAGACAGCGCGGCCCAAGATGGACGGACGAGGAGGTCCGTTTTTTAGTTCGAAAAACGGACCAGTGGGATTACCACTGCTGCAGGCTACCTCTGGCGCATCCAAGGCGCCACAAAAGGGTATGCCTGCAGAGGATTCGGCGGGGCCTGCAGAGGCGCTTCAATGGGCGGCGGACCGGAGCACAGATCAGGAAGAAGCTGGCGGACCTGCGATACCGCTCACGCGAGAGGGTCGCCAGCATCCGGGCCCAGCTCCGCAGGCCTCTGAGTGAGTATTGATGAGGGTATCTTGAGAGGTTATGTTTTGTGGGTTAGGCTACTTTCACACTTGCGTTTTTTTGCGCTGCGTTTCGATCGCACATGAAGCGCATTAAAAAACGCATGGAAACGCTTGTAAAAGCTGCGATATTTAGTCGCATCAGCATGCGCATTTAGACAAAAAAACGCAGCGTTTGTCTGCGATTTCATGCGTTTTTTGCATGCGTTTGCGTTTTTTTGGCGCAAGCGTTGTCTATGTGTCACATTTCTATCATCTCTGTCTCCATCATCTCTGGCTCTATCATCTCTGTCTTTTTTGATCGAAAAAACACCGGGAAAATGCGCAGCGCATGACAAACGCACATGAACGCGTGCAAGCGCTAGACCCTGCGCCCGCCGTGTTAAAGATAGGGGTACATTACGCATGCATCCGATAGCGCAAGTTGCGCTGCACAAAAAAACGCAAGTGTGAAAGTAGCCTTATCTACCTATATCAATGCACCCGCAGTGATGGGCCAAGGCAGTGATGGGAGTACCAATCGTGAGGGGGTTTAAAGGCATAGATGGAAGTACTGGCAGTAACGGGAGGACCAGTAGTGATGGGAGGGCAGGCAGTGATAGGGCAGGCAGGCAGTGAAGGGAGTACCAGTCGTGAGGGGGTATACAGGCATAGATGGAAGAACTGGCAGTAACGGGGTTAGTAGAAGGATTATTTGACTGAATTGTATATTTTATTTACAGCACCACCTTCACCAGCACCAGCGGCTCCACCGTCCCCAGCTACCCCTCCATCTCCTTCCCCGGCTACCCCTCCACCACCATCTTCACCACACCTCTCCGACCCTTCAACCTCATCTCCGGCAGCAACCCCCCCTCCAGATTCTGTGGGTTCCAGCCCTTCCCCAGACGTTGCCTTCTCTCCAGCATCATCCCGTGACACGGATGCAGGCTCCCCATCAGGTAATAAACGCACATTATATAATCTTCAGACAAGTTTGAGAACTTTGTAAGGTCTTATGTGTAATGACTCTTGTGATATAATTTTTTATTTTTTTTTCTCTAGCCGGCAGAGCAACAGGTCCTGGGTGGGCGGTCAGCGTTTCCTCTGAGTAAAACCGTAAGTGTTAACAAACATAACATGTTGATGTTGCAACAGAATTCCCTGGTTAACTGTTACCTTTACCTCCACAGAAATCCCAACTGCCCAGGACCTGCGGATGTCACACCGCCGGCTGACGGCGGCAATGAGCAGCGATGTGGGAGCCATAAATACAGCTGTGGGAGCCATGCAAGCAGCGGTGGCAGCGCTGCAAAGTGCCTTGGGAGCTGTGCATCAACACGGGGTGATGCTGGAGAGGGCATTTCCTGGAGTCCGGGGCACTCATTAATTTTTTTTTTTGTTTATTATTTTTATTTTGTTATTATTTTGTATATAATTTTTAATTTTATGTTACTATGTTATGTTTATGTTATTATGTTAATGTTTTTGGTTTTTATTTAAATTTGATTTATTTAAAAAAAAAAAAAATA
The DNA here is from genome assembly GCA_033576555.1 of Oophaga sylvatica. Taxonomy (NCBI): domain Eukaryota; kingdom Metazoa; phylum Chordata; class Amphibia; order Anura; family Dendrobatidae; genus Oophaga; species Oophaga sylvatica. The sequence continues at coordinate 516,658,061 of JARQOD010000002.1, read as the reverse complement.
TATATATGAGAAAAATATATATTTTCTATTTTACGTTAATCTACGCAGGTGTGGTGTATTATTTTTTAGCATAAGGTTTTAGCGCTAGTGTGACCAGGGGCCTTTAAAAGAAATGTTAATTTTTGATTTTTTTTTTCATTTCATTTTTTCCCGATGATGGAACACCTATGATAGCTGGTATTCCCATGACCCCATGTGTGAAAAGTAGATGTAATAAAAATACAACATTTTAATAGTTGACATCACATAAGAAAAGACCACAATTCATTAGATAAATATTTTTTTTTATTAAAAAAGGTATCAATGTAAAAATATATCAACAACAAAAAAAACTTGTAAAACATTTTAAAAACTACAACTGCTGGTAAGATGGATCATTGCCATTACCACGCTGCCTCTGCGGTGAATAAAAATAAGGGGGAGCACCAGCGTTTGGGTTTATCCCAACTGGGTTTGGCACAGGATTGTTGGGCCATGAGTAGTCCGGGTACTGCGGTCTTGGCATGACGACATATCTGTTGTCCAGGGTTCCAAAAGACGCTTGAGTCAGTACCTCAAACATCAGTCTCTCAGCATGAAGCCGCTGAACAGGATCCAGAGTAGGGAGCTTCTCATTAGCAAAATATGCAAAGCCAGTTATTTTAGTTTGTTCTTTTTCTGCCGTAAGAACTTTTTTCGCAATTTCCACTAATTCAGGAGTAGCCGAGGTGGGAGCCTTCCTTTTCGTTCCTGAAAGTGAAAGCCGCCTCCGCACAGATGATGGTGGCTCGACTACTTCCGGCATGCTGTCTTGTTCAGTTGGAGGTGTGGAGACCGCCTCTTCTGTGTCCAGCATGAACAAAAAACAAATGGTAAATCACAAAGAAAAAGAAATTAATCTTCACACTATAACACCCATATACAGCAAAAATGTGAAAACGACACTTGTAAATGGATAGGCCTCAACCGTTGAGCTACATAAATTATCAGTACATGAAGGGATAAATTCAGCCATTTTATCTACATTTCACAATTATATTTTTTAAATTTAAGTCCACTTTGGCATGTACATTAAAATGTGTTGTAATACAAAGGTACTTACATGTATGACAGGGGAGTCCGGCTGGATCACCGGGTCTTGAGCCGACATTGATGTCCCTTGTTTGGGTACTTCTCGGTCACTTGTAAAAGAAAACAGATCAAAGTACCACAGTTGGGGGACATAAACTTCTTCGGCCCCCGCTCCAGATTTTGTAGAATTTATAACTTTATTGAGCTCTTTTTTGTAAACCGTGCGGAGGCCTGAATCCGTTTTTTCACCGTTGACTCATCCGCCGGTTCATCAGGGTAACGGCTCTTGCAGAGCTCCACCAGTTTTTGGTAGGCGTCCTTCTTTTTCAACCGGTTACAGTAATCTGCACACTTAATTTTCCAGAGGCACGGCATTGTGCGGTACAGCTCGATAAAATCACGCAAAAACTCCTGCTTATCAGCCATCTGTAATAAAAAAATGATTATGTGAGAACAGCAGAATGGTTAAATAAAATGCTTTCATAGTCTACAACATTGTACACAGCAGGGAACATAAAATGGTGGTTGTGGGCGCAGCTGGAGTAAACATTGACAGAGCAGGGATCACAAAATGGTGGTGGTGGGCGTAGCATGAGTAAACATAGACAGAGCTGGATCACAAAATGGTGGTGGTGGGCGTAGCATGAGTAAACATAGACAGAGCAGGTATCATAAAATGGTGGTCGTGGGCGGGGGCTGAACAAAAAAATGGGAAAAAAAACATAGATGAACAATTACGCAAAAAACATCAGGGATTACAAAATGGTGGCGGTGGGCGCAGCATGAGTAAACATAGACAGAGCAGGTATCATAAAATGGTGGTCGTGGGCGGGGGCTGAACAAAACAATGGGAAAAAAAACAGATGAAAAATTACGCAAAAAACATCAGGGATTACAAAATGGTGCCGGTGGGCGCAGCATGAGTAAACATAGACAAAGCAGGGATTACAAAATGGTGGCGGTGGGCGCAGCATGAGTAAACATAGACAGAGCAGGTATCATAAAATGGTGGTCGTGGGCGGGGCTGAACAAAAGAATGGGAAAAAAAACAGATGAACAATTACGCAAAAAACATCAGGGATTACAAAATGGTGGTGGTGGGCGCAGTATGAGTAAACATAGACAGAGCTGGGATCATAAAATGGTGGGCGTGCCTGAACAAAACAATGAAAAAACATGATGGATGACAATGGTTAACAACAGCAGTGATCTAAAATGGATCTGTAAAATTAAAGACAAAATAAAAAATAAATGTGCCAAAAAAAATACCTACCTTAGAAAACCTGTGTGATTGTGAAAATAAAAATAGGGAAACTAGCGTCACAAACTGGATCGCAGAGGATACGCCACAGACTGGATCGCAAAAAACCCCAATGTAGAACGTAGCAACCGAAATAGTGGCGTAAACTGGATCGCAGTAGCTACCAAGGCTAGCAGGACACACTGGAACGATGCTGGTGATTTGAAAGAACCGCTTCTGCTCGAGAGCAATGGAGAGGAGTGCTGATACGTCTTCTTTTATGACGCGGTCAAGCAATCACAAAGCGGGAGAGCTGTGATAAATATCTATGACATACATAGTGACCACCAATCTGTGATGAGGGGCGTGCAAAAGGTTGCGCTCAGTCACGCCTATCGAGGTCGTGATCTTCCACAGTACATGCAGTGTGGCACATCCCAACGACCGCCAAAGTCGGTAAAAAGATCACTAACCGCTGATGCGCCGTTAATGAGATCGTCAAGTATGGCAGCTACTAGCGACCTTAAAACGATCACGCCAACGATAGCGTCGTTATCGTGATCGTTAGCGGGAACGTTTAGTGTGGCAGTACCTTTAGTTTGCATGCATGTTAGAGATGGGAAGGAGTCCAAAATTTTATGCAGATTATTTTTTTAAATGTTTTTGTTAGCAGTTGGGGCACTGATATAAATGTCCAAATCTAGTACTTAGACTGAATTAAATGATGAACCTGTAGACATCTGCAGCAACCACTTGAGAAAGCTAACTGTATACTGTCTATGCATTGATTGCAAAAAATATATAAGCATACAGTAAACTTCTAAGCTCCCTCACATGGCGTTTGCAGCTAACCAAAATGTTTTCACTTACCTTATTGTTACAAGCCTGGCTCAATCAGTGATTCCAGATTAGATACCACAGTTTGAGCCACTGAATGTATTTGGAGGCTAGGTCCCTTACTTCTTTTCCTCTGCTGCCATGCCCTTAGCTGGTGACCACACATTTTCTCTAAAGACCTAGCCAGATCAATTTGCCATAATGACTTTTCTTCGTCCAGTGCGGACATTCTGGTAATGTCAGGAGCTCAAGGCCAGGCATAGGGGCAAAAGGGCACATCGTGTCCTCTGGTGCACAAGGGAAGATGGACGTGGAACTACATGAAGGTAATGTAACAGATCCCAGATGCACTGTGGAATTGGAAAGGAAATCCCTGGGGCTAACGGAGTCAGTGGGCATAGGGATAATCCAGGATGAATGAATGAATAATAAGGCTAAAGATGTGTTGATCTCCATCCCACATGTTACAATCTGATCAACTATAACTGTCTAGTAAACTTCTGTTAGTTGCAAAGAACTTGGTGTCCTCTGGGTTAGGTGCTGCGTATCCTGTCAATGGAGGCCTGGAGACAGAGGAGGCCTGAGGCCTACAAGTGAGTATGATGCACCCCACACCTTACTGCACATTGGGACTAGGACTCAGTGTTTCTGTAAAGTGCCAGAGCGTAACGGGACCGCATCTAGATCATGACTACCGTTCTCGGCCACTTTACATTTATACTGCTATAAAGACATACAAACTAGCAAACAATGTTAGACTGAAATGCAATATGGTGTATTGTAAGAAGAACATTCACTTAAAAGAAATAACTTCATACAAGCCTGAAATTTCATTATGAAAATGTAGCTACTGCTGTAAAATTCAACATAGATAAACCAGAAAAAGAAAGAAATATCATAAGAGGTAAACACAACAGGTTTATAACACAATAGTCAGATTGAAGGGCAGTTAAAATTAAATCAAATATCTATAAATGTTACATTTTTGGCAATAATTACCTGTCCTGTGGAACATCTGCACCACTGAGCTTTACAACTGTGGGGAATATGTCCATGTTACTTGTTGGTTCATTAATAACTGTCTCAGGTTTTATAACTCCGGGCCAATTTATAAGTCCAGGTACACGTATTCCTCCTTCCCAGTTAGTTGCTTTTCCACCTTTAAAGGTAACAGAAAAATAGCTTTCATAAATGTAAATATATATGCCATAAAAATAATCAAAATCAAAGAATGATAGCAAGCATCTGTAAAGTCAAAAAGCCCACAATACTGCAAAGCACGTATGTATTCAGTAAAAAAATATGAAAAAGATAAAATAATGGTTGGAAGCTAGAAATTTGGGAGAAAAAATCATTAGATTGTAGGCTAAGCAATAAAGAATATTTATACATTTTATAAATTTCTATTAAGGGGATTATTTACTAGTTAGACAGCCCCTTCTTAATTACTATCTTCTTCCTTGTAAAACAAAAGCAGCCTTTCCCGTGCTCTTGCCTTTCAGCGATGTTAGCTCTGGATCTTCCAGGGCTGGAGGGCCACACAGTGCCTTGCAAAAGTATTCGGCCCCCTGGAACTTTTCAACCTTTTCCCACATATCATGCTTCAAACATAAAGATACCAAATGTAAATTTTTGGTGAAGAATCAACAAGTGGAACACAATTGTGAAGTTGAATGAAAATTATTGGTTATTTTAAATTTTTATGAAAATACAAAAACTGAAAAGTGGGGCGTGCAATATTATTCAGCCCCTTTAACTTAATACTTTGTTGAACCACCTTTTGCTCCAATTACAAGTCGCTTGGGGTATGTCTCTATCAGTTTTGTACATCGAGAGACTAAAATTCTTGCCCATTCTTCCTTGGCAAACAGCTCGAGCTCAGCGAGGTTGGATGGAGATAGTTTGTGAACAGCAGTTTTCAGCTCTTTCCACAGATTCTCGATTGGATTCAGGTCTGGACTTTGACTTGGCCATTCTAACACCTGGAAACGTATATTTGTGAACCATTCCATTGTAGATTTTGCTTTATGTTTGGGATCATTGTCTTGTTGAAAGCCAAATCTCCATCCCAGCCTCAGGTCTTTTGCAGACTCCAACAGGTTTTCTTCAAGAATGTTCCTGTATTTGGCTCCATCCATCTTCCCATCAATTTTAACCATCTTCCCTGTCCCTGCTGAAGAAAAGCAGGCCCAAACCATGATGCTGCCACCACCATGTTTGACAGTGGGGATGGTGTGTTTAGGGTGATGAGCTGTGTTGCCTTTATGCCAAACATATCGTTTGGAATTGTTGCCAAAAAGTTTGGTTTTGGTTTTATCTGACCAGAGGACCTTCTTCCACATGTTTGATGTGTCTACCAGGTGGCTTGTTGCAAACTTTAAACAACACTTTTTATGGATATCTTTGAGAAATGGCTTTCTTCTTGCCACTCTTCCATAAAGGCCAGATTTGTGCAGTGTACGACTGTTTTCCTATGGACAGACTGTCCCACCTTAGCTGTAGATCTCTGTAGTTCATTTAGAGTGATCATGGGCCTCTTGGCTGCATCTCTGATCAGTCTTCTCCTTGTTTGAGATGAATGTTTAGAGGGACGGCCGGGTCTTGGTATATTTGCAGTAGTATGATACTCGTTCCATTTCAATATGATCGCTTGCACAGTGCTATCTGGGATGTTTAAAGCTTTGGAAATTATTTTTTATCCAAATCCAGCTTTAAACTTCTCCATAACAGTATCACGGACCTGCCTGTTATGTTCCTTGGTCTTCATGATGCTCTTTGTGCTTCAAACAGAACCCTGAGACTATCACAGAGCAGGTGCATTTATACGGAGATTTGATTACACACAGGTGGATTATATTTATCATCAGCAGTCATTTAGGACAACATTGGATCATTCAGAGATCAACAATGAACTTCTGGAGTGAGTTTGCTGCACTGAAAGTAAAGGGGCTGAATAAAATTGCACGCCCCACTTTTCAGTTTTTGTATTTCCACAAAAATTTAAAATAATCAATAAATTTCATTCAACTTCACAATTGTGTCCCACTTGTTGATTCTTCACCAAAAATTTACATTTGGTATCTTTATGTTTGAAGCATGATATGTGTGAAAAGGTTGAAAAGTTCCAGGGGGCCGAATACTATGGCATTGTAAATACGTCACGTGAACCCTGCAGCCAATCAGTCAGTGCTATTGGACCACTTAACGTATACTTCCGTAGGAGAAAGCTGACATACAGAGGAAATAATAATAATAATAATAATAATTTTATTCATATAGCTCTGACATATTCCGCAGGACTTTAGAAATAAGTGAGAACATCAGCAGTTCGGACTTACTCCAATTGTCAGCTTAGTCTGAATGACCACTGATAGGCTGCTGGTCTCAAGGGACATTACAGTGTCATGTGAGCCACAGGAGACCCCCATGCCAACATCCCTTGAATGGTGACAGAAGCGGAGCTTAGAATACGCTGTTTTTAATTTACATGGGGGAATATAAAAATTGAGAAGGTGTCTGAATACTGGACAATCTCTTTATGGTCTATGCATTTAAAAATCAAAAAAGAAAAATTAGACTACAAAAAAACATTCATGAAATATACATTTCCAACAGTGGTAAAGAAAGCTGTATGTTAATACGCATTCAAAGGTTTAGTTTTTGATTGCACAACCAAATTAGTTTTTGATACTTAATTCATAATAATAGCGTTTCTATATGTGGTTATGTCACGATTATCAATAAAATTGACAACTGTAGTATTTTCTCTGGACTGTATTACCTTTGAAGATGCCATTGTATCCTCCATGAATTTCACCAGAAGAGGAGACTTCCTCCAGGTGTGCTCCATTATCAGAAGTAAAATATATCAATGTATTTGTGTGCAGTTTATTCTTGTTCAACTCATTGATAATTTTTCCTAAAAAAGAAAAAATATGTATTTTGAACTGGGAATTTATGAGAATTCTATATATGTACTTTCTTTAATTAGTTTAGTGCCCTGGTTTCCACAGCCAATTTAGATTTTTATGTTTGCATTACCCTCCCCTTTTTATTATCAATGCTTGTTTTGGGGGATGTGCTGTACAGGGTGGGCCATTTATATGGATACCCCTAAATAAAATGGGAATGGTTGGTGATTAGTGTTGAGCATTCCTATACCGCAAGTATCGGGTATCGGCCGATATTCGCTGTATCGGAATTCCGATACTTAGTTCCGATATTTTTCCTATATCGTATACCGGAATCGGAAGTTCCCATAATTCTTTGAGAGGCACTGTGATTTTAGTCAGCCAATGAGGAATCCTACGAAGTGTGGGCACATCCTGTAATGCTGCGGTTATGTTAACTAATGGCATGGCTGTGATTGGATGCTGAAATGATGTCAGAATGCACTATAAAAGGCGCCACCGCCATTTTAGCGTCACTGTGCTGTGAATTCAGCTAGGGACAGAACGCTGCTCTGCTAACTCTGAGGGACAGTTACAGATAGCGTTTTTGTGAATTGTTCTGTAGGCAGGCTATTTGAGAAACCGCTGTGTAAATCATCCTTTTTCCTTGCAGTGTTGTTTTCACAGCTCTGTGCAAGGTGTGTGTGTGAGTGCAGGTGATGCTGCAGTTTGCTCTGCATCCAACGCTGTTTGTAGTCATCTGCACGTGTCACTCACTGACTCTTTTTTTTTATTATTTGGTGGAATTGGTGCTGCTCCATTCAATTGAAATTAACAGTGATCTATTAGTGTGACGTGCTTCCATCCATATATAATACATTGGTTGCAAACACTATAGAAGTACACAAAGGGGCCTTTCACAGCTAGTGGACAGTTGTGTGCAGTGTTCACTGTAGTCTGAGGTTTTCATTTTTGGATTGCAGATCACGCTCCAGTTAGTTATTCAACCACTGCTGGTTGAAGTCTGCTGAGCGTGTGTCCCTGCCTCATCCTTGACATTTTTCTCTAATTGGTGCTGCTCCATTCTATTTCAAATAACTCAAATCTATTAGTGTGACGCGCTTCCTTCCATATACAATACATTGGTTGCAAACACTATAGAAGTACACAAAGGGGCCTTTCAAAGATAGTGAACAGTTCTGTGCAGTGTTCACAGTAGTCTGAGGTTTATATTTTTTGAGTGCAGATCATCACGCTACAGTTACTTCTTCAACCACTGCTGGTTGTAGTCTGTTATGTTACGGTAGCTGAGGAGTGCAGGTAAAAAAGGAAATACACCAGAGCAGTTGGAATCTATGAGATTGCAGTACCCTGACTAACCACCACAACTAGAGGCGGCCGTGGAGCGTTCCTACGATGGTCCTAGACGCCTCGTCACAGCCTGAGAAACTAACTACACCTAAAGATAGAAATAGGAAAGCTATCTGCCCCGGAGCAGAACCCCAAAGATAATAGAAAGCCCCCAAACATGTAATGGCGGTTAGACAAGAGGAAATACTGACACAGAAAGAAAATAGTATGAGCAAACGCTGGGGCCCAAACTATCTAAATAGAAAAGGACAGGAAGGGTACTTACTGCAATCCCAGAAAACCCTGAAAAACACCAACACTACTAATTTCAAAATCACCTGAGATCACACGACCTCTACCACCTAAATTAGTTCTCTGGTGTAACAAAAACAGCAGCCACTGAAAAAACTGCAAAAAGCAAAAGTACAAAACACAGTGGCTGGACTAAACTGAGAGGGCAAAAGCCCCCGGAGGGGACCCAGAAGGCCCCCACAGAAGGACAGGACAAAATGCAAAAATATAGCAAAAACACAAAATAAGAAATTGTCTTATCTGATAGCAGGAGATGCAGACACGACACAGCAGGCTACAAGGGAAACTGGAAAGAAGGATTCAGACCAGAACAATTGATCACCGGCAACCCTGATGGGAAAATGATTCCCTTAAATAAGACCAATCAGTAACACCTGATTCCCAATCCTCACTAGTACCGCTTGTAACCACCAGAGGGAGCCTCTGCTCAGAACTCATCTCAAACCCATTCACAACAGTACCCCCCCCTTGAGGAGGGGTCACCGAACCCTCATTTGAGCAACCAGGTCGGTCAGGATGAGTTCTATGATACGCACGGATAAGTCTCCTAGCATGGATGTCCGAAGCAAACACCCAAGAATTATCTTCCTGACCATAACCTCTCCATTTAACCAAATACTGGAGTCTTCGTCTAGAAAAACGAGAATCCAATATTTTCTCAACCACATACTCCAGATTGCCCTCAACCAAAACAGGGTCAGGAGGCACAGCAGCAGGAACCACTGGCTCAACAAACCTCTTCAACAAGGACTTGTGGAACACGTTATGGATCTTAAATGTCCCTGGAAGAAGCAAACGAAAAGAAACAGGATTAATAATCTCCATGATCTTATAAGGTCCAATGAACCTAGGCTTAAATTTAGGAGATGCTACTCTCATAGGAATATTCTTTGAGGACAACCAGACCAAGTCCCCCACTTTAAACCGAGGACCACCAGTCCTATGCCGGTTAGCAAACCGCTGGGCCTTCTCCTGAGAGAGGGACAACCTCTCCACTACCTGGTCCC
>JARQOD010000002.1:516582984-516648275 GCA_033576555.1 Oophaga sylvatica | reverse complement strand
CCAATTTCTCCTCTTACCCTTGGGAAAATAAAAAATTGGGGACTAAAACATCATGCTTGTTGAAAAAATATGATTTTTTTTTTCACGACTCTACATTATAAACTTCGTGAAGCACTTGGGGTTCAAAGTGCTCACCACACATCTAGATAAGTTCCTTAGGGGATCTAGTTTCCAAAATGGGGTCACATGTGGGGGGTTTCCACTGTTTAGGCATATCAGGGCCTCTCCAAACGCGACATGGCGTTCGTTCGCAATTCCAGACAATTTTGGTTTGGAAAAGTCAAACTGCGCTCCTTCCATTCCGAGCCATGCCGTGCGCCCAAACAGTGGTTTTCCCTCACATATGGGGTATGGGCCCGTTACTCAGGAAAAATTGCACAACAACTTTATCGGTCCATTTTCTCCTTTTTCCTTGTGAATATAAAAAAAATGTTTGTAAAAGATAGTTTTTGTGACTAAAAAGTAAAATGTTCATTTTTCCTTCCACATTGCTTCAGCTCTGTGAAGCACCTGAAGGGTTAATAAACTTTTTGAATGTGGTTTTGAGTACCTTGAGGGGTGTAGTTTTTACAATGGTGTCACTTTTGGGTATTTTCTGCTATATAGACCCCTCAAAGTGACTTCAAATATGAGGTGGTCCCTAAAAAAAATGGCTTTGTACATTTTGATGTAAAAATGAGAAATCGCTGGTCAGCTTTTAACCCTTATAACTTCGTAACAAAAAAAAATTTTGGTTCCAAAATTGTGCTGATGTAAAGTAGACATGTGGGAAATGCTATTTGTTAACTATTTTCTGTGACATATTTCTCTGTTTTAAGGGAATAAAAATTCAAAGTTTGAAAATTGCTAAATTTTCCAAATTTTCACCATATTTGCGTTTTTTTCATAAATAAACGCAAGTTGTATGGAAGAAATTTTACCACTAACATAAAGTACAATATGTCACGAGAAAACATTCTCAGAATCGCGAAGATCCATTGAAGCGTTCCAGAGTTATAACCTCATAAAGAGACAGTGGTCAGAATTGTAAAAATTGGCCCGGTCATTAACGTGCAAACCACCCTTGGGGGTGAAGGGTTAATGGACCGGAGAGTGCCACCTTTTCTTCTTTATTTTTGTTCATTTATGACTACACTGAGCATGTAGCAGAAAGCTGAATAGCATATATATGCCAAGGGCGAAGTACTGCTAGTGAATATTAAACTGGGCTCCAGTACTATGCAAATAGACGTCAATGTAATGACCGGTTCTTCATCATCACTTCCATACTGGACTTTCAGAACAAAATCAAGGACAAGTTAGCACATTTTCCTCCTCCATACCCCTTGATTAAGCCATATCCTTTGCAGATTTGGCAGTTACTTTAAAGCACGCATGAATGTTCCGCTAATTTTGCATGTCCACCTAAGACTCAGTTGCCTGCTATACTTACTAAGAAGCCCATGCAGATTAGGGTGACTCAGTCTCAAAAATAACATGGGATCAAACAACTAAAAAGGATCTACAGTCATGGGCCAAAAGTTTTGAGAATGACACAAATATTAATTTTTACAAAGTCTACTGCTTCACTTTTTTTCTAATGGCAATTTGCACATACTCCAGAATGTTATAAAGAGTGATCAGCTTAACAGCAATTACTTGCAAAGTCATATTTGGCTAGAAAATGAACTTTATCCACCAAAACACATTTTCAACATCATTGCAGCCCTGCCTTAAAAGGACCAGCTAACCTCTTTTCAGTGATTGCTCCATTAACACAGGTGTGGGTGTTGATGAGGACATGGCTGGAGATCAATCTGTCATGATTAAGTAAGAATGAGACCACTGGACACTTTAAAAGGAGGCTGGTGCTTGGCATCATTGTTTCTCTTCTGTTAACCATGGTTATCTCTAAGAAACACGTGCAGTCATCATTGCAATGCACAAAAATGGCCTAACAGGGAAGAGTATCGCAGCTAGAAAGATTGCACCTCAGTCAACAATCTATCGCATCAACAAGAACTTCAAGGAGAGAGGTTCCATTGTTGCCAAAAAGTCTCCAGGGCGCCCAAGAAAGACCAGCAAGCGCCAGGACCATCTCTTAAAAGTGTTTCAGCTGCAGGATCGGGCTACCAGCAGTGCAGAGCTTGCTCGGAATGGCAGCAGTCAGGTGTGAGTGCATCTGCACGCATTGTGAGGCGGAACTCTTGGAGCAAGGCCTGGTCTCAAGTAGGGCAGCAAAGAAGCCACTTCTCTCTAGAAAAAACATCATGGACAGACTGATATTCTGCAAAAGGTACTGGCAGTGGACTGCTGAGGACTGGGGTAAAGTTATTTTCTCTGATGAATCCCCTTTTCGATTGTTTGGGACATCAGGAAAACGCCTCATTCGGAGAATACAAGGTGAGCGCTACCACCAGTCTTGTCTCATGCCAACTGTTAAGCATCCTGAAACCATTCATGTGTGGGTTGCTTCTCAGCCAAGGGAATCGTCTCTCTCACAGTCTTGCCTAAAAACACAGCCATGAATAAAGAATGGTACCAGAATGTCCTCCAAGAACAACTTCTTCCCAACCCTCCAAGAGCAGTTTGGCGATCAACAATGCCTTTTCCAGCATGATGGAGCACCTTGCCATAAAGCAAAGGTGATAGCTAAATGGCTCAGGGAACAAAACAAAGAGATTTTGGGTCCATGGCCTGGAAACTCCCCAGATCTTAATCCCATTGAGAACTTGTGGTCAATCATCAAGAGACAGGTGGACAAACAAAAACCTAAAAATTCTGACAAAATGAAAGCATTGATTGTGCAAGAATGGACTGCTATCAGTCAGGATTTGGTCCAGAAGTTGATTGAGAGCATGCCAGGAAGAATTGCAGAGGTCCTGAAGAAGAAGGGTCAACACTGCAAATATTGACTTGCTGCATTAACTCATTCTAACTGTCAATATAAGCTTTTGTTACTCATATGTTTGCAATTATATTTCTGTCTGTGATAAAAACATCTGTCAAACACACACATAAAACCAGAGGGCAGCAGATCATGTGAAAATATAATATTTGTGTCATTCTCAAAACTTTTGGCCATGACTGTATGTAGCTACAGTGGAGAGTGTGAACATCAATTATGTGCCTGCACAAAACAACAACTGCTAGGGAAACACCAACACCTATGTGGGTTCATCTAGACGCACAGGTATTCATTTACAATTTTGCAAAACTATTGCTCCTTACTTGTTTATGTTATCTAGAGAAATCTGTGTGGCTTAAGGCCTTCATTGATTTTTGTTCTGCAGCAAGTTTTGTTGTTGCCAAAGTGTCAAAAGACCTTGGTTTTCTTTTGCTAAAATGATGTTTTCCTTTGAAAGTCACTGCTATTGATAATATATTGCTCACCCAGGGTGTTGAAGAAAATCACAAAGAATATGTCCTTGCTTATTGATACTTTACATTTTGAACAATTCATTTTTTTTGTTCTTGAAAATCTTTCTGCCACTGTGTTCTTGGGGACTCCTTGGTTATGTAAATATGATGCGGGTATGATGTCAGAACAAACGTAAGTCCTTATTGGAGAATTGGTCAAAGTTTTACCCACTGGTTTACATAAAATATTAAAATTTTCACAAGGATTATAGGAGGAAATGGACTGCAAAGTTTGTTGCACATTTTCTCCTAAGCAGTGCACGCCAATAACCCAAATATGATCAAAAATAATATTCATTCATGGTGCAAATCTCAGATAGAAAGGAATACATATTGGATTGCACATTTTGGTGGAATTGGTTTTGGATGCCATCTCACATTAGCAGAGAGCCTGAAGTGCCAGGACAATAGAAACCTCTCATAAGTAATCATATTTTACAAACTACACCTCTCAGTGAATTCATCTAGAGGTATAGTGAGCATATTGACTCCATAGGTGTTTCATAGACTTTTGTACCATTTGGACGGTGAAGAAAAAATAAATTACATTATTAAAACTAAAATCATGATTTAGCCCTATATTTGACATTTTTAATGGATTTAATACTTAATAATGGTTTTATAATTTGTTACAGTTTCTCCTGAACACAACAAATACCCCTTAGAATCATAGAATCATAGAATCATAGAATGGTAGAGTTGGAAGGGACCTCCTGGCCTTCTGGTCCAACCCCCTGCTCAAAGCAGGATTCTCGAAATCATCCCAGACAGATGTCTGTCCAGCCTCTGTTTGAAGACTTCCATTGAAGGAGAACTCACCACCTCTCGTGGCAGCCTGTTCCACTCATTGATCACCCTAACTGTCAAAAAGTTTTTTCTAATATCTAATCTGTGTCTCCTCCCATTCAGTTTCATCCCATTGCTTCTAGTCTTTCCTTGTGCAAATGAGAATAAGATGATCCTTCTACAATGTGACAGCCCTTGAGATATTTGTAGACAGCTATTAAGTCTCCTCTCAGTCTTCTTTTTTGCAAGCTAAACATTCCCAAATCCTGCAACCGTTCCTCATAGGACATGGTTTGCAGACCGGTCACCATTCTGGTGGCTCTTTTCTGAACTTGCTCCAGTTTGTTGATGTCTTTTTTAAAATGTGGTGCCCAAAACTGGACACAGTATTCCAGATGAGGTCTGACCAAAGAGGAGTAGAGGGCAATAATGACCTCACGTGATCTAGACTGTATGCTTCTGTTGATACATCCTAGAATTGCATTTGCCTTTTTTGCTGCTGCATCACACTGTTGACTCATGTTAAGTCTGTGATCAATTAGTATACCCAAGTCTTTTTCACATGTGCTGTTACTTAGCCCTATTCCTCCCATTTTGTATATGCTTTTTTCATTTTTATTGCCCAGATGTAATACTTTGCATTTTTCCCTGTTAAAATCCATTCTGTTAGTTGCTGCCCACTGCTCCAGTTTATGTATATCTTTTTGAATCCTCTCTCTCTTCTCTAGTATTAGCTATCCCTCCTAGCTTTGTGTCATCAGCAAATTTGATCAGTTTACCCTCAATTCCTTCATCTAAATCATTGATAAAGATGTTGAACAATACAGGGCCCAAAACAGAGCCTTGTGGTACCCCACTTGAGACATTCTTCCAACTGGATGTGCAGCCATTTACGACCACTCTTTGGGTCCGATCACTAAGCCAGTTATGAATCCACCTAACAGTTGCCTTGTCCATTCCATATTTAGTCATTTTTTCAATAAGGATTGTGTGAGATACTTTGTCAAATGCTTTGCTGAAGTCAAGATATACAATATCTACAGCATTTCCCTGATCCACCCAGTCAGTGATTCTGTCTTAGAAGGAAATTAAGTTAGTCTGACATGACTTATTAGTTACAAACCCATGCTGACTCTGTTTAATCACTTATTTGAGTGTAAAGTACAGTCATGGACAAAAGTTTTGAGAATGACACAAATATTAATTTTTACAAAGTCTACTGCTTCACTTTTCTAATGGCAATTTGCATATACTCCAGAATGTTATAAAGAGTGATCAGCTTAACAGCAATTACTTGCAAAGTCAATACTTGGCTAGAAAATGAACTTTATCCACCAAAACACATTTCAACATCATTGCAGCCCTGCCTTAAAAGGACCAGCTAACCTCTTTTCAGTGTTTGCTCCATTAACACAGGTGTGGGTGTTGATGAGGACATGGCTGGAGATCAATCTGTCATGATTAAGTAAGAATGACACCACTGGACACTTTAAAAGGAGGCTGGTGCTTGGCATCATTGTTTCTCTTCTGTTGACCATGGTTATCTCTAAAGAATCACGTGCAGTCATCATTGCAATGCACAAAAATGGCCTAACGGGGAAGAGTATCGCAGCTAGAAAGATTGCACCTCAGTCAACAATCTATCGCATCATCAAGAACTTCAAGGAGAGAGCTTCCATTGTTGCCAAAAAGTCTCCAGGGCGCCCAAGAAAGGCCAGCAAGCGCCAGGTCCATCTCTTAAAAGTGTTTCAGCTGCAGGATCGGGCTACCAGCAGTGCAGAGCTTGCTCAGGAATGGCAGCAGGCAGGTGTGAGTGCATTTGCACGCACTGTGAGGTGGGAGACTCTTGGAGCAAGGCCTGGTCTCAAGGAGGGCAGCAAAGAAGCCACTTCTCTCCAGAAAAAACATCATGGACAGACTGATACTCTGCAAAAGGTACAGGCAGTGGACTGCTGAGGACTGGGGTAAAGTTATTTTCTCTGATGAATCCCCTTTTCGATTGTTTGGGACATCAGGAAAACGCCTCATTCGGAGAAGACAAGGTGAGCGCTACCACCAGTCTTGTCTCATGCCAACTGTTAAGCATCCTGAAACCATTCATGTGTGGGGTTGCTTCTCAGCCAAGGGAATCGGCTCTCCACAGTCTTGCCTAAAAACACAGCCATGAATAAAGAATGGTACCAGAATGTCCTCCAAGAGCAACTTCTCCCAACCCTCCAAGAGCAGTTTGGCGATCAACATGCCTTTTCCAGCATGATGGAGCACCTTGCCATAAAGCAAAGGTGATAACTAAATGGCTCAGGGAACAAAACATAGAGATTTTGGGTCCAAGGCCTGGAAACTCCCCAGATCTTAATCCCATTGAGAACTTGTGGTCAATCATCAAGAGACAGGTGGACAAACAAAAACCTAAAAATTCTGACAAAATGAAAGCATTGATTGTGCAAGAATGGACTGCTATCAGTCAGGATTTGGTCCAGAAGTTGATTGAGAGCATGCCAGGGAGAATTGCAGAGGTCCTGAAGAAGAATAGTCAACACTGCAAATATTGACTTGCTGCATTAACTCATTCTAACTGTCAATATAAGCTTTTGTTACTCATATGTTTGCAATTATATTTCTGTCTGTGATAAAAACATCTATCAAACACACATAAAAACCAGAGGGCAGCAGATCATGTGAAAATATAATATTTGTGTCATTCTCAAAACTTTTGGCCATGACTGTATGTAGCTACAGTGGAGAGTGTGAACATCAATTATGTGCCTGCACAAAACAACAACTGCTAGGGAAACACCAACACCTATGTGGGTTCATCTAGACGCACAGGTATTCATTTACAATTTTGCAAAACTATTGCTCCTTACTTGTTTATGTTATCTAGAGAAATCTGTGTGGCTTAAGGCCTTCATTGATTTTTGTTCTGCAGCAAGTTTTGTTGTTGCCAAAGTGTCAAAAGACCTTGGTTTTCTTTTGCTAAAATGATGTTTTCCTTTGAAAGTCACTGCTATTGATAATATATTGCTCACCCAGGTGTTGAAGAAAATCACAAAGAATATGTCCTTGCTTATTGATACTTTACATTTTGAACAATTCATTTTTTTTTGTTCTTGAAAATCTTTCTGCCACTGTGTTCTTGGGGACTCCTTGGTTATGTAAATATGATGCGGGTATGATGTCAGAACAAACGTAAGTCCTTATTGGAGAATTGGTCAAAAGTTTTACCCACTGGTTTACATAAAATATTAAAATTTTCACAAGGATTATAGGAGGAAATGGACTGCAAAGTTTGTTGCACATTTTCTCCTAAGCAGTGCACGCCAATAACCCAAATATGATCAAAAATAATATTCATTCATGGTGCAAATCTCAGATAGAAAGGAATACATATTGGATTGCACATTTTGGTGGAATTGGTTTTGGATGCCATCTCACATTAGCAGAGAGCCTGAAGTGCCAGGACAATAGAAACCTCTCATAAGTAATCATATTTTACAAACTACACCTCTCAGTGAATTCATCTAGAGTATAGTGAGCATATTGACTCCATAGGTGTTTCATAGACTTTTGTACCATTTGGACGGTGAAGAAAAAATAATTACATTATTAAAACTAAAATCATGATTTAGCCCTATATTTGACATTTTTAATGGATTTAATACTTAATAATGGTTTTATAATTTGTTACAGTTTCTCCTGAACACAACAATACCCCTTAGAATCATAGAATCATAGAATCATAGAATGGT
The DNA here is from genome assembly GCA_033576555.1 of Oophaga sylvatica. NCBI lineage: Eukaryota > Metazoa > Chordata > Amphibia > Anura > Dendrobatidae > Oophaga > Oophaga sylvatica. The sequence continues at coordinate 516,640,341 of JARQOD010000002.1, read as the reverse complement.
AGAGTTGGAAGGGACCTCCTGGGCCTTCTGGTCCAACCCCCTGCTCAAAGCAGGATTCTCGAAATCATCCCAGACAGATGTCTGTCCAGCCTCTGTTTGAAGACTTCCATTGAAGGAGAACTCACCACCTCTCGTGGCAGCCTGTTCCACTCATTGATCACCCTAACTGTCAAAAAGTTTTTTCTAATATCTAATCTGTGTCTCCTCCCATTCAGTTTCATCCCATTGCTTCTAGTCTTTCCTTGTGCAAATGAGAATAAAGATGATCCTTCTACAATGTGACAGCCCTTGAGATATTTGTAGACAGCTATTAAGTCTCCTCTCAGTCTTCTTTTTTGCAAGCTAAACATTCCCAAATCCTGCAACCGTTCCTCATAGGACATGGTTTGCAGACCGGTCACCATTCTGGTGGCTCTTTTCTGAACTTGCTCCAGTTTGTTGATGTCTTTTTTAAAATGTGGTGCCCAAAACTGGACACAGTATTCCAGATGAGGTCTGACCAAAGAGGAGTAGAGGGCAATAATGACCTCACGTGATCTAGACTGTATGCTTCTGTTGATACATCCTAGAATTGCATTTGCCTTTTTTGCTGCTGCATCACACTGTTGACTCATGTTAAGTCTGTGATCAATTAGTATACCCAAGTCTTTTTCACATGTGCTGTTACTTAGCCCTATTCCTCCCATTTTGTATATGCTTTTTTCATTTTTATTGCCCAGATGTAATACTTTGCATTTTTCCCTGTTAAAATCCATTCTGTTAGTTGCTGCCCACTGCTCCAGTTTATGTATATCTTTTTGAATCCTCTCTCTTCTCTAGTATTAGCTATCCCTCCTAGCTTTGTGTCATCAGCAAATTTGATCAGTTTACCCTCAATTCCTTCATCTAAATCATTGATAAAGATGTTGAACAATACAGGGCCCAAAACAGAGCCTTGTGGTACCCCACTTGAGACATTCTTCCAACTGGATGTGCAGCCATTTACGACCACTCTTTGGGTCCGATCACTAAGCCAGTTATGAATCCACCTAACAGTTGCCTTGTCCATTCCATATTTAGTCATTTTTTCAATAAGGATTGTGTGAGATACTTTGTCAAATGCTTTGCTGAAGTCAAGATATACAATATCTACAGCATTTCCCTGATCCACCCAGTCAGTGATTCTGTCTTAGAAGGAAATTAAGTTAGTCTGACATGACTTATTAGTTACAAACCCATGCTGACTCTGTTTAATCACTTATTTGAGTGTAAAGTACAGTCATGGACAAAAGTTTTGAGAATGACACAAATATTAATTTTTACAAAGTCTACTGCTTCACTTTTTCTAATGGCAATTTGCATATACTCCAGAATGTTATAAAGAGTGATCAGCTTAACAGCAATTTCTTGCAAAGTCAATACTTGGCTAGAAAATGAACTTTATCCACCAAAACACATTTCAACATCATTGCAGCCCTGCCTTAAAAGGACCAGCTAACCTCTTTTCAGTGTTTGCTCCATTAACACAGGTGTGGGTGTTGATGAGGACATGGCTGGAGATCAATCTGTCATGATTAAGTAAGAATGACACCACTGGACACTTTAAAAGGAGGCTGGTGCTTGGCATCATTGTTTCTCTTCTGTTGACCATGGTTATCTCTAAAGAATCACGTGCAGTCATCATTGCAATGCACAAAAATGGCCTAACGGGGAAGAGTATCGCAGCTAGAAAGATTGCACCTCAGTCAACAATCTATCGCATCATCAAGAACTTCAAGGAGAGAGCTTCCATTGTTGCCAAAAAGTCTCCAGGGCGCCCAAGAAAGGCCAGCAAGCGCCAGGTCCATCTCTTAAAAGTGTTTCAGCTGCAGGATCGGGCTACCAGCAGTGCAGAGCTTGCTCAGGAATGGCAGCAGGCAGGTGTGAGTGCATTTGCACGCACTGTGAGGTGGAGACTCTTGGAGCAAGGCCTGGTCTCAAGGAGGGCAGCAAAGAAGCCACTTCTCTCCAGAAAAAACATCATGGACAGACTGATACTCTGCAAAAGGTACAGGCAGTGGACTGCTGAGGACTGGGGTAAAGTTATTTTCTCTGATGAATCCCCTTTTCGATTGTTTGGGACATCAGGAAAACGCCTCATTCGGAGAAGACAAGGTGAGCGCTACCACCAGTTTTGTCTCATGCCAACTGTTAAGCATCCTGAAACCATTCATGTGTGGGGTTGCTTCTCAGCCAAGGGAATCGGCTCTCTCACAGTCTTGCCTAAAAACACAGCCATGAATAAAGAATGGTACCAGAATGTCCTCCAAGAGCAACTTCTCCCAACCCTCCAAGAGCAGTTTGGCGATCAACAATGCCTTTTCCAGCATGATGGAGCACCTTGCCATAAAGCAAAGGTGATAACTAAATGGCTCAGGGAACAAAACATAGAGATTTTGGGTCCAAGGCCTGGAAACTCCCCAGATCTTAATCCCATTGAGAACTTGTGGTCAATCATCAAGAGACAGGTGGACAAACAAAAACCTAAAAATTCTGACAAAATGAAAGCATTGATTGTGCAAGAATGGACTGCTATCAGTCAGGATTTGGTCCAGAAGTTGATTGAGAGCATGCCAGGGAGAATTGCAGAGGTCCTGAAGAAGAATAGTCAACACTGCAAATATTGACTTGCTGCATTAACTCATTCTAACTGTCAATATAAGCTTTTGTTACTCATATGTTTGCAATTATATTTCTGTCTGTGATAAAAACATCTATCAAACACACATAAAAACCAGAGGGCAGCAGATCATGTGAAAATATAATATTTGTGTCATTCTCAAAACTTTTGGCCATGACTGTAGTGTTTGTCCACACAGCAGGACTCAGGAAAGAAGGAGCACTATTTGACTTTTGGAGCTCAGATTTTGCTAGAATAGTTTGTGGACAGTGTTTATAGATCTGCTAAGTGCAAAAGCAACAGAGACCACCCTAAAGTGACTTGAAAGCTAAACATCTCTGGGAATGTGTGTATGAATGTAGAGTTGTGCTCAAAAGTTTACATACCCTGGCAGATTTTTGCTTTCTTGGCCTTTTTTCAGAGTATATGAATGATAACGCCATAACTTTTTCTCCACTAATGGTTAGTGGATGGGTGAAGCCATTTATTGTCAAACTGCTGTTTTCTCTTTTTAAATTATAATGACAACGCAAAACATCCAAATGACCCTGATCAAAAGTTTACATACCCTGGTGATTTTGGTCTGATACCGTGCGCAGAAGTTTACACAAATGGGTTTGAATGGCTACTAAAGGTAACATCCCAACCTGTGACCTGTTTTCTTATAATCAGTGTGTGTGCATAAAAGCTGAGTGAGTTGCTGAGATTAAGACAGACTATTGCATCTTTCATCCAGCCACTGATGTTTCTGGATTGTGAGTCATGTGGAAAGCAAATGATTTGTCAAAAAGTCTATTGGAAAAGGTAGTTGTTCTGTATAAAACACGAAAGGGATACAAAAGTATATCCAAGGAATTGATAGTGCCAATCAGCAGCGTTCGAACTGTGATTAACAAATGGAAAATCAGGGGCTCTGTAAAAGCAAAACCACAGTCAGGTAGACCAACAAAAATTTCATCCACAACTACAAGGAAAATTGTTCTGGATGCAAAGAAAAATCCACAAATGACATCAGCTGAAACACTGGACTCTCTGAAAACTAGCGGTGTGGCTGTTTCAAGATGCACAATAAGGAGGCACTTGAAGAAAAATGTGCTGCATGGTCGAGTCGCCAGAAGAAAGCCATTACTGTGTAAATGCTACAAAGTATCTTACATACAATACGAAAAACAGCACAGAGACAAGCCTCAAAAATTCAGGAACAGGGTAATTTGGAGTGATGAGACCAAAATTGAACTGTTTGGCCACAACCATAAACGTTACATTTGGAAAGATGTCAACAAGGCCTATGTTGAAAGGAACACCATTCCTAGTGTAAAGCATGGAGGTGGATTGCTGATGTTTTGGGGATGTGTGAGCTACATAGGCACAGGAAACTTGGTCAAAGTTGGAGGAAAGATGATTGCACCACGTTATCAGCAAATAGTGGAGGCAAATTTGCAATCATCAGCTCAGAAGCTGCGCATGGGACGTACTTGGATGTTCCAACATGACAATGATCCGAAACAGAAGGCCAAGTCGACCTGTTATTGGCTACAGCAGAACAAAGTGAAGGTTCTGGAGTGGCCATCTCAGTCTCCTGACTTCAATATCATTGAGCCACTCTGGAGAGATCTCAAGCACTCAGTTCATGCTAGACGGCCCAGGAATTTACAGGGACTGGAGGCTTTTTGCCAAGAAGAGTAGGCAGCTTTACCATCTGAGAAAATAAAGAACCTCATCCAAAACTACCACAAAAGACTTCAAGCTGTCATTGATGTTAGAGAGGACAATACACGGTATTAACCCCTTAGTGACAGAGCCATTTTGCAGCTTAATGACAGGGCCAATTTTTACAATTCTGACCACTGTCACTTTATGAGGTTATAACTCTGGAACGCTTTAACGAATCCCGCTGATTATGAGATTGTTTTTTCGTGACATATTGTACTTTACGTTAGTGGTAAAATTTCTTTGATATGACTTGTGTTTATTTATGAAAAAAACGGAAATATGGTGAAAATTTTGAAAATTTAACAATTTTCAAACTTTAAATTTTTATGCCCTTAAATCAGAGAGATATGTCACACAAATTTCTTAATAAATAACATTTCCCACATGTCTACTTTACATCAGCACAATTTTGGGACCAAAATTTTTTTTTGTTATGAAGTTATAAGGGTTAAAAGTTGACCAGCGATTTCTCATTTTTACAACACCATTTTTATTTTAGGGACCACATCACATTTGAAGTCACTTTGAGGGGTCTATACGATAGAAAATACCCAAAAGTGACACCATTCTAAAAACTGCACCCCTCAAGGTGCTCAAATCCACATTCAAGAAGTTTATTAACCCTTTACGTGCTTCACAGGAACTGAAGCAATGTGGAAGGAAAAAATTAACATTTAACTTTTTTTGCAAAAACTTTACTTCGGAACCTATTTTTTTTATTTTCTCAACTGTTAAAAGAAAAAATGAACCACAAAATTTGTTGTGCAATTTCTCCTGAATAAGCCGATACCCCATATGTGGGGGTAAACCACTTTTTGGGCGCATGGCAGAGGTTGCAAGGGAAGGAGTGACATTTGACTTTTTCAACGCAGAATTGGCTGGACGCCATGTCGCGATTGTAGAGGCCCTGATGTGTCTAAACAGTGGAAACCCATCACAAGTGACCCCATTTTGGAAACTAGACCCCCTAAGGAACTTATCTAGATGTGTGGTGAGCACTTTGAACCTCCAAGTGCTTCACAGAAGTTTATAACATAGAACAGTGAAAATAAAAAATCATATTTTTTCCACAAAAACAATCTTTTCACCCCAATTTTTATTTTCCCAAGGGTAACAAGACCCCAAAAGTTTTTGTGAAATTTGTCCTGAGCATGCTGATACCCCATATGTGGGCGTAAACCACTGTTTGGGTGCATGGCAGAGCTTGGAAGGGAAGGAGCGCCGTTTGACTTTTTCAGCGCAGAATTGGCTGGACGTCATGTCGTGTTTGTAGAGGCCCTGATGTGTCTAAACAGTGGAAACCCCCCACAAGTGACCCAATTTTGGAAATTAGACCCCCTAAGGAACTTATCTAGATGTGTGGTGAGAACTTTGAACCTTCAAGTGCTTCACAGAAGTTTATAACATAGAACCGTGAAAATAAAAAATCATATTTTTTACACAAAAACGATCTGTTCACCCCAATTTTTATTTTCCCAAGGGTAACAAGACCCCAAAAGTTTTTGTGCAATTTGTCCTGAGCATGCTGAAACCCCATATGTGGGGTAAACACTTGTTTGGGTGCATGGCAGAGCTTGGAAGGGAAGGAGCGCCGTTTGACTTTTTCAACTCAGAATTAGCTGGACGCCATGTCGCGTTTGTAGAGGCCCTAATGTGTCTAAACAGTGGAAACCCCCCCCACAAGTGACACCATTTTGGAAACTAGAACCCCTAAGGAACTTATATAGATGTGTGGTGAGCACTTTGAACCCCCAAGTGCTTCACAGAAGTTTATAACTCCCGGGCATGAAAATAAAAAGTCATATTTTTTCCACAAACCTGATCGTTTAGTCCCCAATTTTTTATTTTCCCAAGGGTAACAGGAGAAATTAGACCACAAAAGTTGTTGTCCAATTTGTCCTGAGTACGCTGATACCCCATATGTAGGGTGGGACCACTGTTTGGGCGCACGGCAGGGCTTGGAAGGGAAGGAGCGCCGTTTGACTTTTTCAAACCAAAATTGGCTGGAATTGAAATTGGACGCCATGTCGCGTTTGGAGAGCCCCTGATACGCCTAAACAGTCGAAATCCCCCACAAATCACACCATTTTGGAAACTAGACCCCTTAAGGAACTTATCTAGATGTGTGGTGAGCACTTTGAACCCCCAAGTGCTTCACAGAAATTAATAAACGTAGAGCCGTGAAAATAAAAAATAACTTTTTTCCTCAAAAATGATTCTTTAGCCCGCTATTTTTTTTATTTTCCCAAGGGTAACTGGAGAAATTGGACCCAAAAAGTTGTTGTGCAATTTTTCCTGTGTACGCTGATACCCCATATGTGGGGTGAAACCACTGTTTGGGCGCATGGGAGTGCTTGGAAGGGAAGGAGCGCCATTTTGTAATGCAGACTTTGATGGAATGTTCTGCGGGCGTCAAGTTGTGTTTACGCCTAAACAGTCGAAACCCCCCACAAATCACACCATTTTGGAAACTAGACCCCTTAAGGAACTTATCTAGATGTGTGGTGAGCACTTTGAACCCCAAGTGCTTCACAGAAATTTATAAACGCAGAGCCGTGAAAATGAAAAATCATTTTTTTTCTCAAAAATGATTTTTTAGCCAGCTATTTTTTATTTTCCCAAGGGTAACCGGAGAAATTAGAACCCCAAAATTGGTGTGCAATTTGTCCTGAGTACGCTGATACCCCATATATTGGGGTAAACCACTGTTTGGGCGCACGGCAGGGCTCGGACGGGAGGGAGCGCCATTTGACTTTTTGAACGCCACGTCGTGTTTGGAGACCCCCTGATGTGCCTAAATAGTGGAAATCCCTCAATTCTAGCTCCAACCCTAATTCCAACACACCCCTAACCCTAATCCCAACCCTAATCCTAACCTAAATCCCAACCCTAATTCCAACCCTAATTGTAACCCTAACCTTAATTATAACCCTAACTCTAATTGTAACCCTAACCCTAATTTTAACCCTAACCCTAATTCTAACCCTAACCCTAATTCTAACCCTAATTATAACCCTAAGGCTAGGTTCATTTTGCGTTTTACCAGCCCGTTCAACACATAGCGTTGACGGGCTGGTAACGGTATAGCATAACGCAATCGCATTATGCTATACCCGCTAGTGCAGAGGAATCAGCAGATGATTCATCTGCGCTAGCGGTGACGGAGCCCAGACGCTGCAGCCCGCGTCCGAGGCTCCGTCACTGAATGATGGCACGTCGCAAACGCATGCCGCTTTACGGCATGCGTCGCGATGCGCCCTCAAATGGGGGTGAATGGCAACGTTAACGGACTGCGTTACACCGCGTTATACCGCGGTGTAACGCAGTCCATCTAACGGACTGCCATAACGCATTATGAACCCAGCCTAATTATAACCCTAAGCCTAATGCTAACCCTAACCCTAATGCTAACCCTAACCCTAATTATAACCCTAACCCTAACAGAAAAATGAAAATAAATATAATTTCTATTTTTTATTATATGTCCCTAACTAAGGGGGTGATAAATGGGGGGGTTATGTACTGTTTCTTTTATTTTGATCACTGTGATAGTTTATCACAGTGATCAAAATGCACTTTTATGAGAATGAATGAAAAAAATTTGAATCTGCCGCCAAGCAGATCGGCGGGCGCACTGCGCATGCGCCTGCCATTTTTTTTTTTGCAGGAAGAAGACCGGGATGATCGGAGGCCAGGGGGACCTGCCAGAGGACACCGGTAAGTATAGGGGGGTCCAGGGGGACACGGGGACCCTCATTTTCTCCCCTCTGATGTGCGATCACATCAGAGGGGAGAGAAATCATTTTTTTTTTTTTTTTTTTTTTTTTGCGATCGCGTCTATGCTTGCATAGATGCGATCGCAACACCGGGATCGGTGAATACCGACCCGGATCATGTTCTCTGGGGTCTCGGCTACCCCGGGTAGCTGAGACCCCAGAGAATATTTGCCCATCCCCCCCCAGCACAGCGGCACATAGCGGCAGGCGCACTGAGCATGCGCCCGCCATTTTCTTAACAGCGCCGGCACCGTGGGACAACGGAGGGCCCGGGGGCCACATGAATTGGATCGGGGGCCACATGGGGGTCCTGGGGACCCTTTTTCTCTGTCCTCTGATGTCCGATGACATCAGAGGACAGAGAAATTAAATGGCACAACTTTTTTTTTTGTTGCGGTCGCCGTTATAGGGTTAATAACGGCGATCGCAACATCGGTGTCGGTAAAAACCGACCCGATTCATGTTCTCTGGGGTCTCGGCTACTCCCGGTAGCCGAGACCCCAGAGAAAATGCGCCTCTGGGGGGCGCTATTCACTTTTTCCACAGCGCCGTTAATTAACGGTGCTGTGGTTTAAGTACCCTTAATGACCGCCGTTAAAAGGCGTATCGGCGGTCGTTAAGGGGTTAAGCAATGGGGTATGTAAACTTTTGATCAGGGTCATTTGGATGTTTTGGGTTGTCATTATGATTTAAAAAGAGAAAACACAGTAGTTTGATAATAAATGGCTTCACCCAATCGCTAACCATGAGTGGAGAAAAAGTTTTGGCATTATGATTCATATTCTCTGAAAAAAGGCCAAGAATACAAAAATTCTGCCGGTATATGTAAACTTTTTAGCACAACTGTAGCTACAATTTTGGCTGTATACGTGTTTTCCAGAAATATTCATGCTGTAGGTGTAGCCGAATGAAAATTGCAAATCTGCACGCTTAGTGCCCAATACATTGTGCTCAGCTTGTACTTCTGAGACATGCCCCCTATAAATTGTTAAGTTTCTCCTCCACAGTACAGTAATGTCAGGCATGTGGATGCTATCTATTGTTTAGGCACAATGTGGGGGCTTGTTTTGGTGGGTTGAGTTGAAGTTTTCATTTATAGCATTCAGGCACATAATACTTTGGATCACTTTTATGACTTGGTTGACTTTTAACGGGGGCTCTATGCTGACCATTTACATTAGGGTTTCCATCGAAATATACAAAAATGTGTTTAAAATGGAAGTGCTGACACATCCATTCACTAAAGAGGCAGGTGGACTTTCTCTGGACTCCATCTGGTATCGGTTTTGCCAATGTCTGTGCTTTTATTGTTGCACATAATTGTCGTCTTTTGTGCTTTTGTGCTTGTCTAAAAAAATTAGACACCACTGAAACAGACAAATTAAAGATGCACTCTGTGATGCTAATCACAAAAAGTCTTAGAAATCTTAAATATACCTAATAAAAGGTAACACTTCATGACACAAATGAAACACACACAAAAAGATGGTCACAGTAGGGACCAGATAAATGAAGTGACTAAATAGATGTAAAAATGTAATGTTTAATATATCATGATTAAAAACAAGTAAAATCAGGAAACAGGTGTTGAAAAAATGAGGGGCAAATTGCTCAAAATTAATAATGACATGATGCAAAATAAATGCCCAAAAAGGATTTTTTGCTGCTTATAATATGGATTAGGGCAAACTCCTGGCATAGCTTATAGAGTTACCGTCAAACAATTCATATTAAATTTAAACAACCATGATAAACACCAACAAATGTTATAAATACGTAGCATGATTACCTTTAAAACTATTTATAAAGTGCTATCTGCCATCTGTGTATGATATAGAACACATGTGGTTGAATCAAGTTATGATTTGACCTAAATAAAATAAAGTGCTGTTTTATACTGTAAACATTAAACCCAAAGTGCCAGTGCTTTTATTTAAAATAAATGACATGAACAGTAAGTGAGTCACAACTGGACAATGGGAAACTATTGAAAAGAACAGCTCAACAGTTACCGCTGACAAAAGTCTCCATACTTGCACTGTATCTTGCACTCTACTTACAGTGGGTTCAGAAAGTATTCAGACGCCTTTAAATTTTTCACTCTTTGTTTCATTGCAGCCATTTGGTAAATGCAAAATAGTTAATTTTTTTCTCATTAGTGTACGCTCTGCACCCCATTTTAACTGAAAAAATAGAAATGTAGAATTTTTTTTCATATTTATTAAAAAAGAAAATCTGAAATATCACATTGTCAAAAGTATTCAGACCCTTTGCTCAGTATGGAGTAGAAGCACTCTTTTGAGCTAGTACAGCCATCAGTCTTCTTGGGAATAATGCAAGAAGTTTTTCAGATCACTCTGAAAGAGGTTTTCATCCAAGATATCTTTGTAATTGGCAGCATTCATGTTTCCATCAATTGCAACCAGTAGTCCTGTCCCTGCAGCTGAAAAACACCCCCAATAGCATGATGCTGCCACCACAATGTTTAACTGTTGGGATTGTATTGGGCAGGTGATGAGCAGTGCCTGGTTTTTTCCACATATACCGCTTACAATTATCACCAAAAAGTTCTATCTTCGTCTCATCAGACCAGAGAATCTTATTTCTCATAGTATGGGAGTCCTTTCATGTGTTTTTTTTAGCAAATTCTATGTGGGCTTTCATATTTCTTGCACTGAGGAGAGTTTCGGTCAGGCCACTCTGCCATGAAGGCCCGACTGGTGGAGGGCTGCAGTGATAGTTGACTTTGTGTAACTTTCTCCCATCTCCCTACTGCATCTGTGGAGCTCAGCCTCAGTGATCTTGCGGTTCTTCTTTACCTCTCTCACCAAGGCTCTTCTCCCATGATTGCTAATATTAGCTGGACGGCCAGGTCTAGGAAGACTTCTGGTGGTCCCAAACTTCTTCCATTTAAGGATTATGGAGGCCACTGTGCTCTTAGGAACCTTGAGTACTGCAGAAATTCTTTTGTAACCTTAGCCAGATGTGTGCCTTGACACAATTTTGTCTCTGAGCTCCTTGGCCAGTTCCTTTGACCCCATGATTCTCATTTGGTATGACATGCACTGTGAGCTGTGAGGTCTTGTATAGATAGGTGTGAACAATTACAAATTAAGTCCTATCAGTTTAATTAAACACAGCCAGACTCCAGTGAAGGAGTAGAACCATCTCAAGGCGGATCACAAGGAAATGAACAGCATGTGACATAATTGTGAGTGTCTGAGCAAAGGGTCTGAATACTTATGACCATGTGAGATTTCAGTTTTTCTTTTTTAATAAATTTGCAAAAATGTCTACATTTATGGTTTCTATCATTCAAGATGGGGTGCAGAGTGTGCATTAATGAGAAAAAATGAATTTTTTGGCATTTACCAAATGGCTGCAATGAAACGAAGAGTGAATAATTGACCATCAATTCCAAACAGATAACCAGGTGAGAACAGGTGCAACTAAGAGATCCATGTCAATATGTAACAGATTAAAGTTGTACTCTGTAATTCAATAGTATGCAAACATGGAATATGTGAAGTTGGAATTACATTGCTGCTTTAGAAAACAGGTTAAAATGAAGATACTTAGCACATAATTTGGCCAATTCACGTGTGCCCAACAGCTATCGACAAGGTAACCTTCTTTGCTGTCAACCCAACCTAATATGAAACCTTCCTTGGGCTGATGGACTACAAATTTTATGGTGGGTAGGAAAAAGCTGTGATTAAGACGCCATTGTCTGGTGGGTGGAGGGCTCAGCCAGAATGCCTGTGCTTATAAAGATCAAAGACTGACCATCAATTCCAAACAGAAAACCCGATGTAAACAGGTCCAAGCTAAGAGACCCACTTCATATTTAACTAATAAATCAAAACTGCACTCTGTAATGCTATAGTATTTAAACATGGAACCTATGAAATGCTTACTGTTTGCTATATAGAGTGAATTATGCAAAGTATGTCCATGGAGGCTTTATCAAGAGCTGACAGGCTGACATGACCATGGCTTCATTATACTAGAACACAGCAATAGAATAACTGTACATAAAATATGAAATTATACAGGGTTAATCAATATTTTGGTTTCTGTGCACCTTGAAGATTGAATTATCTACTATATAATCGTCTAATTCTGTCTGTCTGTGATGGAAATCCCGCGTCGCTGATTGGTCGCACCCTTAGGACGCGACCAATCAGCGACAGGCTCAGTCTGGCAGTGAATTGGCGCAGGATTTGAACCACACACGCCACCGCTATCATCGGGAGATCAGCGGCGCATGGAGGTCAGCGCGATGCAGCCGGGAGATGACCAGTGCTAGCCAGTCATCTCCCGGCTGCCGACCGGCGGCCTCCACGTAAACCCCAGCGGCAGCCTCCATGTACACCCCAGCAGCAGCAGCCTCTCTATATCCCAGCAGCAGCACTACATACATATTCTAGAATAACCGATGCGTTAGAATCGGGCCACCATCTAGTTCATAAATAAACCCAATATTCCAAGACTAGAATACAAAATAAATTACTATTCACTAAAAGTGATTTTTTTTGTAGATGACAATTTACTTTTTGCAAAATTTCCATGGCAAGAATCATCTGCTTTGCTCTTGCTGAAGTATTTTAGTGAAACACATCCGATTCAGTATTACAAGTGTGCAAACATAACCTGAGATGCATTGTCTACCATGTCTACAACTAGAGCTATATACAAAAAAAGGTTGCACTCTATCATGCCAAAGCAAGTCAATGTGAAATATGAAACATGAATAGCAATATGGCTTTTGAATATTAGAAAAAAAATGAATGAGACGCTTTGCACAAAATTTGGCCAAATAATGCCTGCCCATACACCAACGTCAAGGTGGTCTCAGAACGTATGGGTCCCTGTCTATGTGAACATACCTCTATTAGGCTGATATCTGAATTCCTGGGTGAATGTGGACACCTCTGTCAGTAAAGCTTGCCTTTTCTGGGTGAGCAGGAACCTGCTATAATTAAAATCACCACATGGTGATGGGCGGAGTGCTCGGTCAGTAAGCTAACATAGAAGTAAAAGAAAATTGACTGGCACATCCAAACCAGTGTGAATTAGGTGCAAACCAGGAGCAGCTACCTCCATAGACAATATACAAAAAAAGGTTGCACTCTATCGTGCCAAAGCAAGTCAATGTGAAATATGAAACATGAATAGCAATATGGCTTTTGAATATTAGAAAAAAAATGAATGAGATGCTTTGCACAAAATTTGGCCAAATAATGCCTGCCCATACACCAACGTCAAGGTGGTCTCAGAACGTATGGGTCCCTGTCTATGTGAACATACCTCTATTAGGCTGATATCTGAATTCCTGGTGAATGTGGACACCTCTGTCAGTAAAGCTTGCCTTTTCTGGGTGAGCAGGAACCTGCTATAATTAAAATCACCACATGGTGATGGGCGGAGTGCTCGGTCAGTAAGCTAACATAGAAGTAAAAGAAAACTGACTGGCACATCCAAACCAGTGTGAATTACGTGCAAACCAGGAGCAGCTACCTCCATAGACAATATACAAAAAAGGTTGCACTCTATCGTGCCAAAGCAAGTCAATGTGAAATATGAAACATGAATAGCAATATGGCTTTTGAATATTAGAAAAAAAATGAATGAGACGCTTTGCACAAAATTTGGCCAAATAATGCCTGCCCATACACCAACGTCAAGGTGGTCTCAGAACGTATGGGTCCCTGTCTATGTGAACATACCTCTATTAGGCTGATATCTGAATTCCTGGGTGAATGTGGACACCTCTGTCAGTAAAGCTTGCCTTTTCTGGGTGAGCAGGAACCTGCTATAATTAAAATCACCACATGGTGATGGGCGGAGTGCTCGGTCAGTAAGCTAACATAGAAGTAAAAGAAAATTGACTGGCACATCCAAACCAGTGTGAATTAGGTGCAAACCAGGAGCAGCTACCTCCATAGACAATATACAAAAAAAGGTTGCACTCTATCGTGCCAAAGCAAGTCAATGTGAAATATGAAACATGAATAGCAATATGGCTTTTGAATATTAGAAAAAAAATGAATGAGATGCTTTGCACAAAATTTGGCCAAATAATGCCTGCCCATACACCAACGTCAAGGTGGTCTCAGAACGTATGGGTCCCTGTCTATGTGAACATACCTCTATTAGGCTGATATCTGAATTCCTGGGTGAATGTGGACACCTCTGTCAGTAAAGCTTGCCTTTTCTGGGTGAGCAGGAACCTGCTATAATTAAAATCACCACATGGTGATGGGCGGAGTGCTCGGTCAGTAAGCTAACATAGAAGTAAAAGAAAACAGACTGGCACATCCAAACCAGTGTGAATTAGGTGCAAACCAGGAGCAGCTACCTCCATAGACAATATACAAAAAAAGGTTGCACTCTATCGTGCCAAAGCAAGTCAATGTGAAATATGAAACATGAATAGCAATATGGCTTTTGAATATTAGAAAAAAAATGAATGAGACGCTTTGCACAAAATTTGGCCAAATAATGCCTGCCCATACACCAACGTCAAGGTGGTCTCAGAACGTATGGGTCCCTGTCTATGTGAACATACCTCTATTAGGCTGATATCTGAATTCCTGGGTGAATGTGGACACCTCTGTCAGTAAAGCTTGCCTTTTCTGGGTGAGCAGGAACCTGCTATAATTAAAATCACCACATGGTGATGGGCGGAGTGCTCGGTCAGTAAGCTAACATAGAAGTAAAAGAAAACTGACTGGCACATCCAAACCAGTGTGAATTAGGTGCAAAGCAGGAGCAGCTACCTCCATAGACAATATGCAAAAAAAGGTTGCACTCTATCGTGCCAAAGCAAGTCAATGTGAAATATGAAACATGAATAGCAATATGGCTTTTGAATATTAGAAAAAAAATGAATGAGACGCTTTGCACAAAATTTGGCCAAATAATGCCTGCCCATACACCAACGTCAAGGTGGTCTCAGAACGTATGGGTCCCTGTCTATGTGAACATACCTCTATTAGGCTGATATCTGAATTCCTGGGTGAATGTGGACACCTCTGTCAGTAAAGCTTGCCTTTTCTGGGTGAGCAGGAACCTGCTATAATTAAAATCACCACATGGTGATGGGCGGAGTGCTCGGTCAGTAAGCTAACATAGAAGTAAAAGAAAACTGACTGGCACATCCAAACCAGTGTGAATTAGGTGCAAACCAGGAGCAGCTACCTCCATAGACAATATACAAAAAAAGGTTGCACTCTATCGTGCCAAAGCAAGTCAATGTGAAATATGAAACATGAATAGCAATATGGCTTTTGAATATTAGAAAAAAAATGAATGAGACGCTTTGCACAAAATTTGGCCAATTAATGCCTGCCCATACACCAACCTCAAGGTTGTCTCAGAACGTATGGGTCCCTGTCTATGTGAACATACCTCTATTAGGCTGATATCTGAATTCCTGGGTGAATGTGGACACCTCTGTCAGTAAAGCTTGCCTTTTCTGGGTGAGCAGGAACTAGAACTAGGCATATTTCTCCAAGAGAAACTGAATTCTTCGCAAAGTTTACAAACATTCTCCAATATGCTGATTTCTTTTAATTTGCTACATGCAAATTCAACAAAATGGTGGTCGCCTGGCCGCCATTTTGCAAACCTATGGAGGGCTCATCTCACCGCTCACCTTTTCATTCAGGTCTGCTGCTCGCACTCCCATATATGGTCCTTAGTGCCTCTTCTTACTGTTGCCACTCACTGAAAAACTGGGTTTCTTCACACTAGCCTGCAACTTCTGCACATTCACCTCAAAAAGTTGCAGTTGTAAGAAGTGGCACTGAGGATGTAAGGGTGACATTTTTATGTAGGAAGTGAGTAGTGAGGTGAGTAGTATTAGTTGTTATTTTTCTACATCTTATGTTTAGAATGTTTTGGGGTCTCTGCAAAGCATTATATGTTTGTCTGTGAAAGCAAAAAATAGACTGATTCTAACTTTTTTTATATAATATTATGATTTTGGGCTCATTCAGACAGGCATATTTTTCATCTCTGTACTATCCATGTGCACACCTGACAGCATACTGACCAATATTAAAGGAGTTATCCACTACTGGACAACCCCAGCTTAGTCATTTCAGGGTTTTATTTAAAATAAAAGCAGTTAATGCTAATCTCCTACAGCTCCAACAGTTATGAGATAATGTAAAACTATTACCAGAGGGACACATTACATTGTTATGTCACAGGTCTGATTGTATCTTAGCAATATTCCATACCAGTCAGGACTTCCGCACTAAACAAATATTAAAGGATGTGGCTAACTATCGGCCGAAGATTAACTGCAGTAGACCTGTAACACAACAATGTCACAAGACCCTCCCGGAATAGCAGTGCTGACATCTCTGGAATGGTGACACTGTGAAAGGCGAGAGTCAACATTTTTTTCTTAATTGGGGCCCTGGGGCCCTGTGATTATCAAATAGTGGTGAGTGAGTACAGGGCTGCCACTAGGAATTTCAGGGGCCCCATACTGGCAAATTTTCTTGGCCCTCTTGAGACTCCGCCCAGGCAAAACATCACCCCAGTCCCTCTCTCATCGCTCGAACTGTCCACAGCCCCAACACTCTCTCTTGGAAAAACTCCACTTCTCACCAATCACACATTAACAGTTCCCATCACCAGATCACACATATAAACAGCAGCCTTTTTTTTGGCCAAAAGATTTTTTAAGCCGCCACCAAGACATGGTAGACTCTTTTGGCCGGGTCCTACTCTACTCTAACCTATTAAACATTTGTTAAAATATGAAATACAATTTAGGTATATTTTTTAATTTTTAAAATGACCAATAATATCACACACAAGCGACAAATACCACCGTACCATGACCAGACACCATATTACCACCACATAGTGACCTATAATACCACATACAAAGAACAAATACCGCCACACCATGTCCAGACCACATATTATAACCACAGTGACCAAAAAATATCACATACAAGGACAAATACTGCCACACCATGACCAGACCACATATTACCACCACATGGTGACCAATTATACCACATACAAGGAACAAATGCCACCACACTATAGCCGAACAACATATTACCACCACTTTGTGACTGAATACTACAATGATCAGTAGTAAAAAAAACCACAATAGTAATATCACCATATGTGCCATTATACACAGGAGATCTGTACTTAGTATGCAGTGTCAGTGTATAGGTAGTACAGTGATCACTGGTGACATTGTACACAGGACTGCTGTATAGTATCAGTGTATAGGTAAAGTACTGCCACACTAAGCAATCCCTAGCGATCTCGTTAGCGTTGCATACTAATGAATCGTACGATGTTCAATCGCTATCTGCCGCATTTGCGATATAGTTAACGACGCTATCAGCCGTTGCGACTTCTTAAAACACACTTAGCGTACAAAAGTACCGCTAAATCGCTAAGAAAAGGTGCCACACAGCGATTAGATACTTACCCAGCGGAGCGCCAGCGATGAAATAGGGTCCGGAGCGATTCCAGCGACGAGCGAGATCACAGCAGGAAGCTCGTCGCTGGAAGCTGCCGCACTGAACAATATCGCTAACGGGATCGCTAAATAGTGACGTTTTTTAGCGATCCCGTTAGCGATATTGTTTAGTGTGGCATACCCTTAACACACTGACTCACCAGTGACTCCTCTAAGTGAAGTCTTTAATCTTCAGCACAGATCAACAACACTTCTTCCAGCCAGGTCTGCAGGAAATAACACAGGTATCTAGAGCTCCGCTTGCAGAACACATTACTTAATTTTTCCCCAACTTCTACACTACACCACATGTAGAAAAAAAGGCAACATTATATCACTCTGCACAGTAACAGGATCGCCTCGCAATTTAAAACAGTATACTCAAAAAATAAAATAAATACATCACTGCAGTAATAATATACCTTAATTAGCCTCTATGGTAATAATATCCACCATCCTGGCCCCCGTGTGTCTCATTCCTGGCTCCAGCCATATGTTCTCCCATCCTGCCCTCATGAGTATCCATTGTACCCCATATGATCTCCCCATCCTGCCCCATCTGTCCCATGATCCTGCCACATCTGTCCCATTATCCTGCCCCATCTGTCCCACAATCCTGCTACAACTGTGCCATGATCCTGCCACAACTGTCCCATTATCCTGCCACAAGTGTCCATTATCCTGCCCCATCTGTCCCATGAACCTGCACCATCTGTCTCCATCCTGCCCCATCTGTATCCATCCTGTCCCATATCCCTGCCCCCTGTGTCTCCAATCCTACCCCCTGTGTCTCCAATTCCTCCCCAATATCTTTCATCCTGCCACTATGTCTCCAATCATGCCCCCTGTGTCTCCAATCCTGCCCCGTGTCTCCAATAATGCCCCATATCTTTCATCCTGCCACCATGTCTCCAATCCTGCCCGCTGTGTCTCCAATCCTGCCCCATATCTTTTATCCTGCCACCATGTCTCCAATCTTGCCCCCTGTGTCTCCAATCCTGCCCTGTGTCTCCAAACCTACCCCCATATCTTACATCCTTCCGCCATGTCTCCAATCCTGCCCCCTGTGTCTCCAATCCTGCCCCCTGTGTCCCCAATCATGCTCCTGTGTCTCCAATCCTGCCCCCATATCTTTATCCTGCCACCATGTCTCCAATCCTGCCCCCATATCTTTCATTCTGCCCCAGTGTCTCCAATCATGCCCCCTGTGTCTCCAATCATCCCCTGTGTCTCCAATCATGCCCCCATATCTTTCATCCTGTCCCCTGTCTCCATTCTGCCCCATCTCCATCCTGACAGCTTGCCGCATTCAATAAAATAAAAAAAAACCTTTACTCTTACCTTGCCGCGCTCCTGCGGTGAGCGATCTTCCCTCCAGGCTGTAAAGAGAGCACTCACCGGCGAATGACAATGACGTCAGATGCCTGCTATGTGTGCGCTGACATCAGCTGCCAGCCTCTGATTGGCTGGCGGCTTTAACTATTGCCATGCGGACCTGGGCCCGCACGGCAATAGAATAACTGAACCCGGCATCTCAGAAGCAGGGTTCAGTTACTGCACCGGCAAATTCCTGTCACTGGGGCCCGATCAGAAGAAGAGATGGGGCCCAATGCAGCCCCCTCTGCTGACAGGGCCCCATATGCCAGTCAGGGCAGTAATGCGCTGATGGTGGCCATGAGTGAGTAATACAGATAGTCTGTATAAAAGAAAAATGACAGGAATTGTTCTGCATGAAATAAAAGGAAGCATTAACACTGGTTGGCAGTGAGATGGGTCCACAGACCTACATGCCATGCTAATCCCATCTGCAATTTGCATACATGACTGGCCATTTTTTAACTACAGTCTTTTGAACCCAGTACTAGGCTGCATAACATCATTAAAATGTAAAAAACAATATTTTAAAAGCTACCTGAGGCCTGTGTTTTGCTACAGCCATTATCACTCCAGAAAATTAAGCAAAGATAGGCAGGGACCAAGTGACCCAACTGAAGCACCAGCATGGAGGCAGTGTGGCATTTAACCCCTGGTTTGCTCATTAATGACAAGGCCAATGTTTACAATTCTGACCAGTGTCATTTTATGAGGTATTAAATCTGGAACAGATCCACTGATTCTGAGAATATTTTTTCATGACATACAATGCTTCTTGATAGTGGTAAAATTTATTTGCTATAACTTGCAGTTATTTGTGAAAAAAATAGGAATTTTGCAAAAATTTGGAAAATTATGCAATTTTACAACTTTGAATTCTTATGCCCTTAAATCAGAGAGATGTGTCACACAAAATAGCAAAATAGTTAATAAATAACATTTCCCACATGTCTACTTTACATCAGCACAATTTTTAAACACATTTTTTGTTAGGAAGTTATCAGGGTTAATAGTTGTCGAGCAAATTCTCCTTTTTTCACAAAATTTAAAAAAAATTTTTTTAAGGACCACCTCACGTTTGGACTTTGAAGGGTCTATATGGTAGAAAATACCCACGTAGAGCCGTGAAAATAAAATATCACATTTTCCACACAAAAATATTTTTAGCCCCAAATTTTGCATTTTCCTAAGGGATCATTAGAGGACATCATGTCCCATTTGGAAAGCCACTGATGTGCCTAAACAGTGGAAACTCCCCACATGTGTCCCCACTTTGGAAGCTAGACCCATCAAGGAATGTACTTAGATGTGTGGTGCGCACCTTGAACCCCCAGGTGCTTCACAAAAGTTTATAAAGTTGAGCCGTGAAAATAAAAAATAAAATTTTCCCAACAAAAATGCTATTTTAGCCCCTAATTTTGTATTTTCATAAGGTCAACAGGAAAATTGCACCATAAAATTTGTAGTGCAAGTTCTTCTGAGTATGCTGATACCTCATATGAGGGAGAAAACTACTGTTTGGGAGCACGGCAGGGCTCAGAAGGGAAGGAGCGTCCTTTGACTTTTTGAATGTAAAATTTCCTGGAATCATTAGCAGATGTCATGTCCCATCTGGAGAGCCCCTGATGTGTCTAAACAGTGGATACCCCCCACATGTGACCCCATTTTGGAAACTAGACCCCTCAAGAAATGTATTTAGATGTGTGGTGAGCACCTTGAACCCTCAGGTGCTTCACAGAAGTTTATAATGTTGAGCCACGAAAATAAAAAAATTCACATTTTCCCCACAAAAATGTTATTTTGGTCCTAAATTTTATATTTTTATAAGGATAACAGGATAAATTACACCATGCAATTTCTCTTGAGAATACTGATGCCTCATATGTGGGGGAATACTACTTTTGAGGCACAGTGCAAGACTGAGAAGGGAAGAGGCGCCATATTGGAGTTCAGATTTTGCTGGAATGGTTTGAGGGTGCCATGTCACATTGGCAGAGCCCCTGATGGTGCCAGAACAACAGAAACCCCCTATATGTAAACTAACTTTACAAACCACACTCCCCAATGAATTCATCTAGGGGTGCAGTGATCATATTGACACCACATGTGCCTCACAGAATTTATACCACTGAGCGGTGAAGAAAGAATAAATTACATTTTTACTACTAAAATGTTGTTAGCTCCAAGTTTTTAATTTTTCTAAGGGCTAATAGGAATTTTTTTTTTACAAAAACTAAGGTCCATTTTTTCCTGAGTGCACGAATATCCTACATGTAATTGGGAATTTTTTTTCAGGCACAGGGCAAAGCTCAGAAGGCAATTTGCGCCATACTATAGTGCAGAATTTACTATGAGGCTATGTGCCCACATTGCAGAAATGCTCCATAATTGTACGGAGCATTTGCGCAACTACCCGCTGCGGGTATAACGCATGCGTAATTCGCATGCGTTATCCCGCAAAACACAAGCGTTTTGCAAGTGTTTTTAGCTTGCAGAATGCTCGTGCTTTTCCAAGCAATTTGAAGCATCACTTGGAAAAGTGATTGACAGGTTGGTCACACTTGTCAAGCATAGTGCTTGACAAGTGTGACCAACTTGTACAAATGATGAATGTTAAAAAAATCTGTATATACTTACCCTCTGTTGGCCCCCGGAGTCCTACCGCTACTCAGCGGCGCCAGTGGCAAATTCCATTCCCAGGCGTGCTAAGCGAGAATGACCTTTGAGACGTCGCGGTCACTTGACTGCTACGTCATCTGGGGTGATTCTCACCATGCATCCCTGGGGAAGGAACTTGCCAGCCGTGCCGCTGAGGAGCGGGAGGACTCCGGGGGCCGACAGAGGGTAAGTATATACATATTTTTTAGTTTATTTCTATTTTTTACATGAATATGGTACCCAGGGCCTGGATGAGGGTCTCCTCTCCTCCAGACCCTGGGTACCATCCACACATGAAGCACTCACTTCAGGCATGATGGACATAGCCACATGCGTGAAGTGAGCATTTCATTGCAATTCTATGGTGGCGTAATCGCCACGATTACGCAAAAATAATGAACACACTGCCATTTTTGCGCGATGCAATTACGCTCCGAAAAAATATGCAGCATGTGCACAGCAATTGCGTAATCCCATAGGATTGCATGGGATGCGTTTTGTTAGCGTGTTTATAAGCGTTTACGCTGCTTAAAAACACAGCAAAAACGCTTAAAAACCGCAACATGGGCACATAGACTTAAGGTTTGTGGATGCTATGAACCACTGGGAGAGCCCATGAGGTGTCAGAACAGCAAACCCCCATAAGTGACCCCATTTTACAAACTACACCTCT
Source organism: Oophaga sylvatica (assembly GCA_033576555.1). Taxonomy (NCBI): domain Eukaryota; kingdom Metazoa; phylum Chordata; class Amphibia; order Anura; family Dendrobatidae; genus Oophaga; species Oophaga sylvatica. The sequence goes on along the minus strand of JARQOD010000002.1, from coordinate 516,618,004 downwards.
CAATGAATTCATTTAGGGGTACAGTGATCATATTGGCACCATAGGAATGTCACAGAATTTTATACATTTGGGCAGTGAAGAAAAAAATAAGTATATCTTTACCAAGAAAATTTTGTTTTAGCCCCAAAATTGACATTTTCACACAAAAAGTAGGTAAAAATGGCACCATAATTTATCCCACAGTTTCTACTGAACGTGGCAATGTCTCATATGTGACTGTACAGTACTACTTAGCCATACAAGGAGACTCAGGAGGAACGAAGCGCTATTTGCCTCCTGGAGCGCAGATTTTCTTAGAACAGTTTGCGGATGCCATATACAGAGCATCTAATTACTAGAAGAGCAGAATCACCCCTCAAGTGTCCCCATTTTGGAAATTAAACCCCTTGGGGAATTTATCTAGAAGTGTAGTGACAATTTTGACTCCATGGGTATTTTCCAGAATTTTGCCGAGTGAAAATTGCAAACTGCCATTGTATTGACCAGTATATTGTAGTTACCAGTACGTTGCAGTCACCAGTACGTTATGCCCAGCCCATGCTTCTGGAGACATGCACCCATAAGTTAGGAGGGCTCTCATTTCAGAAATACCAAACATGTGGACGCTATTTGTGGTTTAGGTACTGTTAGGGTTTGCGGAGAGCACTAAATATAAATAATGATAAAGTGCGATCGCAACCCGGGATCCACTGTACAGTGATGTTAAACCGCAGCTAGTGAACAATGGCGGAGCAAGGCTGCAAACAAACACTTTAAGCACACTGAGTTAAATGTCACTCAATGTGAACTGAACACAAAGTACTAAGCTCTGTTAATCCACAGAGCAGTACTGTACTACAGAGAACTTAGAGCTATACCCTGTTAGACGACACAGGACTAGAGCAATTATGATGTTATTTGAGGTCCCTTTCGTTACTCCCCAGGGAAGTCAAGGCCGGTGGTTGTGCTTGCTCTGCAACTCAGCTGTGCTAACCGCACACACAACTGGAGTCAGATGCTAAGCCAAGCAGGAGTTCCTACACTTTCACTGCCTGCCTAGACACTCAATCGCCGTTATAGAAGTGGCACATGTGCACACAGAGTGATAGTGTATCCACTCATACACACAACGCAAGTGATACTAGTGCGCCATTGTGTGCCTTTTATACACTATGCTCATGTCCAGATGGACAGTACCTTGCCCGTGGACCAATCCAGAGCTGCCACATCACCAGAGCAGCTGACGTCCGAGCACCAATAAGAAGGCGCCACTGTTAAATGTGGCCCTTCTATTCAGAAGTGCACAAACCTATGGCCTACTGCACTTTTATGCAATCCTAAAAAGATGAACACCGCCAGGTCACAGGTCCTATGGCGTCCACAGTGCCTCCATCTGCCTCATTATAGGGAATCTTCCAATGAGGATTAAGTCTTAATCATGTATTTCAGAGATTTACACAGAAACCCCAGTGTAAGTATTCAGCGCAGAGCAGAGGATAAATGTGAGCCAAGCCTTATTGCGATCTTTGGGAGGCAGAATGGAAACATCAACAGCAGGTGAAGAATTAGTTTTATTTATTTTTTACGCCGTTCCTTGTGCGGTATAAGTGATTAGACGACTTTATTAATCGGAATGGTGCAATTACAGCGATACCAGATTTATTTCGGGTTTTTATGTTTGGCAGCTGTCACACACTAAAAGATGCTTTTTATTGCAAAAAATAGTTTTCGCATCACCACATTTTAAGAGCTATAATTTTTTTTTATTTCGACCCACAGAGTCATGTGAGTGCTTGTTTTTTTGAGGGACGAGTTGATGTTTTCATTGGTACCATTTTCAGACACGTGACATTTTTTGGTTGCTTTCTATTCTGATTTTTGAGAGGCAAAATAAACAATAAAGCAACTTTCCTCTTCTGGTCAGTACGATTACAGCGATACCACAGTTACCGTATTTTTTTGGATTATAAGACGCACTTTCCTCCCCCAAATTTGGGGGGAAAATGGGGGAGCATCTTATAATTAGAATATATCTGACCAGCCGCGGTGGAGCAGGGTCCCAGGGTCACTGCTGGAGGAGGCAAGAGTGGCACATTTCTGCAGACTGCAGGCTGGGATGAGGGGGTGTTTGGTGGTGCGACAATGCTGGTGTTTGGCGGTGCGGGAGCTCCGCGGTCATTTTGTGAAATCCCGGGACCCACGCAGTTCCATAATTTACATTGCGGTGGACTCAAGGAAAATGGATACCAGGGGCAGCGCATGCACAAATGGAGATCTCGGCACCAAAATCTCGGGAGATGAGATCTCCATCTGTGCAAGCGTGCCCCCCGCAGTCATTATCCTGGAGTCCATCGCAAAGTAAACCACAGGTAAAAAAGTTATTTTTCCTATTTTCTCCTCAAAATTTGGGGTGTTATAATCCGGTGTGTCTTATAAACCGCAAAATACGGTATATCTTTTTTATGTTTTGGCACTTTTAAACAATAAAAACTATTTTATAGAAAAAATAATTATTTTTGCATTGCTTTATTTTGAGAGCTATAACTTTTTTATTTTCCACTGATGGAGCTTTGTGATGGCTTGTTTTTTGCAGAACAGGATGATGTATTCAGCAGTACCATGTTTATCTATATCTGTCTTTTTGATCGCTATTTTGCAATTTTTGTTTGGAGATATGATGATAAAGCATTGTTTTTGCCCTTTTTTTATTGTGTTCACTAAAGGGGTTAATTGCCTGGTCACAAAATGCTGCAGTCGCGTTCGTTTGCAGCATTTAGGGGGTTAAAGTGCCAGGAGCGCTGCGGGACTGCTCCTGGCATTTAGTGCCGGCTTTCAGCTGTCAGAATCAGCTGACACCCGGCAGTGATCCCTGAAACATATCCATACGGCACAGGTCAATAAGACCCAGGTCACAAGGACATATGGATACGTCTCGGGTGGGAAAGGTGTTAAAGGGTGAATATAGTTTTTATTTTATAATAGGTTACTTAGTATCAAAGAGGTTGTCCAAAAATTTAAATAATTAAACTATCTTTGAAATTATAGTTTATGTTTACCATTGTTTCAGAAAGTGTATGCTACGGGCTCTATTTTTCCTAATACAAAAATATTTTCTGCCAAGGATTTTCATAGAGAGACCAATGAGAATGTGTTTAAAAGTGCATTTGTTAACTGTTAGACAAGTCAAATTATTGAACTGTGATATGGGAAAAATGAAACCATATATTTGACCTTGTCAAAAGCTGAAAGCAAATGATACAGGTGATAATAAAGGAAAGAATGAGTGAACACAAGAATGAGAAGAAATATATCTAACCTTGTCTGCTTGACTGACATGTCTCCAAATTGGATTGCTTAGTGACATGTTGATGCAGAAAAAAAATGAGATAATTTGGGCTGTTGGCAACAGAGATGCTTTATTGTATATCTATGAGTAATTGTGATGCATAGGCAGATGTGCAAAGCTATCAGAGCTTTTATGTGAACTATTATTTACATAGTAATTGGCTGAAGGGGGTTAAATTGTAAGGATGGATTTATTATTTTTCCATTACTTTCCAGAGAAAACATAACACATTGTGAATTATGATGATATTAGCTATCTCTAAACTTGGCAATGAAAATAACTCCCTGTTCTCAAGTATTATGGTCTTTACAACAGTAAATCCCATCAAAACTTAACACTAGGACTACTGGACTCGTGACCCCGCCTAGAACTACTGAAAGGAGTCATTTTGACTCCTTGCTTGTTTTCGTTTATTTTTAGAGTTTCATTTGTGGTTATTTATTAATAATTATATTTTTTGTAATGTATTATTATTGTGAGATCCAACAGTAATGCTTTTGATTGTTTTTTTTCTGCTTTTCTTATTTTTCTACAGAAAATAACAATAATTATAATAGACGTTTTTCAAACATTTTTTTTTATTCAAGTGCACACATATAAACAACAACTGAAGAACAAAAAGCAGAGAAAATGTAGGTGGAGGAGCATAAAAATGAAAATATGGCGCAGAATTCACCTTCTAAACATTTGGTGTTTCGCATTTTAGGCATTGCCTTTGATTTATGGCAGTACATTGCCCACACAAAGACTTACCACAAGTCTTACAATTGCCGACAGATCTATTTTTCTTGCACTTTTCTTTGATCTGGCAAAATTTTGTTTGAACCATCACTTCTGAGCATGTAGAAACTTGGGACGTGGAACCCTTTTCCCTATCTGTGACATAAGGACCACTCAACTCTCTCACAAGCGTTTGCAAAAATGCCTTGCGTGACATTTTTTGGTGGGTTATCTCATTGAATATTATCCATGCTTTATACCCGCAAAGTCTAAGGCATTTTCAAATGCATGAACAGGCCATCTCCTTGTGCATGTTCGTGTGGTATATTTTCGTGCCATCTGATCCACTACATCTACTCCATATTTTGTTTCATTGTAAAACTTTACCGTTTCTGGAGTTTTTTTTAGCGGAATCAGACGCAACAACAACATCTGGATGGACGGAACTCAAAATGACAACATTTTTGTTGGGCTTTCCTTGATATACTGTAAGTGTAAAATTGTCTTCATTTCTAAACACTTTAGTGTTGTACAATTCCTCTTTCATGGATTTTATTTCTTTAGGCACTTCTCGCCTTATCTTGTTCAGTGTTCCCACGATGGTTGTTCCTTTGCTTTTTAGCTGTTTAGCTAATTTTACTGAAGTAAAATAATTATCGGTTGTAACATTGCGACCTTTTTTCAAAAATGGGTCCAATAACTTCATTACCACATGGTCAGCTAAACGGTCCTCAGCACGGCATGTGTCATCTTTGCCTAGATAAGGGAAGCCATTTGCCAGATATTTGCTCTCCTTATCAACAGCTAGCCAATATTTGTGGCCATATTTATCTGGTTTGGAAGGCATGTACTGCGTGAATGGACACCTAGTTTTGCTTGGGAAAAGTTGCTCATCCACCGTTATGTATGGGCCAGGTTTGTAACACGCAATACAATTTTCAATAAACCTGTCCCACACAGTAGAAAATAGAGCAAACTTGTCCGTTTGCAGTCTCTCTGATCGAGTAGATTTCTCATTAAATCTGAGAAACCTCATAATTTCAACAAAGCGGTCCCTAGACATTGTCGCTTTGCAAAACGGTATTCCCCAGTCATTACACCAAATACTGCTAATCGAGTGACGGTTCGTGCCAGATATTCCACGAGCATAGAATATCGCAATGAATGCATCTAGCTCCTCATCAGATAGAGTAAACTGTAAATTATTGTTCCTGCATGCTTCTGCAAGCGTACAGTTCTTTATATGTGTCAATATATATGAATCAAAAATTAGCATAAGATAAGAGCCTAGAGTAAACAAGCTATTTTGTTCAGCATTACACAGTAATACAAGCAGGTAAAACACAAGGAAAATGTGAAAAGTTGACATGTAAATTGAACTACATCTATATGAACATCAGGGTAAATAAGACAGAGTGAAAAAATTATGCACAAAACTTTATAGCAACATTTAGTGACAAAAGGACCTCAAAATATAGTAGGGAGTCAAAATGACTCCCTTCAGTAGTTCTTGGTAAATTTTGAAAAAAAACGCGCAAATTTTTCACCAAAATTATTTATTCTCACAAAATCTTTTTTCACATCATATTTGAGGAAAAGTCACCGAGTTTCAAGCCGGAATTCTGAAAAATGTAGTCACAGAAGAGAAATAAAAAACGAAAGGAGTCAAAATGACTCCATCAGTAGTTCTAGTGTTAAAACAAATAACCCCTTAATGACCTGGCCTATTTGGGTTTTAACCCCTTCACCCCCAAGGGTGGTTTGCACGTTAATGACCGGGCCAATTTTTACAATTCTGACCACTGTCTCTTTATGAGGTTATAACTCTGGAACGCTTCAACGGATCTTCGCGATTCTGAGATTATTTTCTCGTGACATATTGTACTTCATGTTAGTGGTAAAATTTCTTCGATATAACTTGCGTTTATTTTTGAAAAAAACGCAAATATGGCGAAAATTTTTAAAATTTTGCAATTTTCAAACTTTGAATTTTTATTCCCTTAAAACAGAGAAATATATCACACAAAATAGTTAACAAATAACATTTCCCACATGTCTACTTTACATCAGCACAATTTTGGAACCAAAATTTTTTTTTGTTAGGAAATTATAAGGGTTAAAAGTTGACCAGCGATTTCTCATTTTTACAGCAAAATTTACAAAGCCATTTTTTTTAGGGACCACCTCACATTTGAAGTCACTTTGAGGGGTCTATATGGCAGAAAATACCCAAAAGTGACACCATTCTAAAAACTGCACCCCTCAAGGTACTCAAAACCACATTCAAGAAGTTTATTAACCCTTCAGGTGCTTCACAGTAACTAAAGCAACGTGGAAGGAAAAAATGAATATTTTACTTTTTAGCCACAAAAATTAGCTTTTACAAACTTTTTTTTTATTTTCACAAGGGTAAAAGGAGAAAATGGACAGATAAGGTTGTTATGCAATTTCTCCTGAGTACGCCAATACCCCATATGTGGGGGAAAACCACTGTTTGGGTACACGGCAGAGCTCGTAAGGGAAGGAGCGACGTTTGACTTTTTCAAACTAAAATTGGCTGGAATTTAGATTGGATGCCATGTCGCGTTTGGAGAGCCCCTGATGCGCCTAAACAGTGGAAACCCCCCAAGTGACACCATTTTGGAAACTAGACCCCCTAAGGTACTTATCTAGATCTGTTGTGTGCACTTTGAACCCTCAAGTGTTTCACAAAAGTTTATAAAGCCTGGGTGTGAAAAAAAAAAATCAATTTTCCACAAAAATGATTTTTTAGTCCCAAATTTTTGAATTTTCCAAGGAAATTGGACCCCAAAAGTTGTTGTCCAATTTGTCCTGAGTACGCTGATACCCCATATGTGGGGGGGGAAACTGTTTGGGCGCACGGCAGGGCTTGGAAAGGAAGTAGTAACGTTTTGGAATGCAGACGTTAATGGGGGTCATGTTCCGTTTGCAGTGCCCCAGATGAGCCTAAACAGTGGAAACCCCCCACAAGTGACCCCATTTTGGAAACTAGACCCCCTAAGGAACTTATCTAGATCTTTGGTGAGCACTTTGAACCCCCAAGTGCTTCACACAAGTTTATAATGCCCGGGCATGAAAATAAAAAATCCTATTTTTTTCCCACAAAAATTATCTTTTAGTCACTAATTTTTATTTTCCCAAGGGTAACAGGAGAAATTGGACCACAAAAGTTGTTGTACAATTTGTCCTGAGTACGCTGATACCCCATATGTGGGGGGGAACCACTGTTTGGGCGCACGGCAGAGCTCGGAATGGAAGGAGCACCATGTGACTTTTTCCAACCAAAATTGGCTGGAATTGAGTTTGGATGCCATGTTGCATTTGGAGAGCCCCTGATGTGCCTAAACAGTGGAAACCCCCACAAATGACCCCATTTGGGAAACAATACCCCCTAAGGAACTTATCTAGATTTTTGATGAGCAATTTGAACCCCCAAGTGCTTCACACAAGTTTATAACGTAGAGCCGTAAAATTTAAAAATCATATTTTTTCCACAAAAATGATCTTTTCACCCCAATTTTTATTTTTCCAAGGGTAACAAGACTCCAAAAGTTATTGTGCAATTTGTCCTGAGTGCGCTGATACCCCATATGTGGGGGTAAACCACTGTTTGGGTGCATGGCAGAGTTTGGAAGGGAAGGAGCGCCGTCTGACTTTTTCAACGCAGAATTGGCTGGACGCCATGTCGTGTTTGGAGAGCTCCTGATCTGCCTAAACAGTGGAAACCCCCATAAATGTCACCATTTTGGAAACTAGACCCCTCAAGGAACTTATCTAGATGTGTGGTGAGAACTTTGAACCCCCAGGTGTTTCACTAAAGTTTATAACGTACAGCCGTAAAATAAAAAATCTTTTTTTTTTTACAAAAATGATTTTTTCGCCCCCAATATTTTATTTTCACAAGGGTAACAGAAGAAATTGGAACCCCAAATTTGTTGTCCAATTTGTCCTGAGTACACTGATACCCAATATGTGGGCGAAAACTACTGTATGGGCACACGTCGGGGCTCGGAAGGGAAGTAGTGACGTTTTGGATTGCAGACTTGATGGAATGGTCTGGGGCGTCATGTCACATTTGGAGAGCCCTGATGCACCTAAACAGTGGAAACCCCCACAAGTGACCCCATTTTGGCAAATAGACCCCACAAGGAACTTATCTAGATGTGTGGTGAGCACTTTGAACCCCAAAGTGCTTCACAGAAGTTTATAACGCACAGCCGTAAAAATAAAAAATCCTTTTTTTTTTACAAAAATGATTTTTTCGCCCCCAATATTTTATTTTCACAAGGGTAACAGGAGAAATTGGACCCCAAAGTTGTTGTACTATTTTTCCTGAGTACGCTGATACCCAATATGTGGGAAAAAACTACTGTATGGGCGCACGTCAGGGCTCGGAAGGGAAGTAGTGACGTTTTGGATTGCAGACTTTGATGGAATGGTCTGGGGGCGTCATGTCTCATTTGGAGAGCCCCTGATGCGCCTAAACAGTGGAAACCCCCCACAAGTGACCTCATTTTGGAAAATAGACCCCACAAGGAACTTATCTAGATGTGTGGTGAGCACTTTGAACCCCAAAGTGCTTCACAGAAGTTTATAACGCACAGCCGTAAAAATAAAAAATCTTTTTTTTTTTTATGCAAACATGATTTTTTCGCCCCAATATTTTATTTTTACAAGGGTAACAGGAGAAATTGGACCCCAAAAGTTGTTGCCCAATTTGTCCTGAGTACGCTGATACCCAATATGTGGGAGAAAACTACTGTATGGGTACACGTTGGGGCTCGGAAGGGAAGTAGTGACGTTTTGGATTGCAGACTTTGATGGAATGGTCTGGGGGCGTCATGTCGCATTTGGAGAGCCCCTGATGCGCCTAAACAGTGGAAATCCCCAACAAGTGACCCCATTTTGGAAAATAGACCCCACAAGGAACTTATCTAGGTGTGTGGTGAGCGCTATGAAGCCCCAAGTGCTTCACAGAAGTTTATAATGTACAGCCGTAAAAACAAAAAAATAATTTTTTTTGTACAAAAATGATATTTTCGCCCCCAGTTTTTTATTTTCCCAAGGGTAACAGAAGAAATAGGACAAATTGCACAATAACTCTTGGGGTCCAGAGTACGCTGATTCCCCATATGTGGGGATAAACTACTGTTTGGACGCATGGCAGAGCTCAGAAGTGAAGGAGCACCGTTTGACTTTTTCAACGCAGAATTGGCTGGAATTGAGATCAGACGCCATGTCACATTTGGAGAGCCCCTGATGTGCCTAAACAGCGGAAACCCCCCAATTCTAACTCCAACCCTAACCCCAACACACCCCTAACCCTAGTCCCAACCCTAACCACAAACCTAACTCTAACACACCCCTAATCCCAACCCTAACCCTATCTAACTTTAGCGCCAACCCTAACCCTAACTTTAGCCGCAACCCTAACCCTAACCCTAATGGGAAAATGGAAATAAATACATTTTTTTAATTTTATTATTTTTCCCTAACTAAGGGTGTGATAAAGGGGGGTTTGATTTACTATTTATAGCGGGTTTTTATGATTGGCAGCTGTCACGCTAAAAGACGCTTTTTATTGCAAAAATAGTTTTTTGCATCGCCACATTTTGAGAGCTATAATTTTTGCATATTTTGGCCTACAGAGTCATGTGAGGTCTTATTTTTTGCGGTACGAGTTGACGTTTTTATTTGTACCATTTTTGAGCAGGTGACATTTTTTGATCGATTTTTATTTCGATTTTTGGGAGGTTAGAATAAACAAAAATCAGCAATTCATGAATTTCTTTTGGGGGAGGCGTTTTTATTGTTCCGCGTGTGGTAAAATTGAAAAAGCAGTTTTATTCTTCGGGTCAGTACGATTATGGCGATACCTCATTTATATCATTTTTTTATGTTTTGGCGCTTTTATAGAATAAAAACAATTTTATATAAAAAAATAATTATTTTTGCATCGCTTTATTCTGCGAGCTATAACTTTTTATTTTTTCGCTGATGATGATGTATGGCGGCTCGTTTTTTGCGGGACAAGATGAAGTTTTCAGTGGTACCATGTTTATTTATATCTGTCTTTTTGATCGCGCGTTATTCCACTTTTTGTTCGGCGGTATGATGATAAAGCATTGATTTTTTGCTTCGTTTTTTTTTTTTTTTTTAAGGGGTTCACTAAAGGGGTTAACTAGTGTGACAGTTTTATAGGGGGGGGTCGTTATGGACGTGGCGATACCAAATATGTGTACTTTTATTGTTTTGTTTTTTTTATTTACAGGAAGAAATGAATTTATTGGGGAATATTTTTTTTTTTTTATTTATTTTGGATTTTTTTTTATAACATGTTTATTTTTATTTTTTTAACTTTTTTACTTTGTCCTAGGGTGGGACATCCTTGTATTTGAGCAGATCGCTGGTGTGACAGTGTGCACAGCACTCTGTCACACCAGCGATCGCTCAGGCAGTGCAGCAGGCTTCTCAGTGCCTGCTCTCAGCAGGCACTGAGGAAGCCGCCTCCCTCCAGGACCCCGGCGCCATCTTGGATCCGGGTCCTGGGAGGGAGGAAGCCCTCAGAACAGCGCGATCACATCGCGCTGGTCTGAGGGTCTCAGGGGGGCGCGCAGGGAGCCCCCACCCTGCGCGATCCTCCCCTGTGCCCCCAGTACACTGCGATCATATTTGATCGCGGTGTGCTAGGGGTTAATGTGCCGGGAGCGGTCCGTGACCGCTCCTGACACACAGTCACGGGTGTCAGCTGTGATAATCAGCTGACACCCGGCGGCGATTAGCTGCGCTCCCCTCAGGAGCGCAGCTGATCGCCTATGACGTACTATCCCGTCCATGGTCAGAATGGCACGGGTTTTATGGACGGGATAGTACGTCTAATGTCAGAGAGGGGTTAAAGCATTTGAAGAACAAGTATTTTTTTCAGTTTCTTATTGTTACATTCATGAGCCAAGAATCTCTTAATTTGTATTACTTTTCAAATGAAATGTCCATAGAACATTAATTCCGCCTCCTTTATTTACTTTTTTCTCCTTTTGCCTGTGGGTAAGTACGAAAGAAACATATGTGTATTTATGTATATACTATATATACACAGTACAGACCAAAAGTTTGGACACACCTTCTCATTCAAAGATTTTTCTGTATTTTCATGACTATGAAAATTGTAGAATCACACTGAAGGCATCAAAACTATGAAGTAACACATGTAGAATTATACATTACACTTTACAAAAAAGAGTGAAACAACTGAAAATATGTCTTCTATTCTAGGTTCTTCAAAGTAGCCACTTTTTGCTTTGATTACTGCATTGCGCACAGAAAAGGTGAACGGATGGACTCTACATGCCTGGTTCCCACAGTGAAGCATGGAGGAGGAAGTGTGATGATGTGGGGGTACTTTGCTGGTGACACTTTTGGGGATTTATTCAAAATTGAAGGCATACTGAACCAGCATTGCTACCACAGCATCTTGCAGCGGCATGCTATTTCATCCGGTCTGTGTTTAGTTGGACCATCATTTATTTTTCAACATGACTATGACCCCAAACAAACCTCCAGACTCTGTAAGGGCTATTTGACCAAGAAGGAGAGTGATGGGGTGCTATGCCAGATGACCTGGCCTCCACAGTCATCAGCACCCCCACACCATCACACCACCTCCTCCATGCTTCACGGTGGGAACCAGGAATGTAGAGTCCATCCGTTCACCTTTTCTGCGTGCAAAGCAGTAATCAAAGCAAAAGGTGGCTACTTTGAAGAACCTAGAATATAAGACATATTTTCAGTTGTTTCACACTTTTTTGTAAAGTGTAATGTATAATTCCACATGTGTTAATTCATAGTTTTGATGCCTTCAGTGTGATTCTACAATTTTCATAGTCATGAAAATACAGAAAAATCTTTGAATGAGGTGTGTCCAAACTTTTGGTCTGTACTATATATATATATATATATATATATATATATATATATTATAATATATATATATATATATATATTTATAATATATATATATATATATATATATATATATACCGTATTTTCCGGCGCATAAGACGATTTTTTAACCTCTGAAAATCTTCTTAAAAGTCGGGGGTCTTCTTATACGCAAGGTACTGACAAATCTGCATATGGTGGGGAGAGTGGTCCCGATGATGAAGGGAGGGGGCGTCTCAGAGGGAAGGTGCGTGTCTAGGCGCAGGGGGGCGGCGTCGGCGGCTCCTCTTTCAACTTGTGGGGCTCTGTGCTGGGAACGGCGGCAGTGGCTCTTTGTGCAGAGTCGGGGCTCTGCCGGCGTTTCCTCAATCCCCGGAGGCCCCGGCAGCTCAATGCGGTGGCCTCTGAGAAAATGGCCACTGCATGCTCAGATTCAGATCTCGTCTCAAGATCTCGGGAGACGAGATCTGAGACTGAGCATGCGCCGCCCTCAGTGGCCATTTTCCCGGAGGCCACCGTATCGCAGCAAAGGAGCTGCCAGGGCCTCCAGGGATTGAGGAAATGCCGGCAGAGCCCTGACTCTGCACAAAGAGCTACCGATGCAGTCCCCAAGCACAGTGCCCCCACGCTTGCACTAAGAGGAGCCGCCGCCACCCCCAGCACCCGCAGAAAGCAGCGCTTATACGATGAGGTATCCAACACCTTCCCTCTGAGATGCCCCCTCCCTTCATCATCGGGACCACTCCCCCATCATATGCAGATTGGTACGTACACGGCGTATAAGACGACCTCCGACTTTTAAGAAGATTTTCAGGGGTTAAAAAGTCATCTTATATGCCGGAAAATACGATATACACAGTACAAATCAAAAGTTTGGACACACCTTCTTGTTTAAAGATTTTTCTGTATTTTCATGACTATGAAAATTGTAAATTCACACTGAAGGCATCAAAACTATGAATTAACACATGTGGAATTATATACTTAACAAAAAAGTGTGTAACAACTGAAATTATGTCTTATATTCTAGGTTCTTCAAAGTTGCCACCTTTTGCTTTGATGACTGCTTTGCACACTCTTGGCATTCTCTTGATGAGCTTCAAGAGGTAGTCACCGGAAATGGTTTTCACTTCACAGGTGTGCCCTGTCAGGTTTAATAAGTGATATTTCTGGCCTTATAAATGGGGGTGGGACCATCAGTTGTGTTGTGCCGAAGTCTGGTGGATACACAGCTGATAGTCCTACTGAATAGACTGTTAGAATTTGTATTATGGCAAGAAAAAAGCAACTAAGTAAAGAAAAAAGAGTGGCCATCATTACTTTAAGAAATGAAGGTCAGTCAGTCCGAAAAATTGGGAAAACTTTGAAAGTGTCCCCAAGTGCAGTTGTAAAAACCATCAAGCGCTACAAAGAAACTGGCTCACATGAGGACCGCCCCAGGAAAGGAAGACCAAGAGTCACCTCTGCTTCTGAGGATAAGTTTATCCGAGTCACCAGCCTCAGAAATCGCAGGTTTACAGCAGCTCAGATTAGAGACCAGGTCAATGCTACACAGAGTTCTAGTATGAAGACACTTCATAGAACACATGCCCATAACAATAAATGATGTAAAGTTAATATGTGGAGGAAAAGATCCTGCCATCAAAGCACATGTGGGCAATATGGAAATCCATGGGAAAAATCGCCAAAACGTAAAAACACTGAAGAAAAGAAAAACGATCAACAAAATCCCAAGTATTTAAATAGAAAAAACTTTTATTGAGATATCAAAACAGGGGAGCAGGAAGGGATGACACTCAAACCAAATAACACATGTGGGACAAAGGGACGCACATAGGAAATCAAAACATGAATGTAATTGCAGGATGTAAATATATATTGATTCCACCACTGACATAGCAGTATAGCACCATAGTATATTAAGAGCAATGATGCGCAAGCTATAAATCAAAGCTGTATATTCAGCCTAATATTATGTATCAAATGTAAATGCTAAAAAGCCGGTACAAATGCATGATATGATATTAAAGCCAATGCCTTTACCTGCTATGAATCAGGAGGAAAGGGGTACCTCGTGCGTCCACCCCCTACATTCATGTTTTGATTTCCTATGTGCGTCCCTTTGTCCCACATGTGTTATTTGGTTTGAGTGTCATCCCTTCCTGCTCCCCTGTTTTGATATCTCAATAAAAGTTTTTTCTATTTAAATACTTGGGATTTTGTTGATCGTTTTTCTTTTCTTCAGTGTTTTTACAGAGTTCTAGTAGCAGATACATCTCTACAACAACTGTCAAGAGGAGACTTTGTGCAGCCGGCCTTCATGGTAAATTAGCTGCTAGGAAACCACTGCTAAGGACAGGCAACAAGCAGAAGAGACTTGTTTGGGCTAAAGAACACAAGGAATGGACATATTAGACCAGTGCTTTGGTCTGATGAGTCCAAATTTGAGATCTTTGGTTCCAACTAGTGTTGAGTGATGCGATACTGCAAATATCGGGTATCGGCCGATATTAGCTGTATCGGGCTTTCGATTCCGAGTACCGATATTTTCGTCATATCGGATACCGGAATCGGGATTGTCACTGTCACTGTCAGTGTCCGTCGGTCGGGTCTGTCAGGAGTCAGCGGCACTTACCTGGCAGAAGATCTCCGGCGGTCACGGGCTGGACTGCTTCATGGCCGCCATCATCTTTCCCCGGCGGTCACATGCAGTTTCTCGCGATAACTGCAGTGACTGCTGGGTAATCCCGGCCATAAAGCAGTCAGTCCGATGACGTCACCGCCGGGGAAGCAGGTAATCAGCTGTGCTGCGTTGCGATGACAGGCTCTGCCTGTCATTGCGATGTAGCAGAGCTGGATCGTCGTGGGACAATCGTTACTATGGACTGCGTCGGACAGGTGGTATACTGTTGATTTGTTTTTTTTGTTTTTTTACAGGAGATCGATGGCGTCGCAGGAATGAGAGTATAATAAAATTAATGAAAACTGTCTTGTCTCTTTTATTTCATTAAAATACTTTTTTCTTGCTTTGTCTTTTTTTTATACATTTAATAACTTTGGGATTAATAATGGATCGGTGTCTTATTGACACCTCTCCATTATTAACCGGGCTTATTGTCACCGTGCAATCAACGGTGACATTAACCCCTTATTACCCCACTTGCCACCGCTACAGGGCAGTGGGAAGAGCCGGGTAAAGTGCCACAATTGGCACATCTTTTGATGCGCCAAATGTGGGGCTGCTGTAGCCTGGTATTATCAGGCTGTTGAGGGCCAAAATCCATGGGCCTTGACAGTCTTTTAATACCAGGCCGCAGCAGTCTGCATTTTACTTGGCTGGTTAACAAAAATAGGGGGACCCCTGCGCCGTTTTTTTTTCGAGGGGATCCCCTATTTTTGTTAACCAGCCAAGCTAAGCAGACTGCTGTGGCCTGGTATTATCAGGCTTGCAAGGTCCATGGATATTGGATCCTTACCAGCCTGAAAAACCAGGCCTCAGCGGTCTGCTTCATCTGGCTGGTTAACAAAAATAGGGGGGACCCCACGCCAATTTTTTTCGAGGGGATCCCCTATTTTTGTTAATCAGCCAAGATATGCAGACTGCTGTGGCCTGGTATTATCAGGCTGGCAAGGTCCATGGATCTTGGCTCCTTAACAGCCTGAAAATCCAGGCCTCAGCGGTCTGCTTCATCTGGCTGGTTAACAAAAATAGGGGGGACCCCACGCCAATTTTTATTCGAAGGGAACCCCTATTTTTGTTAATCAGTTCCCTCTGACGTCACTGATTGTGTCCCTGGCTGACCTGAAGTGAAAGTGGAAAGCAATCAATTAAGCTTTCCACTTCCTCTCCTGTCAGCCAGGAGAGGAACTCATTCATTTGGGGGTTTACTGTGAGGCTGCAGCATTAGCTGCGGTCCCTGCAGTAAACATTAACCCTTTCTGAAGGATTACACCGTGGGACCTGACTGTGCATGGGATAGGTAAGAATAATTTTGCTTTTTTATTTTATTTTTATTACAGGAAATGGTTTTTGCAGTCAAATAAAAGATGGTCAAAAACATGTGTCTTTATTTCATTAAAATGATTTTTAATTAAAGTGTGTGTGTTTTATTTTTATTTCATGCAATAGGATTAATAATTGATAGTTGTCTAATTGACAGCTCTCAATTATTAACCTGGCTTAAGGTCACCTTTCAATTGCAATATGGCTTTAACCCCATATTAACCCATTCGCCACCGCTACAGGGCAATGGGAATAGATGGGCAAAGTGCCAGAAAGGGTGAATCTAATTATAGATTTGTCTTTTCTGGGGTGTCTGGGGGCAGATGTTAGTAGCCAGGGGGGGCCAAAAATAATGGTCCCTCTCTGGGCTATTATTATCTGCCCCCATTCGCTGGCTTTGTCTGTCTGGTTGCGAAAATAGGGCGGGAGCCCACGCATTTTTTTTAAACAATTTTACACCTCAATATATATATATATACATGTCATTGAATTTGTGACACACATATATATATATATATTTATATTTATAGTTCATACACTTCTACATAGTATAATAGCCGCTAATTCACTTGATGGCTTTTGTGAAAATGCAGAACCCGACATGAAATGACACTTGGTGTACATAGGGTTAACCATGTCTTTTCATGTCCTTTGCTATCTGATTTGCACAAACAATTACATCAGTCTATGTGTGCAAAATTTCACACCTGTAGGGGTTAATTAAAGGTGTAAATTCGTAGCAAAAAAGTCCGGTTTTTTTACAACGAATTTACACCTTTAATTAACCCCTACAGGTGTGAAATTTTGCACACATAGACTGATGTAATTGTTTGTGCAAATCAGATTGCAAACGACATGAAAAGACATGGTTAACCCTATGTACACCAAGTGTCATTTCATGTCGGGTGCTTCTGTCTTTTCACAGAAGCCGTCTTTACCCGGCAATTGAATCAGAGGATATTTTACTATGTAGAAGTGTATAAACTATACATATATGTATATATATATGTCACAATGACATGTGTGTTATAATATATATATATATATATATATATATATATATATATATGTATTCTATGTGTGTATATTTAGTGTTTACAAGGAAATAAAGGTTTTTTTTAGTTGCAATATTTTGTTCCCATAGACTTACATGGGACTTCCGGTATCGGAATCGGATATCGGCGATATTTAGTGATATCGGCGATACCATTCCGATCCGATATTTTTAGATATCGAGCAGTATCGCTCAACACTAGTTCCAACCATCGTGTCTTTGTGCGACGCAGAAAAGGTGAACGGATGGACTCTACATGCCTGGTTCCCACCATGAAGCATGGAGGAGGAAGTGTGATGGTGTGGGGGTGCTTTGCTGCTGACACTGTTGGGGATTTATTCAAAATTGAAGGCATACTGAAACAGCATGGCGACCACAGCATCTTGCATCGGCATGCTATTTCACCCGTTTGTGTTTAGTTGGACCATCTTTTATTTTTCAACAGGACAATGACCCCAAACACACCTCCAGGCTGTGTAAGGGCTATTTGATCAAGAAGGAGAGATGGGGTGCTACACCAGATGACCTGGCCTCCACAGTAACTAGACCTGAACACAATTGAGATGGTTTGGGTTGAGCTGGACCGCAGAGTGGAGGCAAAAGGGCCAACAAGTGCTAAGCATCTCTGGGAACTCCTTCAAGTTTGTTGGAAGACCATTTTCGGTGACTACCTCTTGAAGCTCATCAAGAGAATGCCAAGAGTGTGCAAAGCAGTCATCAAAGCAAAAGGTGGCTACTTTGAAGAACCTAGAATATAAGACATAATTTCAGTTGTTACACACTTTTTTGTTAAGTATATAATTCCACATGTGTTAATTCATAGTTTTGATGACTTCAGTGTGAATTTACAATTTTCATAGTCATGAAAATACAGAAAAATCTTTGAATGAGAAGGTGTGTCCAAACTTTTGGTCTGTACTGTATATATATTTAATGGAAGGTGCCAATCCCCACTGCTTTAGGCAGAAGGGGGAATATGTGGTGTAACTCTTGGTCATGTGGTTAATGGGAGGTATATGTAACAGGGATGGATGCTCACTGCGATGCCACCCAGGGTATTTTGTCTCTAGTGCACATGAGCACTAAAGATGTCATTTAGTGCACCTGGGTCCAGGTTGCAGGTAGCTATGAGAGATGGGAGGGTCTGGCTACCCTTATGCCTCACCTCTGAGTGAGGGTGCTCACTGTACCCCTTTTCCCTGCAGGAGTTTGAGGACCTGCAATGATGTCACAGTCATGTGACCAGCCCATGTGATATGCACCTCACCTGTGGGTGTGGTTACAGCCTACATAATGGAGGCTGTGGTTTAGCACATGGTCTGTGACTTGGGAGGTAGAAGGCCTCCTGCGTGTATGGCTCAAGACCGAGCCTCCAGGCTGGACATTGCCCTAGCCTGTGTGCTCACAGGGCCAGTGGGAACAAAGCCCAGCTAAGGACTGTTTTGTGTTGCTTTTGTTTGCTGTGAAGGCCGGTTACCTTTCGTTGTTGTTTTGGGGTTTATGGAGCAAATAAACCCACATGGACTCTTTTAAAGAAGCACGCCTCTGTTTTTCCTCCTGCTGCACCTAAGTGAGTACAAAACCTTACAATATATATACAGTATATATACATACACAGTATAATTTTATACTTTTGTACAATACAAACATAATTACTGCAAAAAAGGTAATTCTTGTGACACTGCATCCTGACCTGATATAGCTGTATAAGGCTTGTTTTCTGATGGAAAAGTTGTTGTCATTATTGGAATCATTTTGAGGTACAAATAATATCTTTTGTGACAAGTTGAATTTTTGTGTGGCACCAATATGTATATTTTTTAATTTTTGATCCTGGGTGCATTTTATGAAACGTTATTGGCTATAATTTTAAATGTTGTCCAACAATACAATTTTAATTTCTGGTGTAATAGTTCGAAATACATAGTATGCCAAAGCATTATCAGTTGTATCTCGACTGAAAACCCAGGACACATCTCTTACGATCTATTACGATTATTGCAAGATAATTGTGAACAAGCCTTGTTAATAACACTTGTCTCCCAATTCTCTTGCCGAGTTAACAGGCAGCCAATCACTCAATTAACAAGTTTTTTTAAATAATCTTTTATACAGGATACAAAAATCATCATTCTCAGCAGTGCATTATCCTGTGTAAACAGGACTCTTACTGCAAAGAACGATGCCAAAGAAGAAAACCCGTCTGTTAAATTATAACCCAAATAAGGGAATGAACAGAAAAAAGCACAAATCAAACAATAATTACTGAAAATATTAACAAAATTTATGAAGTTCACAAGATAAAAAAATAAGCAATCTGTAGTAACCTCAGATATGAGGGACACATAAGACTACTGACTCCTATAAACACACACAAGAGAATTTGGTATCCAAACCAGATTGTGTAAATAAAGTGCTAAGTGCTATGAATAGAAATGTAAGCAAACCACATCATATATCTCTTTCTGTATGACAATTTATTGCCAATTATACATATTCTAAATGGGTATCCCATATATCTAACATATAGTCATGTCACTATTCACTACCTTGTTAAATGAAAAATGCAGAATTTCTCACGTCTAAACTTAATATGAGTGTGGAGTCCGTGCCGTGTCCCTCCACCCTGACGTGCGTTTCGTCCACACTTCTTCAGACACCCCCTGAAGAATTGTGGATGAAATGCGTGTCAGGGTGGAGGGACACGACACGGACTCTACACTTGAGAAATTCTGCTTATTTTTTTATCTTGCGAACTTAATAAATTTTGTTACTATGTTCAGTAATTATAGTTTGATTTGTGCTTTTTTCTGTTTATTCCCTTATTTGGGTTTTAATGTAACAGACGGGTTTTCTTCATGTACTATAAGCACATGCTATTGTTGGATCATTGGTTGATATAAAGAATGATGGCAGCCTATATACACTGAGTAATCTAGCACAGATAGCTCTGTGCACATCATTTACTTTGGTCTGCCTGTGTAAACAGGCATTCAAATGATTGCCATTTTGTAAAAGATTACCAACTTTTTTCGTGCCACCAGTCAGTTTGTGTAAATGGATTACAATGTGCACATAATGACTCCGACTTAAGGAACTTGTTTGGCACTGGCTGTTATTATAATTCATAAATGACCAAACAAAAAAGCACTCTACATCTCTCAACCTATTTCCAGAACATTTGGATTGCAACAAATATGCACATTGTGGTTTTGTATAATTTATATCCTGGCTGCCGCATTCACTCACATCCACCGTCCTTGCACAAACTCCTTACACTCTATCTTTATCAGCCAATCTTTCCTCTCCTATGTACAGTAGTCATGCTCTTTTCACAATGCTAAACTGCACAGATCCATTCAGACCCACCACAGAACACAAGAGACCCTCTCACAAATCACTTAACCATTTGTTCACTCTCTCTATCCTCCTTCTCCCAGTCCCAAGAGATATCTCTCCCAACCCTGGATCTCCATGTTATAATAAGTCAAACCCCTCAACTACTACACTCATAAACCCCTCAAATCTCATTAATATTCCCTGTATTCCACTTGTGTCTTTTAAATGTGCCCTCTGGAATTCTCACTCAGCATGTAATAAACTCACCTTCATCCATGACTTCTTCCTTTTCTGACTCTTACTGAAATCTGAATCCAGCAGTCAGACACCACCGCTGCTGCTGCTCTCTCATATGGTGGACTATATTTCTCTAATACCCCAAGATCGGACAACAGACCAGGTGGAATGGTTGGTCTTCTCCTATCAACCAAATGTCCCTTTCAGGTTATCCCCAAGTACCCCCACTTATCTTCCATTCTTTTGAGACACATGCTGTCAGACGCTACATCCTCTTCTCCCTGCGAGTGGTAGTTTTGTATTGTCCTCTGGGCCCCTGCGGTCAGTTCCTTGATCATTTTGACATCTGGCTTCCACATTTTCTATACTATGACATCACCACCCTCATCATGGGAAACTTTAACATCTCCATTGGTTTTCTCCTCTCCTCATCTGCCACTCACCTTTTATCTCTAACATCCTCCTTCGGCCTGTCACAGTTTACTATCTCCTATGAAGACTGAAATTCACTGGACCTGGTCTTCTCTCAGCTCTGCTCAGTGTATGAATTTTCCAACTCTCCTCTCTCACTCTCTGACCACAACCATCTCTGATTCTCTGTCAATAACTGTGACCCCACTCAGTACACCCCCATTTTCCACACTTATAGAAATATACGTGCCATTAACACCCAAAAACTTATGAAGAATTTGCAGACATTATTGGTCCCAATCTCCTCCCTCTCATGTCCTGACTCTACACTGAAACATTATAATGAAACACTACAAAGTGCCCTGAATGAAGCTGCACCTCCAATACACAGAACAACTTGGCTCAGATGGCAACAATCCTTGCACACGCTGCAAAAACGTTTCTTACAGCGTTGCTCCACGTGTGCCGAACATCTGTTGAGAAATTCCAATCTGGCCGAAGATTTCATCTATTATAAGTTTATGTTTAAAACATACAACTCTGCCTTTCATCTCTCCAAACAAACATACTTCAACACCCTCATCACATCACTATCCATCAATCTTAAACGTCTCTGACACTCTTCATTCCCTCCTCAATGCAGGAGTGCAGGCCCCAACCATGAATCTCAACGCTGACTATCTAGCCAATTATTTGAAAGAAAAAATTGACCATATCCGACAGGAAATTTTTTTCCAAATTCCCTTATACCATGCACTGTCCTCCCTGCCCAGCTGCATCTAGCTCACTCTTTGTCTTTGAACCAGGTACAGAAGAAGAATTGATCAGGCTACTGGCTTCTTCTCGCCCTACTGCTTGCACCAGTGACCCTATTCCCTCACATCTCCTTTAGTCCATTTCCCCAGCAGTCACCACTCACCTAACAAAAATATTCAACCTCTCTCTCGCTTCCGGTATCTTTTCCTCCTGATTTAAACATGCCAGCATACATCAATTACTTAAAAAACATCCCTCAACCAAAACTGTGCTTCTAACTATAGACCTGTCACTAATCTTCCCTTCATCTCAAAACTCCTGGAATACTTAGTCCACTCCCATCTAATCTGCTATCTCTCAGGTCACTCTCTTCTTTACCCTCTACAATCCTGTTTCTGCTCTTTACACTTTACTGAAACTGTCTTCACTAAAGTCTCTAATGATCTACTAACAACTAAATCTAAAGGTCACTACTCCATGCTGCTTCTTCTGGATCTCACTGCAGCATTCGACACTGTGGATCACCAGCTCCTCCTCACTATGCTCCGCTCCATCAGCCTCAAGGACACCATTCTCAACTGGTTGTCCTCCTAACTCTCTGATCTCTCCTTCACTGTATCTTTTGCTTGCTCCTCCTCCTCTCCTTTTTCTATTACTGTCGGGTTCCTCAAGGATCTGTCCTAGACCTCCTCCTCTTCTTGTACGTGGCCCCTATTGGACAAGCAATCATCAGATTTGGTTTACAGTACCATCTCTATGCTGATGACACCCAATTATATACCTCTTCTCCTGACATCACGCCTGAATTATTACAAAACATCAGTGATTGTCTTACCACTGTATCCAACATCTTGTCCTCCCTCTATCTGAAACTGAACCTGTCAAAAACTGAAATAATTGTGTTTCCTCCCTCCACTAATCTACATATGCCCGACATTGCCATTTCTGTGTGTGATTCTACCATTAATCTCCAGCAACATGTCCAATGTCTTGGTGTCAAACTTGATTCACATCTTTCATTCATCCCCCACATCATCTACACCTCAAAAACATTTCTAGAATTCAAACTTTTCTTTTATTCTGTAATAACTCTTACTTTAGCTCCTATTTATTCTCATCTGGACTATTGCAACTCTTTACTAATCCGTCTCCCTCTTACTAAACTCTCCCCTCTCAAATCTGTCTTGAATGTTGCAGCCAGGATCATATTTGTTGTGAATGTGCTAGAAATGAATTCTGAGCAGAAGCTCCCTCTGGTGGTTACAAACAGTACTGAACTATTCAATGAAGATTGTGAAGATTGGCGATCAGGTGTTACTGACTGGTCTTATATAAGGGAGGTTCCCTCCCATCAGGGTTGCCGGTGATCAATTGTTCTGGTCTCAACTTTTGTTCCTGGTTCACTTTGAAGCTTGCTGTTTCGTGCCTGCATCTTCTGCTAACAGATAAGACATTTTCTTCTTTTAGTTTTATGTGCTTGCTTTTTGCTTTTTGTCCTGCACTTCTGTGGGGGTCTGCCAGGTCCCCTCCGGGGGCTTGTGCTCCTCTCAGTTTAGTTCAGCCAGTTGTTTGTTCATTTGCCTTTTCCAGTTTTTTCTGTGGCTGCGGCTTAGTTTTGTTACACCAGAGAACTAATTTAGGTCGTGTGATCTCAGGTGTTTTTGCAATTAGTGTGTTGGTATTTTTTTAGGGTTTTTTGGATTGCAGTAAGTGACCTTCCTATCCTTTTCTGTCTAGGAAGATTGGGCCCCAACGTTTGCTCATACTATTTTCTGTCTGTGTCTGTATTTCCTCTTGTCTAACCGCCATTACATGTTTGGGGGCTTCCTATGTTCTTTGGGGATCTGCTCCGGGGCAGATAGTTTTCCTCTTTCTATCTTTATGTGAAGTTAGCTTCTCAGGTTGTGACGAGGCGTCTAGGACCAACGTAGGTACGCTCCACGGCTGCCTTTAGTTGTGGTGGTTAGTCAGGGTACTGCAATCCAATAGATTCCAACCTCTCTGGTGTATTGCCATTTTTGCCTGCTCTCCTCAGCTACCAAATCATAACACATATTCCTAACCAACCTTTACACTGATGCCTCTACCCTTTACCAGTCATTGCACTGGTTACCCATCCACTCCAGATTCCAATATAAACTCATTACTCTCACCCACAAAGCGCTCCATGGTTCAGCACCATCTTACATCTCCTGCCTTGTCTCATTCTAACACCCTTACCGTGCCCTCTGTTCTGCTATAGACCTAAGGTTAACATCCTCAATAATCAGAATCTCCCACTCCCGTCTCCAAGACATCTCTCATGCTGAGCCAATTTTTTGGAAAGCACTACCCAGGACAATTTGATTACTCCCCAATACCCACAGTTTTAATCATGCTGTAAAAAAACATTTCTTCAGACTGGCTGACCACCTCCTAAGTATCCCTGTGTTTCCCATTCAAATTATTTTTTTCAAAATCAGGTACTTTTACACATACTGGTTGATAACCGGTTCATGCAGCATTACATGAACACCTGATTTCTTATATTATGGCTGGTCAGAACAATGAAAGCAATTGTTACCATCCACCTTTCGTGTCTCCCCTATTTCCTCATAGATTGTAAGCTTGCGAGTAGGGCAAGTAAGTGATTATTGTTATTCTGTAATGTCTTTTATTGTCTGTACAAGTCCCCTCTAAAATGTAAAAGTGCTACGGACTGTGTTGGCGCTATAGAAGTAAAATTATTATTATTACGTCAAATACTTTAGATCAGTGGTTCTCAACCTTTCTAATGCCGTGACCCCGCAATACAGTTCCTCATGTTGCGGTGACCCCCAAACCAAAAAATAATTACAGTCCTCCATACAATATTATGGGCACCACATAGTCCTCCATACAGTATTATGGGCGAAATACAATGCTCCATAAAGAATACTGGTCCCCATATAATGCTCCATACAAAATATGGAGCTCTCCTCTGCACTGTGCTGCGTTCTGCACTGTTACGGCTCAGGAAAGGGCACTGTGGAAAGACTCCCCATTATCATCATCATTGTCTCCCCATCATCATCATTGTCTCCCTGTCATCATTGCCTCCCATCATCATTATCATTGCCTCTCTATCATCATCATCGTCTGCCCATCATCATTGGCTCCCCATCATCATCATTGCCTGCCCATCATCATTGGCTCCCCATCATCATCATTGCCTGCCCATCATCATTGGCTCCCCATCATCATTATTGACTTCCCATCATCATTGGCTCCCCATCATCATCGCCTCCCCATCATCATCATCATCATTGCCTGCCCATCATCATTGGCTCCCCATCATCATGATCATTGCCTGTTCATCCTCATTGGCTCCCCATCATCATCGCCTCCCCATCATCATCATCATCAATGCCTGCCCATCATCATCGCCTCCCCATCATCATTGTCTTTGCCTGCCCATCATCATTGGCTCCCCATCATCATCGTTGCCTCCTCACACCATCACTGCCTCCCCCCATCACCATCACACATACAGCACCACACACAGACAGCACCGCAGCACTCTCTCACATACACACACACACGCAGGCAGACACACACAAACACACTGATACACACAGACACATACACCTCACATCTCACCTGTCCGGCGCCCGCTCTCTCTGCCACAGCCAGCTGCTGAATGATGACGTCATCCAGCGGCTCTGCTGTGACAGGAAGCGCAGGCGCCCCCTGGAGCCCGGAGCTACGGAGGCACGGCGAGAGGTAAGTATTGCGCCGCCTGCTTAGGCTGGGTCCCCCCTCTCCCCGCACAGTGGACTCACCGACCCGCCGCTCAGCTCCGGAGGGTCCCGGGCAGCTGCACTGTGACTCCGTGGGAGGAGGAATTGCTGCTGCTGCCACGCTGCCCCACACACGTGCTGCCTGGGGCGGACCGCCCCACACACGTGCTGCCTGGGGCAGACCCCCCCCCGCCCGCCCACATTACGCCCGTGCCCTACACCCGCCCACGCTATGCCCCTGCTATGCCACTGGGCTAAAGCCATCGGAAATATGTATTTTCCGATGGCTTTAAGCCAGTGGTCCCCAACCTTTTTTGCACCAGGGACCGGCTTCAAGAAAGACCATTCTTCCAGGGCCAAGCAGGCGGGGATGGAGGTGTGGCAGGGGTGGGGCTTTGGTCATAAGGGGCGGGCTATGGACGGGGTTGTAGTTTAGTAGTAGTGCATACTCATCATTTAATTATAACATTTATAATGTGAATGTGACTCCCTTGTATACAAGGCTCTGCTCCCACACTTGTATGCATGGCTCCGCTCCCACCCTTGTTTATATGGCTCCGCTCCCACCCTCCCATCCTGTATACATGGCTCCGCTCCCCCTCCCATCCTGTATACATGGCTCCACTCCCCCTCCCATCCTGTATATATGACTCCGCTACCATCCTCCCATCCTGTATATATGGCTCCGCTCCCCCTCCCATCCTATTTACATGGCTCCAATCCCATCCTCCCATCCTGTATATATGGCTCTGCTCCCCCTCCATCCTGTATATATGGATCCGCTCCCCCTCCCATCCTGTATACATGGCTCCGCTCCCATCCTGTATATATGGCTCCGCTCCCATCCTCCCATCCTGTATATATGGCTCCGCTCCCATCCTCCCATCTTGTATATATTTCTCCGCTCCCATCCTGTATATATGGCTCTGCTCCCCCTCCCATCCTGTATACATTGCTCCGCTCCCATCCTCCCATCCTGTATATATGGCTCCGCTCCCCCTCCCATCCTGTATACATGGCTCCGCTCCCATCCTCCCATCCTGTATATATGGCTCCGCTCCCATCCTCCCATCCTGTATACATGGCTCCGCTCCCATCCTCCCATCCTGTATATGGCTCTGCTCCCCCTCCCATCCTGTATACATGGCTCCGCTCCCATCCTCCCATCCTGTATACATGGCTCCGCTCCCATCCTCCCATCCTGTATATATGGCTCCACTCCCATCCTCCCATCCTGTATATATGGCTCCGCTCCCATCCTCCCATCCTGTATATATGGCTCTGCTCCCATTCTCCCATCCTGTATATATGGCTCCGCTCCCATCCTCCCATCCTGTATATATGGCTCTGCTCCCCCTCCCATCCTGTATATATGGCTCCGCTCCCCCTCCCATCCTGTATACATGACTCCGCTCCCCCTCCCATCCTGTATACATGGCTCCGCTCCCATCCTCCCATCTAGTATATATGGCTCCGCTCCCATCCTCCCATCCTGTATATATAGCTCCGCTCCCCCTCCCATCATGTATACATGGCTCCGCTCCCATCCTCCCATCCTGTATATATGGCTCCGCTCCCCCTTCCATCCTGTATATATGGCTCCTCTCCCATCCTCCCATCCTGTATACATGGCTCCGCTCCCATCCTCCTATCCTGTATATATGGCTCCGCTCCCCCTCCCATCCTGTATACATGGCTCCGCTCCCATCCTCCCATCCTGTATACATGGCTCCGCTCCCATCCTCCCATCCTGTATATATGGCTCCGCTCCCATCCTCCCATCCTGTATATATGGCTCCGCTCCCATCCTCCCATCCTGTATATATGTCTCCGCTCCCATCCTCCCATCCTGTATATATGGCTCCGCTCCCATCCTCCCATCCTGTATATATGGCTCCGCTCCCCCTCCCATCCTGTATACATGGCTCTGCTCCCATCCTCCCATCTTGTATATATGGCTCCGCTCCCCCTCCCATCCTGTATATATGGCTCCCTCCCCCTCCCATCCTGCATACATGGCTCTGCTCCCCCGTCCCCTCCCCCCATCATACTTACCCTCCTCTCTCCGTGGCTGCAGGTCCCTGCATCCCTGTCGGCCGCGTCAGCTTCCTCCTGTGCGCAGCGGTGACGTAATACTGCTCATTAAGGGCATGAATATGGACGCCACGCCTATGGGAGTGGCGTCACGTCCATATTTATTACCTTAATGAGCAGTACTACGTCACCGCACTGCCAGGAGGAAGCTGCCGCGGCCGACAGGGACGCAACGACGGAAGGTAAGTATGGATGTCTTCTTGAAGCCGGCGGCTGCAGCTGTCACTACAGTGCTGCAGCCGCCAGCTCCTTTAAGCGACTCCTGTGTTTTGGTCGTTCGACCCCCGCTGGGGTCGCGACCCACAGGTTGAGAACCGCTGCTTTAGATCATTATGATGTCTATATCCATCATGGTGTGGGAATGAGCATCCTGCTCATGACGGACATAAAGCCAGAGGACATTAAGGTGCTAAATGTAATGATGGATGTACCTTGTAATTGGATGATACCTTGTGGTTTTTAAACTTCACACTTTGAAAATATTTTCAGTATCTGAATTTCAGGTTGTGCTAGTGAAAATTCTGTCACATATATCATAGATTATAAGATAGATATTTCTTCGCCTTAGACATTCTTGCTGAACTGCAGCTGCTAGTCTTTAAGTCAAGGCAAAAACACATCATGTATATAAAAATTACGTACATGTCAATGTGCATTAACAAAAAGAAATCACTTTGCTTATGGTACTTGTCATATGAGGCTTCTGTGAAGCTCTCTATTCTTACCTAAAACCAATGTTTTCTTGTAATTTACGAAGTAGAAAATATGTTCCAATTTTAGTCATGGATACAAACAATATTTTTCAGAATGGAAATTTATTATACATCAGAAGAGTGTTTTTGATATATCTTTAAATTGACAAAATCGACTAAAATGTGATATTTAGTTTGTTTTTTTCTGCCTAAACTTGAGAACATTTTTCAATTACTCTGTAATTTGTTTTCCTCTAAAATAACTATATTCAATTATGATATAGGAAAGATGTGTATCTTCGTACCGTGTTAGCCAGTAGATAGAAAAATATTTAGACTTGAGAGTAGTGTTGAGCGATACGATACTGCAAATATCGGGTATCGGCCGATATTGGCTTTATCGGAATTCCGATTCCGAGTTCCGATATTTTCGTCATATCGGATACCGGAATCAGAATGTCACTGTCACTGTCAGTGTCCGTCGGTCGGGTCTGTCAGGAGTCAGCGGCACTTACCCGGCAGAAGATCTCCGGCGGTCATATCCCGGGCTGCTTAATGGCCGCCATCCTCTTCTCCCCGGCGGTCACATGCAGTATCTCGCGATAACTGCAGTGACTGCTGGGTAATCGCGGCCGTAAAGCAGTCCGATGACGTCACCACCGGGGAAGCTGGTAAGCAGCTGTGCTGCGCCGGGATGTCAGGCTCTGCCTGTCATTCCGATGTGGCAGAGCTGGATCGTCGTGGGACAATCGTTACTATGGACTGCGTCGGACAGGTGGTATACTGTTGGTTTTTTTTTTTATTTTTTTACAGGAGATCAATGGCGTCGCAGGAATGAGAGAGTAATAAAAAAAATGAAAACTGTGTTGTCTCTTTTATTTAATTAAAAGACTTTTTTCTTGCTGTGTCTTTTTTTTAAACATTTAATAACTTTGGGATTAATAATGGATCGGTGTCTTATTGACGCCTCTCCATTATTAACCGGGCTTATTGTCACCGTGCAATCAACGGTGACAATAACCCCTTATTACCCCGCTTGCCACCGCTACAGGGCAAGTGGGAAGAGCCGGGTAAAGTGCCACAATTGGCACATCTTTTGATGCGCCAAATGTGGGGCTGCTGTAGCCTGGTATTATCAGGCTGTTGAGGGCCAAAATCCATGGGCCTTGACAGTCTTTTAATACCAGGCCGCAGCAGTCTGCATTTTACTTGGCTGGTTAACAAAAATAGGGGGGATCCCCACGCCGTTTTTTTTTCGAGGGGATTCCCTATTTTTGTTAACCAGCCAAGCTAAGCAGACTGCTGTGGCCTGGTATTATCAGGCTTGCAAGGTCCATGGATATTGGATCCTTACCAGCCTGAAAAACCAGGCCTCAGCGGTCTGCTTCATCTGGCTGGTTAACAAAAATAGGAGGGACCCCACTCTAATTTTTTTCGAGGGGATCCCCTATTTTTGTTAATCAGCCAAGATATGCAGACTGCTGTGGCCTGGTATTATCAGGCTGGCAAGGTCCATGGATCTTGGCTCCTTAACAGCCTGAAAATCCAGGCCTCAGCGGTCTGCTTCATCTGGCTTGTTAACAAAAATAGGGGGGACCCCACGCCATTTTTTTTTTCGAAGGGAACCCCTATTTTTGTTAATCAGTTCCCTCTGACATCACTGATTGTGTCCCTGGCTGACCTGAAGTGAAAGTGGAAAGCAATCAATTAAGCTTTCCACTTCCTCTCCTGTCAGCCAGGAGAGGAACTCATTCATTTGGGGGTTTACTGTGAGGCTGCAGCATTAGCTGCGGTCCCTGCAGTAAACATTAACCCTTTCTGAAGGATTACACCGTGGGACCTGACTGTGCATCGGATTGGTAAGAATAATTTTGCTTTATTATTTTATTTTTATTACAGGAAATGGTTTTAGCAGGTAAATAAAATATGGTCAAAAACTGTGTGATTATTTCATTAAACTTCTTTTTTATTAAAGTGTGTGTGTTTGATTTTTCTTTCATACAATAGGATTAATAATTGATAGTTGTCTAATTGACAGCTCTCAATTATTAACCTGGCTTAAAGTGACCTTTCAATTGCAAGGTCATTTTAACCCCTTATTAACCCATTCGCCACCGCTACAGGGCAATGGGAATAGACGGGCAAAGTACCAGAAATGGCAAATCTAATTAGAGATTTGCCCTTTCTGGGGTGTCTGGGGGCAGATGTTAGTAGCCGGGGGGGCCAAAAATAATGGTCCCTCTCTGGGCTATTATTATCTGCCCCCACTCACTGGCTTTGTCTGTCTGGTTGCGAAAATAGGGCGGGAGCCCACGCATTTTTTTTCAGCAATTTTACACCTCATATATATATATACATGTCATTGAGTTTGTGACACATGTATATATATATATATTTATAGTTCATACACTTCTACATAGTATAATAGCCGCTAATTCAATTGCCGGCTTTTGTGAAAATGCAGAACCCGACATGAAATGACACTTGGTGTACATAGGGTTAACCATGTCCTTTGCTATCTGATTTGCACAAACAATTAAATCAGTCTATGTGTGCAAAATTTCACACCTGTAGGGGTTAATTAAAAGTGTAAATTCGTAGCAGAAAAGTCCGTGTTTTTTTACAACGAATTTACACCTTTAATTAACCCCTACAGGTGTGAAATTTTGCACACATAGACTGATTTAATTGTTTGTGCAAATCAGATAGCAAAGGACATGAAAAGACATGGTTAACCCTATGTACACCAAGTGTCATTTCATGTCGGGTGACCCGACATGAAATGACACTTGGTGTACATAGGGTTAACCATGTCTTTTCATGTCCTTTGCTATCTGATTTGCACAATTAAATCAGTCTATGTGTGCAAAATTTCACACCTGTAGGGGTTAATTAAAGGTGTAAATTCGTAGCAAAAAAGTCCGTTTTTTTTACAACAAATTTACACCTTTAATTAACCCCTACAGGTGTGAAATTTTGCAAACATAGACTGATTTAATTGTTTGTGCAAATCAGATAGCAAACGACATGAAAAGACATGGTTAACCCTATGTACACCAATTGTCATTTCATGTCGGGTGCTTCTGTCTTTTCACTGAAGCCGGCTTTACCCGGCAATTGAATCAGAGGATATTTTACTATGTAGAAGTGTATAAACTATACATATATGTATATATATATATATATGTCACAATGACATGTATATATATATATATATGTATTCTATGTGTGTATATTTAGTGTTTACAAGGAAAGAATGGGTTTTTTTTAGTTCCGATATTTTGTTCCCATAGACTTACATGGGACTTCCGGTATCGGTATCGGGTATCGCCGATATTTTAATGGTATCGGCGATACCATTCCGATTCCGATACTTAGGGATATCGGAAAGTATCGCTCAACTCTACTTGAGAGTCCTCAGTGGTTGATACCTTTTAATGGCTAACTGAAAAGATGGTAACAAATTGCAAGTTTCGAGACTACGCAGGTCTCTTCATCAGGCAAAGACTAAAACAAAAGCTGAAGAATCACATATTTATACACAACAGGACACAGGAATAATGCAATAGGTAAGACAAGTGACGTGAAGCAGAACTGTCATTATGGCAGAGGGATGAACATAAATATGACTAGTTCATAGATAAGGAGTGAAAGTTTTATTACCCTCTGATTGGGGTCTGGTAATGTGTTGTGATGACCCTAAAAGGTCAGGGAAGCAGATTCCTTAATTGTTGTAGAAAGACATAAAACTCTGGGATATATTCATCCCAGCACTAAGAGTGTCAAAGGTCATCATAAGTTTATATTCCCAGACTTTTCTATCCTTCTCAGATTTGAAGTTAGATTTTAATACAAGTAATTCCATATCCGTCATGCTATGACCGGGCATACAAAAGTGTTTTGCCACAGGTAAATCCATTCTTTTTTCTCTTATATGTGTCCTGTTGTGTATAAATATGTGATTCTTCAGCTTTTGTTTTAGTCTTTGCCTGATGAAGAGACCTGCGTAGTCTCGAAAGCTTGCAATTTGTTACCATCTTTTCAGTTAGCCATTAAAAGGTATCAACCACTAGGACTCTCAAGTCTAAATATTTTTATATTCAATTAGATTTTCCAAAAAAGTTAAAGTCTAAGGTATGTTTGTTCATTATGATCACTGATAGTTTTTCATTACAGTGTAGCAATTTTATTATGGAAATCTTGCATATCTTTCTAGTGGGTGCCTCCTTGTTTTAGCATATGTACATTATAATCACTTTGTTTACAAAATGTGCTGATGAAAATCCTCACTAGCTTTGAGCGAAACAGGTTGGTCAGATTCAAAAATCACAGACTTTCGCCAAAGTCGAGTTTCGCTGAGCGAAACATGACCATAGCGTGAGGTCGGCCATGCGGTCGTCTGCCCGAGCACCAAAGTCGGTTTTCCCATAATGCTTGCAGGCGCCTATTCTCAGCCAATGAGCAAGGACATACACTATGGGCAACGAGATGACATGGGCAGCGGCCACCACTATCTTAGAGAAGGGCATTGCAGTGATTGGCTTGCTTTGTGTGGCATCACAGTGGCTATAAAGCCCTGACCACTGACCGCCATTTTACTTCTGCCGATCTTAGCTTAGGGAGAGGTTGCTGACGCTGTTTATCAGTAGGGAGAGAGTTAGGCAGGAAAGAAAAGTTATTCTGTGCTTGTTCTGGTAGCAATTGTGCTGTACAGTTAGTGTGCAGTGACAGGGGAGGATTTTCTTGTGTGCAGCAGCACTGGTTATTAGCCTGCCTGCAAGTGACAGGGGAGGATTTTCTTGTGTGCAGCAGCAGTGATTAGTAGGCTGCCTGCTAGCTGTATTGCTGTGTGTACACTGCGGTGCAGACTGCTTTTTACACAGCACTAATACTTTTAGTCTTTTTTCTGCACAGTTACCGAGCGTTCACTTTTTCACATACTGTATAGAGCTGTATGCTCCTCACACACTACCGTGTACCGGCTGGTATCACGGACAAATACATGCTGACTATCTGTGTGTGACTCCGGAAATATATACGGAGATTTACAATTACCCCCTAGACTGTATACAATTGTACACTTGTGATACAGTACCCTTTTTCTGCTTTTTATATTCTGGTGTAATCCATACTGAGCCTGTGAGCGTCTATGTATTACTCCGGAAATATATGCGGAGATTTACAATTACCCCTACAATGCATACGCCTGGTATATTCTGATACATTACCCTTCTTCTGCTTTTTATATTCTGGTGTAATCCATACTGAGCCTGTGAGAGTCTGTGTCTGACTCTGGAAATATATACGGAGATTTACAATTATCCCTAGACTGTATACAGCTGTACGCTTCTGATACATTACTCTTTTTCAGCTTTTTATATTCTGGTCTAATCCATACTGAGCCTGTGAGCATCTGTGTGTGTTTCTCCGGAAATATATACGGAGATTTACAATTATCCCTAGACTGTATACAGCTGTACGCTTGTGATACAGTACCCTTTTTCTGCATTTTATATTCTGGTGTAATCCATACTGAGCCGGAGAGCGTCTGTGTGTTACTTCGGAATATATACGTAGATTTAAAATTACCCTAACACTATATACAACTGGTGTCTTCTGATACAGTACCCTTTTTATGCTTTTTATATTCTGGTCTAATCCATACTGAGCCTGTGAGCGTCTGTGTCTGACTCCGGAAATATATACGGAGATTTACAATTATCCCTAGACTGTATACAGCTGTACGCTTGTGATACAGTACCCTTTTTCTGCTTTTTAAATTCTGGTGTAATCCATACTGAGCCGGAGAGCGTCTGTGTGTTACTCCGGAAATATATACGGAGATTTACAATTACCCCTAGACTGTATACAGCTGTACGCTTGTGATACAGTACCCTATTTCTGCTTTTTATATTTCTGGTGTAATCCATACTGAGCCTGTGAGCGTCTGTGTGTTACTTCGGAATATATACGTAGATTTAAAATTACCCTAACACTATATACAACTGGTGTCTTCTGATACAGTACCCTTTTTATGCTTTTTATATTCTGGTCTAATCCATACTGAGCCTGTGAGCGTCTGTGTCTGACTCCGGAAATATATACGGAGATTTACAATTATCCCTAGACTGTATACAGCTGTACGCTTGTGATACAGTACCCTTTTTCTGCTTTTTATATTCTGGTGTAATCCATACTGAGCCTGTGAGCATCTGTGTGTTACTCCGGAAATATATATGGATATTTACAATTACCCCTAACTGTATACAGTTCTATGCTTCTGATACATTACCCTTTTTCTGCTTTTTATATTCTAGTGTAATCCATACTGAGCCTGTGAGAGTCTGTGTCTGACTCTGTAAATATATATGGAGATTTGCAATTATCCCTAGACTGTATACAGCTGTACGCTTCTGAAACATTACCCTTTTTCTGCTTTTTATATTCTGGTCTAATCCATACTGAGCCTGTGAGAGTCTGTGTCTGACTCTGGAAATATATAATGAGATTTAAAATTACCTCTTCAACGTATACAGCTGTATGCTTCTGATACAGTACCATACATCTGTGGGTATTTTGGGTACATTTTCCCATACATGAGGAAGTATGGTGGAAGAGGCCGCGGACGTGGGTGTGGGGGGCCAGCTGGTACTGATGGTTGTGGTATTGCAT
>JARQOD010000002.1:516432829-516582884 GCA_033576555.1 Oophaga sylvatica | reverse complement strand
AAGGAAATAAAGAAAAAAAGTCTTACATAAAACACTCACACACAGTAGGAAACCCAAAGGTCTCAGAGAAAAATAAGCGTAAGAGAAAACAATAAGGACCCTTTTACTTAATATTCTCAAAACCGATCCGCTGCAGACTACAAATACTTTCACCGGCATCTAACACCCAGACTGGCAGGAATTAAAGGAAACTAATTAAAAAACATAATCAAAAAGCCCGGGCCGAGGGGGGGCCCCTAGCTTAGAAAAAGGCTAGGAAAAATTAACTCCCTCATACCAAAACAAAGAAACAGAACCAGCTGTGAGAATTCAAGTGTGAACGCACGATCCTCGGGCATACACCCTGACAGTCCCCCCCCCTCACGGGGGATCCGCCCCAGGGCCAGGTCTCCCCGGGTGAGTTGTGTGAAAGCCCGAACCAATCGTTCGTTAACATCAACTCAGGACCCTCCTCTCCACGGGGACCAAACCCCCTCCAAGAACCCAATTTCTGAAGGGATGGGCGACTGAACTTTATCAATGATTTTCGACCCATAAAAATTTCCACGTTACATTGACCCCCCACTAAAGGAGGAGGTGGGTGACGTTATACGGGGCACTATTTTTTAAGTAATGACTTGTGAAAACATTATAAATTTTTAAATTTTTGGGGGGGTCCAAAACAAAATGCCCAGGATTAATTAGGGAACTGATCCTGTAGGGCCCCCGATAATCGGGGCCCCCAACCCCGGGAGAAACTTTAATTTTTTATATTCCGGAGAAACCCAAACCCGATCGTTCACCTTTCAGATCAGACCAGAAACTCCCCCCCTATCACCACCCTTTTTGAAAGGGTTTCCCCGTAACCTTCGTCTTAACCGATCTGGAATATCTCTCCTGGAAGTCCACAGGGCTCCCCCTGAGCCCCCAATCCCCCCCCCTCAAGTCAGAGCATACGCTGACACTACAAACCCCCCCTGAGGGTGGAACCGGTCCCCGTCTTTCCCGGCCCCTGGAAAGTACAGAAAGGCATCAAGCAACTTTTTGAGCATCCCCTATGCCGATGAGGGGTAACTCTTTACACCCCCCTCTGAGAACAACCCCCAAGTCCTCCAGAAAAGGAGCCAAAGCCCCAGCCAAACCCCACCATACCGTGCTCATGCAGTTTTCCTGCAAAATTCCCACCCCCCCTGGGTTATCTTTCCGGGTTGAAACAAACACTGGGGTTTTGTTTCGCCAACCAAGGAAAGTCCCAAAAACCAAAAGGAAAATAGGTAGACCCCCCAAAAACCCTAACAAGAAATTGCCTTTAGTTTGCCCCTACTCGAAGATCTATGTTTTGAACCGCTTGACCAAGCTACCTTTACCCAAGGGCTAGAATCAATAGGACTAAAGGGCCCGGTTTGGGCCAAAACACTCAGTTTGCATCCCTGCACTGGGGAAACCGGGCGCCCCCAGATTACCCCGGAACCCCTATCAAAAAAACAGAAAAACCCCCGTTCTAGTACCAATCACCACCCCGCAGGGACGAGAAACTGAGAGGGGTTTGGGGACGAAATACACACTCCCCGGTTAACTCCTTTCTCAAAGAGGCCCGGGGTGGACCCCCCCCCAAAAAATTTCCCTTCTCCCCAAAAAAAACCCCTTTCTAGTTGGGGTCACCGGATTCCCTCCTACAAAAAGATGTCCCCCCCAACTGCATGGTTCCTCAGAACCCCAGGGGAACCTCTTATAAGGGATTTTGAGTAGTAGGTGGAGTCATACGGGAGGGGATTTTCCCCTGCGTCTTCCCCCCAAATTTTTTGTCTATCAATGCGAATAGCGGGGGCCAAGAGCCTCCATAGGAGGAGAATATACTGAGCCAACCTCTTTTTATTTGTCAGACAACCCTTTAAAAACTGGCTCCTAAAGCTGGGGCATTCCACAGTTCTGTTCCCCCGGGAAATCAGAAGAAAATTTCCCCCGCTGGAATTTCCTTGCCTTTTTACTAATTTTTTCAGCAAGGGAAACTCGATCCGGATCATCAATACCAGACCCGGGCAGTAAAAAAAAACGATCCCCTGACTGGAGATCGGGGGGCCGGAGGAATAAGAACCCCCAAATTTAGGGTCCCCCCGGGAAAAGCGAGAAACAATTTCCCCCCCTCTGTCTTCACCCCAATGACCCCAGGCCGCAGCCGAAATACAAATTACATGCCCCCCCGAAGTAAAAAATTTGTCCCCCCACCAGGGAACCGCCGGGAGGCAACCCTTTGGTTTAGATTGGTTTGCTCCGGGGAAAAAAACCTTGGACTTAAGGTCTGCAAACTCCCGGACAACCCCTGCAACTGCCGGGGCCCCTGGGCACTGGATCCAGACAGCTGGAGAGAATCTTTTGTAAAAGGGCCGTTAAAAGTACCAAAACAGATAATTTAATGTAATGACATAATCATACAAAAAGGGGAACATACAAAATAACAGGATAGATTTTATGATAACAAGAATTACCTACAGAAAGTCCATGGTCAATACGAATGTTTTTACGCTGTCTCCGGCTAGGGGTGACCGGGTCTACCCGACCCTAAAATGGGGTCCTAACTAATCCCTCTACCTGGAGGACTTTAAAAAACAGAGGCCCGGCCACCAGAAACCCCCTGTTCCTTAAATCCCTGCCCTGTAATCTGCCCTAAGAAACCCTTTTCCCACCAAGGAATGAAAGGAACGGTTAATGAACAAAAAGACATAAAAAGAAAGACAAAAAATAAAGTAAAAAAAGTTTACATAAAACACTCACACAATGGAACACCAAAGGGTCTCAGAGATAAACAATAAGCTAAAAGAGTAAAAACAACAAGGACCTTAGTTTAAAGTATTCTCAGAACCGACCAGCTGCTAACTACATGAATATTTCCCGGAAAAACTAAACCCAAGGCGGGAAAATAAAAAGGGAAACAAATTTAGAACATAATAAAAAGCACCCCGGCCCGAGGCGGACCTAGCCCCTTGAAAAGAGCTAGGTAAAATTAACTCCCTCATACCCAAACACAAAGAAACAGCAACTACTGTGGAAATCAAGTGTGAACGCGACGACCCGTGGCGAAACACCCTACAGCTTAGGGTTATAATTAGCTGGGTTAAAAGCTTTTGGCAGTGTTAGACGGACGGGGTTCCACCCGGTATAAACGCGGTGTAACGCAGTCCCTTAAGCTGCCCTTCACCCCCTTTGAGGGGCACGCGACGCATGCCCTAAAGCCATGCTTTGCAACGTGCCTATTCAGTGACGGGCCTCGGACGCGGCTGCAGCGTCTGGGCTCCGTCACCGCAAGGGAGAGAATCAACTGCTGATCCTCTGCCGCGGGTAAGATAATGCTTGCGTTTTGCAAAACCTTTAAACCACCCGTCAACGCTATGTTTGAACGGGCTGGTAAAACGCAAAATAACCTCCTTAGGGTTTTAATTAGGGTTAGAATAAGGTTGGGTTGAATTGGGGTTGGGGTTAAAATTGGGTTGGGTTTACAATTAGAGTTGGGTTATAATTGGGTTAGGTTACAATTGGGTTTTGGGAATTGGGGTTTGGGATTGGTTGGGATTGGTTTTGGGATTAGGGTTGGGGGTGTGTTGGAATTAGGGTTGGAGCTAGAATTGAGGGATTTCCACTATTTAGGCACATCAGGGGGTCTCCAAACACGACGTGGCGTTCAAAAAGTCAAATGGCGCTCCTCCCGTCCGAGCCCTGCCGTGCGCCCAAACAGTGGTTTACCCCAATATATGGGGTATCAGCGTACTCAGGACAAATTGCACACCAATTTTGGGGTTTCAATTTCTCCGGTTTACCCTTGGGAAAATAAAAAATAGCTGGCTAAAAATCATTTTTGAGAAAAAAATGATTTTTCATTTTCACGGCTCTGCGTTTATAAATTTCTGTGAAGCACTTGGGGGTTCAAAGTGCTCACCACACATCAGATAAGTTCCTTAAGGGGTCTAGTTTCCAAAATGGTGTGATTTGTGGGGGGTTTCGACTGTTTGGCGTAAACACAACATGACGCCCGCAGAACATTCCATCAAAGTCTGCATTACAAAATGGCGCTCCTTCCCTTCCAAGCACTCCCATGCGCCCAAACAGTGGTTTCACCCCACATATGGGTATCAGCGTACACAGGAAAAATGCACAACAACTTTTTGGGTCCAATTTCTCCAGTTACCCTTGGGAAAATAAAAAAAATAGCGGGCTAAAGAATCATTTTTGAGGAAAAAAATTATTTTTTATTTTCACGGCTCTACGTTTATTAATTTCTGTGAAGCACTTGGGGGTTCAAAGTGTTCACCACACATCTAGATAAGTTCCTTAAGGGTCTAGTTTCCAAAATGGTGTGATTTGTGGGGGATTTCGACTGTTTAGGCGTATCAGGGGCTCTCCAAACGCGACATGGCGTCCAATTTCAATTCCAGCCAATTTTGTGTTTGAAAAAGTCAAACGGCGCTCCTTCCCTCCAAGCCCTGCCGTGCGCCCAAACAGTGGTCCCACCCTACATATGGGGTATCAGCGTACTCAGACAAATTGGACAACAACTTTGTGGTCTAATTTCTCCTGTTACCCTTGGGAAAATAAAAAATTGGGGACTAAACGATCAGGTTTGTGGAAAAAATATGACTTTTTACTTTCATGCCCGGGAGTTATAAACTTCTGTGAAGCACTTGGGGTTCAAAGTGCTCACCACACATCTATATAAGTTCCTTAGGGGTTCTAGTTTCCAAAATGGTG
Source organism: Oophaga sylvatica (assembly GCA_033576555.1). Taxonomy (NCBI): domain Eukaryota; kingdom Metazoa; phylum Chordata; class Amphibia; order Anura; family Dendrobatidae; genus Oophaga; species Oophaga sylvatica. The sequence goes on along the minus strand of JARQOD010000002.1, from coordinate 516,578,165 downwards.
TCACTTGTGGGGGGGTTTCCACTGTTTACACACATTAGGGCCTCTACAAACGCGACATGGCGTCCAGCTAATTCTGAGTTGAAAAAGTCAAACGGCGCTCCTTCCCTTCCAAGCTCTGCCATGCACCCAAACAAGTGTTTACCCTACATATGGGGTTTCAGCATGCTCAGGACAAATTGCACAAAAACTTTTGGGGTCTTGTTACCCTGGGAAAATAAAAATTGGGGTGATACAGATCGTTTTTTGTGTAAAAAATATGATTTTTTTTTTTCACGGTTCTATGTTATAAACTTTCTGTGAAGCACTTGAAGTTCAAAGTTCTCACCACACATCTAGATAAGTTCCTTAGGGGGTCAATTTCCAAAATTGGGTCACTTGTGGGGGTTTCCACTGTTTAGACACATCAGGGCCTCTACAAACACGACATGACGTCCAGCCAATTCTGCGCTGAAAAAGTCAAACGCCGCTCCTTCCCTTCCAAGCTCTGCCATGCACCCAAACAGTGGTTTTACGCCCACATATGGGGTATCAGCATGCTCAGGACAAATTGCACAAAAACTTTGGGGTCTTGTTACCCTTGGGAAAATAAAAATTGGGGTGAAAAAGATTGTTTTTGTGGAAAAAATATGATTTTTTATTTTCACTGTTCTATGTTATAAACTTCTGTGAAGCACTTGGAGGTTCAAAGTGCTCACCACACATCTAGATAAGTTCCTTAGGGGGTCTAGTTTCCAAATGGGTCACTTGTGATGGGTTTTCCACTGTTTAGACACATCAGGGCCTCTACAATCGCGACATGGCGTCCAGCCAATTTCTGCGTTGAAAAAGTCAAATGTCGCTCCTTCCTTGCAACCTCTGCCATGCGCCCAAAAAAGTGGTTTACCCCCACATATGGGGTATCGGCTTATTCAGGAGAAATTGCACAACAAATTTTGTGGTTCATTTTTTCTTTTAACAGTTGTGAAAAAAAAAAAATAGGTTCCGAAGTAAAGTTTTGCAAAAAAAAATGTTAATTTTTTCCTTCCACATTGCTTCAGTTCTGTGAGCACGTAAAGGGTTAATAAACTTCTTGAATGTGGATTGAGCACCTTGAGGGTGCAGTTTTTAGAATGGTGTCACTTTTGGGTATTTTCTATCGTATAGACCCTCAAAGTGACTTCAAATGTGATGTGGTCCCTAAAATATAAAATGGTGTTGTAAAAATGAGAAATCGCTGGTCAACTTTTAACCCTTATAACTTCATAACAAAAAAAAATTTGGTCCCAAAATTGTGCTGATGTAAAGTAGACATGTGGGAAATGTTATTTATTAAGAAATTTGTGTGACATATCTCTCTGATTTAAGGCATAAAAATTTAAAGTTTGAAAATTGTTAAATTTTCAAAATTTTCACCATATTTCCGTTTTTTTCATAAATAAACACAAGTCATATCAAAGAAATTTTACCACTAACGTAAAGTACAATATGTCACGAAAAAACAATCTCAGAATCACGGGATTCGTTAAAGCGTTCCAGAGTTATAACCTCATAAATGACAGTGGTCAGAATTGTAAAAATTGGCCCTGTCATTAAGCTGCAAAATGGCTCTGTCACTAAGGGTTTAATACCGTGTATTGTCCTCTCTAACATCAATGACAGCTTGAAGTCTTTTGTGGTAGTTTTGGATGAGGTTCTTTATTTTTCTCAGATGGTAAAGCTGCCTACTCTTCTTGGCAAAAAGCCTCCAGTCCCTGTAAATTCCTGGGCCGTCTAGCATGAACTGAGTGCTTGAGATCTCTCCAGAGTGGCTCAATGATATTGAAGTCAGGAGACTGAGATGGCCACTCCGAACCTTCACTTTGTTCTGCTGTAGCCAATAACAGGTCGACTTGGCCTTCTGTTTCGGATCATTGTCATGTTGGAACATCCAAGTACGTCCCATGCGCAGCTTCTGAGCTGATGATTGCAAATTTGCCTCCACTATTTGCTGATAACGTGGTGCAATCATCTTTCCTCCAACTTTGACCAAGTTTCCTGTGCCTATGTAGCTCACACATCCCCAAAACATCAGCAATCCACCTCCATGCTTTACACTAGGAATGGTGTTCCTTTCAACATAGGCCTTGTTGACATCTTTCCAAACGTAACGTTTATGGTTGTGGCCAAACAGTTCAATTTTGGTCTCATCACTCCAAATTACCCGTTCCTGAATTTTTGAGGCTTGTCTCTGTGCTGTTTTTCGTATTGTATGTGAGATACTTTGTAGCATTTACACAGTAATGGCTTTCTTCTGGCGACTCGACCATGCAGCACATTTTTCTTCAAGTGCCTCCTTATTGTGCATCTTGAAACAGCCACACCGCTAGTTTTTCAGAGAGTCCAGTGTTTCAGCTGATGTCATTTGTGGATTTTTCTTTGCATCCAGAACAATTTTCCTTGTAGTTGTGGATGAAATTTTTGTTGGTCTACCTGACTGTGGTTTAGCTTTTACAGAGCCCCTTATTTTTCCATTTGTTTAATCACAGTTCGAACGCTGCTGATTGGCACTATCAATTCCTTGGATATACTTTTGTATCCCTTTCGTGTTTTATACAGAACAACTACCTTTTCCAATAGACTTTTTGACAAATCATTTGCTTTCCACATGACTCACAATCCAGAAACATCAGTGGCTGGATGAAAGATGCAATAGTCTGTCTTAATCTCAGCAACTCACTCAGCTTTTATGCACACACACTGATTATAAGAAAACAGGTCACAAGGTTGGGATGTTACCTTTAGTAGCCATTCAAACCCATTTGTGTAAACTTCTGCGCACGGTATCAGACCAAAATCACCAGGGTATGTAAACTTTTGATCAGGGTCATTTGGATGTTTTGGCGTTGTCATTATAATTTAAAAAGAGAAAACAGCAGTTTGACAATAAATGGCTTCACCCATCCACTAACCATTAGTGGAGAAAAAGTTATGGCGTTATCATTCATATACTCTGAAAAAAGGCCAAGAAAGCAAAAATCTGCCAGGGTATGTAAAACTTTTGAGCACAACTCTACATTCATACACACATTCCCAGAGATGTTTAGCTTTCAAGTAACTTTAGGGTGGTCTCTGTTGCTTTTGCACTTAGCAGATCTATAAACACTGTCCACAAACTATTCTAGCAAAATCTGAGCTCCAAAAGTCAAATAGTGCTCCTTCTTTCCTGGTCCGCTGTGTGGACAAACACTACAGTCATGGCCAAAAGTTTTGAGAATGACACAATATTATATTTTCACATGATCTGCTGCCCTCTGGTTTTTATGTGTGTTTGATAGATGTTTTATCACAGACAGAAATATAATTGCAAACATATGAGTAACAAAAGCTTATATTGACAGTTAGAATGAGTTAATGCAGCAAGTCAATATTTGCAGTGTTACTATTCTTCTTCAGGACCTCTGCAATTCTCCCTGGCATGCTCTCAATCAACTTCTGGACCAATCCTGACTGATAGCAGTCCATTCTTGCACAATCAAATGCTTTCATTTTGTCAGAATTTTTTAGGTTTTTGTTTGTCCACCTGTCTCTTGATGATTGACCACAAGTTCTCAATGGGATTAAGATCTGGGGAGTTTCCAGGCCTTGGACCCAAAATCTCTATGTTTTGTTCCCTGAGCCATTTAGTTATCACCTTTGCTTTATGGCAAGGTGCTCCATCATGCTGGAAAAGGCATTGTTGATCGCCAAACTGCTCTTGGAGGGTTGGGAGAAGTTGCTCTTGGAGGACATTCTGGTACCATTCTTTATTCATGGCTGTGTTTTTTAGGCAAGACTGTGAGAGAGCCGATTCCCTTGGCTGAGAAGCAACCCCACACATGAATGGTTTCAGGATGCTTAACAGTTGGCATGAGACAAAACTGGTGGTAGCGCTCACCTTGTCTTCTCCGAATGAGGCGTTTTCCTGATGTCCCAAACAAATCGAAAAGGGGATTCATCAGAGAAAAATAACTTTACCCCAGTCCTCAGCAGTCCACTGCCTGTACCTTTTGCAGAGTATCAGTCTGTCCATGATGTTTTTTCTGGAGAGAAGTGGCTTCTTTGCTGCCCTCCTTGAGACCAGGCCTTGCTCCAAGAGTCTCCACCTCACAGTGCGTGCAAATGCACTCACACCTGCCTGCTGCCATTCCTGAGCAAGCTCTGCACTGCTGTTTAGCCCGATCCTGCAGCTGAAACACTTTTAAGAGATTGACCTGGCGCTTGCTGGTCTTTCTTGGGCGCCCTGGAGCCTTTTTGGCAACAATAGAAGCTCTCTCCTTGAAGTTCTTGATGATGCGATAGATTGTTGACTGAGGTGCAATCTTTCTAGCTGCGATACTCTTCCCCGTTAGGCCATTTTTTGTGCATTGCAATGATGACTGCACGTGATTCTTTAGAGATAACCATGGTCAAACAGAAGAGAAACAATTGATGCCAAGCACCAGCCTCCTTTTAAAGTGTCCAGTGGTCTCATTCTTACTTAATCATGACAGATTGATCTCCAGCCATGTCCTCATCAACACCCACACCTGTGTTAATGGAGCAATCACTGAAAAGAGGTTAGCTGGTCCTTTTAAGGCAGGGCTGCAATGATGTTGAAATGTGTTTTGGGGGATAAAGTTCATTTTCTAGCCAAGTATTGACTTTGCAAGTAATTGCTGTTAAGCTGATCACTCTTTATAACATTCTGGAGTATATGCAAATTGCCATTAGAAAAAGTGAAGCAGTAGACTTTGTAAAAATTTTAATATTTGTGTCATTCTCAAAACTTTTGTCCATGACTGTACTTTAACACTCAAATAAGTGATTAAACAGAGTCAGCATGGGTTTGTAACTAATAAGTCATGTCAGACTAACTTAATTTCCTTCTAAGACAGAATCACTGACTGGGTGGATCAGGGAAATGCTGTAGATATTGTATATCTTGACTTCAGCAAAGCATTTGACAAAGTATCTCACACAATCCTTATTGAAAAAATGACTAAATATGGAATGGACAAGGCAACTGTTAGGTGGATTCATAACTGGCTTAGTGATCGGACCCAAAGAGTGGTCATAAATGGCTGCACATCCAGTTGGAAGAATGTCTCAAGTGGGGTACCACAAGGCTCTGTTTTGGGCCCTGTATTGTTCAACATCTCTATCAATGATTTAGATGAAGGAATTGAGGGTAAACTGATCAAATTTGCTGATGACACAAAGCTAGGAGGGGTAGCTAATACTAGAGAAGAAGAGAGGATTCAAAAAGATATACATAAACTGGAGCAGTGGGCAGCAACTAACAGAATGGATTTTAACAGGGAAAAAATGCAAAGTATTACATCTGGGCAATAAAAATGAAAAAAGCATATACAAAATGGGAGGAATAGGGCTAAGTAACAGCACATGTGAAAAAGACTTGGGTATACTAATTGATCACAGACTTAACATGAGTCAACAGTGTGATGCAGCAGCAAAAAAGGCAAATGCAATTCTAGGATGTATCAACAGAAGCACACAGTCTAGATCACGTGAGGTCATTATTGCCCTCTACTCCTCTTTGGTCAGACCTCATCTGGAATACTGTGTCCAGTTTGGGCACCACATTTTAAAAAAGACATCAACAAACTGGAGCAAGTTCAGAAAAGAGCCACCAGAATGGTGACCGGTCTGCAAACCATGTCCTATGAGGAACGGTTGCAGGATTTGGGAATGTTTAGCTTGCAAAAAAGAAGACTGAGAGGAGACTTAAATAGCTGTCTACAAATATCTCAAGGGCTGTCACATTGTAGAAGGATCATCTTTATTCTCATTTGCACAAGGAAAGACTAGAAGCAATGGGATGAAACTGAATGGGAGGAGACACAGATTAGATATTAGAAAAAACTTTTTGACAGTTAGGGTGATCAATGAGTGGAACAGGCTGCCACGAGAGGTGGTGAGTTCTCCTTCAATGGAAGTCTTCAACAGAGGCTGGACAGACATCTGTCTGGGATGATTTCGAGAATCCTGCTTTGAGCAGGGGGTTGGACCAGAAGGCCCAGGAGGTCCCTTCCAACTCTACCATTCATTGATTCTATGATTCTATGATTCTAAGGGGTATTGCTGTGTTCAGGAGAAACTGTAACAAATTATAAAACCATTATTAAGTATTAAATCCATTAAAAATGTCAAAATAGGGCTAAATCATGATTTTAGTTGTAATAATGTAATTATTTTTTCTTCACCGTCCAAATGGTACAAAAGTCTATGAAACACCTATGGAGTCAATATGCTCACTTATACCTCTAGATGAATTCACTGAGAGGTGTAGTTTGTAAAATATGATTACTTATGAGAGGTTTCTATTGTCCTGGCACTTCAGGCTCTCTGCTAATGTGAGAATGGCAATCCAAAACCAATTCCACCAAAATGTGCAATCCAATATGTATTCCTTTCTATCTGAGATTTGCACCATGAATGAATATTATTTTTTGATCATATTTGGGTTATTGGCGTGCACTGCATAGGAGAAAATGTGCAACAAACTTTGCAGTCCATTTCCTCCTATAATCCTTGTGAAAATTTTAATATTTTATGTAAACCAGTGGTAAAACTTTTGACCAATTCTCCAATAAGGACTTACGTTTGTTCTGACATCATACCCGCATCATATTTACATAACCAAGGAGTCCCCAAGAACACAGTGGCAGAAAGATTTTCAAGAACAAAAAAAAATGAATTGTTCAAAATGTAAAGTATCAATAAGCAAGGACATATTCTTTGTGATTTTCTTCAACACCCTGGGTGAGCAATATATTATCAATAGCAGTGACTTTCAAAGGAAAACATCATTTTAGCAAAAGAAAACCAAGGTCTTTTGACACTTTGGCAACAACAAAACTGCTGCAGAACCAAAATCAATGAAGGCCTTAAGCCACACAGATTTCTCTAGATAACATAAACAAGTAAGGAGCAATAGTTTTGCAAAATTGTAAATGAATACCTGTGCGTCTAGATGAACCCACATAGGTGTTGGTGTTTCCCTAGCAGTTGTTGTTTTGTGCAGGCACATAATTGATGTTCACACTCTCCACTGTAGCTACATACAGTCATGGCCAAAGTTTTGAGAATGACACAAATATATATTTTCACATGATCTGCTGCCCTCTGGTTTTTATGTGTGTGTTTGACAGATGTTTTTATCACAGACAGAAATATAATTGCAAACATATGAGTAACAAAAGCTTATATTGACAGTTAGAATGAGTTAATGCAGCAAGTCAATATTTGCAGTGTTGACCCTTCTTCTTCAGGACCTCTGCAATTCTTCCTGGCATGCTCTCAATCAACTTCTGGACCAAATCCTGACTGATAGCAGTCCATTCATTGCACAATCAATGCTTTCATTTTGTCAGAATTTTTAGGTTTTTGTTTGTCCACCTGTCTCTTGATGATTGACCACAAGTTCTCAATGGGATTAAGATCTGGGGAGTTTCCAGGCCATGGACCCAAAATCTCTTTGTTTTGTTCCCTGAGCCATTTAGCTATCACCTTTGCTTTATGGCAAGGTGCTCCATCATGCTGGAAAAGGCATTGTTGATCGCCAAACTGCTCTTGGAGGGTTGGGAGAAGTTGTTTCTTGGAGGACATTCTGGTACCATTCTTTATTCATGGCTGTGTTTTTAGGCAAGACTGTGAGAGAGACGATTCCCTTGGCTGAGAAGCAACCCCACACATGAATGGTTTCAGGATGCTTAACAGTTGGCATGAGACAAGACTGGTGGTAGCGCTCACCTTGTATTCTCCGAATGAGGCGTTTTCCTGATGTCCCAAACAATCGAAAAGGGGATTCATCAGAGAAAATAACTTTACCCCAGTCCTCAGCAGTCCACTGCAGTACCTTTTGCAGAATACAGTCTGTCCATGATGTTTTTTCTGGAGAGAAGTGGCTTCTTTGCTGCCCTACTTGAGACCAGGCCTTGCTCCAAGAGTCTCCGCTCACAATGCGTGCAGATGCACTCACACCTGACTGCTGCCATTCCTGAGCAAGCTCTGCACTGCTGGTAGCCCGATCCTGCAGCTGAAACACTTTTAAGAGATGGTCCTGGCGCTTGCTGGTCTTTCTTGGGCGCCCTGGAGACTTTTTGGCAACAATGGAACCTCTCTCCTTGAAGTTTCTTGTTGATGAGATAGATTGTTGACTGAGGTGCAATCTTTCTAGCTGCGATACTCTTCCCTGTTAGGCCATTTTTGTGCATTGCAATGATGACTGCACGTGTTTCTTTAGAGATAACCATGGTTAACAGAAGAGAAACAATGATGCCAAGCACCACCCTCCTTTTAAAGTGTCCAGTGGTCTCATTCTTACTTAATCATGACAGATTGATCTCCAGCCATGTCCTCATCAACACCCACACCTGTGTTAATGGAGCAATCACTGAAAAGAGGTTAGCTGGTCCTTTTAAGGCAGGGCTGCAATGATGTTGAAATGTGTTTTGGTGGATAAAGTTCATTTTCTAGCCAAATATTGACTTTGCAAGTAATTGCTGTTAAGCTGATCACTCTTTATAACATTCTGGAGTATGTGCAAATTGCCATTAGAAAAAAGTGAAGCAGTAGACTTTGTAAAAATTAATATTGTGTCATTCTCAAAACTTTTGGCCATGACTGTAGATCCTTTTTTAGTTGTTTGATCCCATGTTATATTTTGAGACTGAGTCACCCTAATCTGCATGGGCTTCTTAGTAAGTATAGCAGCAACTGAGTCTTAGGTGGACATGCAAAATTAGCGGAACATTCATGCGTGATTTAAAGTAACTGCCAAATCTGCAAAGGATATGGCTTAATCAAGGGGTATGGAGGAGGAAAATGTGCTAACTTGTCCTTGATTTGTTCTGAAAGTCCAGTATGGAAGTGATGATGAAGAACCCGGTCATTTACATTGACGTCTATTGCATAGTACTGGAGCCCAGTTTAATATTCATTAGCAGTACTTCGCCCTTGGCATATATATGCTATTCAGCTTTCTGCTACATGCTCAGTGTAGTCATAAATGAACAAAAATAAAGAAGAAAAGGTGGCACTCTCCGGTCCATTAACCCTTCACCCCCAAGGGTGGTTTGCACGTTAATGACCGGCCCAATTTTTACAATTCTGACCACTGTCTCTTTATGAGGTTTTAACTCTGGAACGCTTCAACGGATCTTCGCGATTCTGAGAATGTTTTCTCGTGACATATTGTACTTTAGTGGTAAAATTTCTTCCATATAACTTGCGTTTATTTATGAAAAAACGCAAATATGGTGAAAATTTGGAAAATTTAGCAATTTTCAAACTTTGAATTTTTATTCCCTTAAAACAGAGAAATGTGTCACAGAAAATAGTTAACAAATAGCATTTCCCACATGTCTACTTTACATCAGCACAATTTTGGAACCAAAATTTTTTTTTGTTACGAAGTTATAAGGGTTAAAAGTTGACCAGCGATTTCTCATTTTTACATCAAAATGTACAAAGCCATTTTTTTTAGGGACCACCTCATATTTGAAGTCACTTTGAGGGGTCTATATAGCAGAAAATACCCAAAAGTGACACCATTGTAAAAACTACACCCCTCAAGGTACTCAAAACCACATTCAAGAAGTTTATTAACCCTTCAGGTGCTTCACAGGAGCTGAAGTAATGTGGAAGGAAAAATGAACATTTTACTTTTTAGTCACAAAAACTACTTTTACAAACATTTTTTTATATTCACAAGGAAAAAGGAGAAAATGGACCGAAAAAGTTGTTGTGCAATTTCTCCTGAGTACGCCGATACCCCAATGTGAGGGAAAACCACTGTTTGGGCGCACGGCAGGGCTCGGAATGGAAGGAGCGCAGTTTGACTTTTTCCCAAAACCCAAAATTGGCTGGAATTTTCGAACGAACGCCATGTAGCGTTTGGAGGGCCCCTGATGTGCCTAAACAGTGGAAACCCCCCACATTGACCCCATTTTGGGAACTAGACCCCCTAAGGAACTTATCTAGATGTGTAGTGAGCACTTTGAACCCCAAGTGCTTCTCGCAAGTTTGTAATGTAGAGCCGTGAAGAAAAAAAATCATATTTTTTCCACAAGCATGAGTTTTAGTCCCCAATTTTTATTTTCCCAAGGGTAAGAAGACAATTGGACCACAAAAGTTGTTGTCCAACTTGTCCTGAGTACGCTGATACCCCAAATGTGGGGGGAACCACTGTTTGGGAGCACGGCAGGGCTCGAAAGGGAAGGAGCGCTGTTTGACTTTTCCCAAACCAAAATTGGGGTGGAATTGCGAATGAACGCCATGTCGCGTTTGGAGGGCCCCTGATGTGCCTAAACAGTGGAAACCCCCCACATGTGACCCCATTTTGGAAACTAGACCTCCTAAGGAACTTATCTAGATGTGTGGTGGGGCACTTTGAACCCCCAAGTGCTTCACGCAAGTTTGTAATATAGAGCCGTGAAGAAAAAAAATCATATTTTTTCCACAAGCATGATTGTTTTAGTCCCCAATTTTTATTTTCCCAAGGGTAAAAGGAGAAATTGGACCAAAAAAGTTGTTGTACATCTTGTCCTAATACGCTGATACCCCATATGTGGGGGGGAACCACTGTTTGGGCGCACGGCAGGGCTCGAAAGGGAAGGAGCGCCGTTTGACTTTTCAAACCAAAATTGGCTGGAATGGAACGAACGCCATGTCGCGTTTGGAGGGCCCCTGATGTGCCTAAACAGTGGAAACCCCCACATGTGACCCCATTTTGGAAACTAGACCCCTAAGGAACTTATCTAGATGTGTGGTGAGCACTTTAACCCCCAAGTGCTTCACAAGTTTGTAATGTAGAGCCATGAAGAAAAAAAATCATATTTTTTCCACAAGCATGATGTTTTAGTCCCCAATTTTTTATTTTCCAAGGGTAAGAGGAGAAATTGGGACCAAAAAGTTGTTGTCAATTGTCCTGATACGTGATACCCCATATGTGGGGGGAACCACTGTTTGGGCGCACGGCAGGGCTCGAAAGGGAAGGAGCGCGTTTGACTTTTCCAACCAAATTGGCTGGAATTGCGAACGAACGCATGTCGCGTTTGGAGGGCCCCTGATGTGCCTAACAGTGGAAACCCCCCACATGTGACCCCATTTTGAAAACTAGACCCCTAAGGAATTATCTAGAGTGTGGTGAGCACTTTGAACCCCCAAGTGCTTCACGCAAGTTTGTAATGTAGAGCTGAAGAAAAAAATCATATTTTTTCCAAGCATGATGTTTTAGTCCCAATTTTTTATTTTCCAAGGGTAAGAGGAGAAATTGGACCAAAAAAGTTGTTGTACATCTTGTCCTAAGTACGCTGATACCCCATATGTGGGGGGAAACCACTGTTTGGGCGCACGGCAGGGCTCGAAAGGGAAGGAGCGCCGTTTGACTTTTCCAAACCAAAATTGGCTGGAATTGCGAACGAACGCCATGTCGCGTTTGGAGGCCCCTGATGTGCCTAAACAGTGGAAACCCCCCACATGTGACCCCATTTTGAAACTAGACCCCTAAGGAACTTATCTAGATGTGTGGTGAGCACTTTGAACCCCAAGTGCTTCACGCAAGTTTGTAATGTAGAGCCGTGAAGAAAAAAAATCATATTTTTCCACAAGCATGATGTTTTAGTCCCCAATTTTTTATTTTCCCAAGGGTAAGAGGAGAAATTGGACCAAAAAGTTGTTGTAACTTGTCCTAAGTACGCTGATACCCCATATGTGGGGGGGAACCACTGTTTGGGCGCACGGCAGGGCTCGAAAGGGAAGGAGCGCCGTTTGACTTTTCCAAACCAAAATTGGCTGGAATTGCGAACGAACGCCATGTCGCTTTGGAGGGCCCCTGAGTGCCTAAACAGTGGAAACCCCCACATGTGACCCCATTTTGAAAAACTAGACCCCTAAGGAACTTATCTAGATGTGTGGTGAGCACTTTGAACCCCAAGTGCTTCACGCAAGTTTGTAATGTAAGCCGTGAGGAAAAAAAATCATATTTTTTCCACAAGCATGATGTTTTAGTCCCCAATTTTTTATTTTCCAAGGGTAAGAGGAGAAATTGGACCAAAAAAGTTGTTGTACATCTTGCCTAAGTACGCTGATACCCCATATGTGGGGGGAACCATGTTTGGTGCACGGCAGGGCTCGAAGGGAAGGAGCGCCGTTTGACTTTCCAAACCAAAATTGGCTGGAATTGCGAACGAACGCCATGTGCGTTGGAGGGCCCCTGATGTGCCTAAACAGTGGAAACCCCCACATGTGACCCCATTTTGGAAACTAGACCCCCTAAGGAACTTATCAGATGTGTGGTGAGCACTTTAAACCCCCAAGTGCTTCACACACGTTTGTAATGTAGAGCCATGAAGAAAAAAAATCATTTTTTTCCACAAGCATGATGTTTTAGTCCCCAATTTTTTATTTTCCCCAGGGTAAGAGGAGAAATTGGACCACAAAAGTTGTTGTCCAACTTGTCCTGAGTACGCTGATACCCATATGTGGGAGGAACACTGTTTGGGCGCACGGCAGGGCTCGAAAGGAAGGAGCGCCGTTTGACTTTTCCAAACCAAAATTGGCTGAATTGCGAACGAACCATGTCGCGTTTGGAAAAAAAAAAAGGGGGGGGGACCCCATTTTGGAAACTAGACACCCCAAGGAACTATCTAGATGTGTGGTGAGCACTTTAAACCCCCAAGTGCTTCACACACGTTTGTAATGAGAGCCATGAAGAAAAAAAACATATTTATTTTTCCCACAAGCATGATGTTTTAGTCCCCAAATTTTTTATTTTCCCAAGGGAAAAGGAGAAATTGGACCACAAAAGTTGTTTGTCCAACTTGTCCTGATACGCGATACCCCATATGTGGGGAGGAACCACTGTTTGGGCGCACGGCAGGGCTCGAAAGGGAAGGAGCGCCGTTTGACTTTTCCAAACCAAAATTGGCTGGAATTGCGAACGACGCCATGTCGCGTTTGGAGGGCCCCTGATGTGCCTAAACAGTGGAAACCCCCACATGTGACCCCATTTTGAAAACTAGACCCCTAAGGAACTTATCTAGATGTGTGGTGAGCACTTTGAACCCCAAGTGCTTCAGCAAGTTTGTAATGTAGAGCCGTGAAGAAAAAAATCATATTTTTTCCACAAGCATGATGTTTTAGTCCCCAATTTTTTATTTTCCCAAGGGTAAGAGGAGAAATTGGACCAAAAAAGTTGTTGTACATCTTGTCCTAAGTACGCTGATACCCCATATGTGGGGGGGAACCACTGTTTGGGCGCACGGCAGGGCTCGAAAGGGAAGGAGCGCCGTTTGACTTTTCCAAACCAAAATTGGCTGGAATTGCGAACGAACGCCATGTCGCGTTTGGAGGGCCCCTGATGTGTCTAAACAGTGGAAACCCCCCACATGTGACCCCATTTTGGAAACTAGACCCCCTAAGGAACTTATCTAGGTGTGTGGTGAGCACTTTGAACCCCCAAGTGTTTCACTAAGTTTATAATGCCCTGGCGTGAAAAAAAAATATTTTTTTTTCCCACAAAAGTGATTTTTTTAGTCCCCAATTTTTTATTTTCCCAAGGGTAACAGGAGAAATTGGATCCCAAAAGTTGTTGTACAATTTGTCCTGAGTACGCTAATACCCCATATGTTGGGGGGAACCACTGTTTGGGCGCAGGCAGGGCTCGGAAGGGAAGTAGTGACGTTTTGGAATGCAGACTTTGATGGAATGGTCTGCGGGCGTCATGTTCCGTTAGCAGAGCCCCTGATGTGCCTAAACAGTGGAAACCCCCCACAAGTAACCCATTTTGGAAACTAGACCCCCTAAGGAACTTACCTAGGTGTGTGGTGAGCACTTTGAATGCCCAAGTGTTTCACTAAAGTTTATAATGCCCTGGTGTGAAAAAAAAAATATTTTTTTTTCCCACAAAAGAGATTTTTTTAGTCCCCAATTTTTTATTTTCCCAAGGGTAACAGGAGAAATTGGACTCCAAAAGTTGTTGTCCAATTTGTCCTGAGTACGCTGATACCCCATATGTTGGGGGGAACCACTGTTTGGGCGCACGGCAGGGCTCGGAAGGGAAGTAGTGACGTTTTGGAATGCAGACTTTGATGGAATGGTCTGCGGGCGTCATGTTCCGTTAGCAGAGCCCCTGATGTGCCTAAACAGTGGAAACCCCCCACAAGTAACTCCATTTTGGAAACTAGACCCCCTAACGAACTTATCTAGGTGTGTGGTGAGCACTTTGAACCCCCAAGTGTTTCACTAAAGTTTATAATGCCCTGGTGTGAAAAAAAAATATATTTTTTTTTTTCCACAAAAGTGATTTTTTTTAGTCCCCAATTTTTTATTTTCCCAAGGGTAACAGGAGAAATTGGACCCCAAAAGTTGTTGTCCAATTTGTCCTGAGTACGCTGATACCCCATATGTTGGGGGGGAACCACTGTTTGGGCGCACGGCAGGGCTCGGAAGGGAAGTAGTGACGTTTTGGAATGCAGACTTTGATGGAATGGTCTGCGGGCGTCATGTTCCGTTAGCAGAGCCCCTGATGTGCCTAAACAGTGGAAACCCCCCACAAGTGACCCCATTTTGGAAACTAGACCCCCTAAGGAACTTATCTAGGTGTGTGGTGAGCTCTTTGAACCCCCAAGTGTTTCACTAAAGTTTATAATGCCCTGGTGTGAAAAAAAAAATATTTTTTTTTCCACAAAAGTGATTTTTTTAGTCCCCAATTTTTTATTTTCCAAGGGTAACAGGAGAAATTGGACCCCAAAAGTTGTTGTCCAATTTGTCCTGAGAACGCTGGTACCCCACATGTGGGAAAAAACTGTTTAGGCACACGTCGGGACTCGGAAGGGAAGTAGTGACGTTTTGGAATGCAGACTTTGATGGAATGGTCTGCGGGCGTCATGTTCCATTTGCAGAGCCCCTAATGTGCCTAAACAGGAAAAAAAACCCACAAGTGACGTAATTTTAGAAATTAGACCCCCAAGAAGCTTCTCTAGATGTGCCCCCCTTCTGGAACTAATCTTTCCTGTAAAGTAAATTAGTAGTGCATGGAGGTGTGGTACAATTTGAAGCAATCCTTCATACACAGGCCAGGTTTTTCGGGGCAGGTATCGCACTGATAAATGGTGTCCTTGCGTATTCCCCTTTTGTAACACACTCGGCACCTTTTTTGCAACTTACCTTTTTTTGCAGTTTGCGGGACCTCCCCCGGGAAATGCTGGCCTGGTACAATACGAGCACCTTCAGTTCCGGAAGTACTGGGGCCCTCTCCTTCCTGAGCGCCAAACATCAGGGCCTTGATCACTACCTCCTGGAACTGAAGGTACGACGTATTGGTATGGCGTGCACATCGTGACAGCAGGAAAGCGTTGAGCATTGCCATTTGGACGATGTGCACGGACAGCTTCTTGTACCACACCTTGGCCTTTCTCAAAGCACTGTATGGTTGGAGGAGTTGATCAGAGAGATCAACACCCCCCATGTATTTGTTGTACCCAAGTACACAGTCCGGTTTGCGGACCTGTGTAGAGGTACCCCGTACAGTGCTGAGGGCGCTGCCATCACCCTGTATGGTGGTCAAGAGAAGGACATCTCTCTTGTCCTTGTACTTGACCACCAGAAGGTGGTCGCTACATTGGGCTCTGCTCTCACCCTTTCTGAGCATCTGCCCAAGCAGCGTCTTCGGGAGGCCCCTCTGATTTTTGCGGACGGTACCGCAGGCAGCGGTACCACGCGCAAAGAGGGATTTGTGGAGTGGGATGCTGGTATAAAAGTTATCGGTGTAGAGGTGATAACCTTTATCCAGCAGTGGGTGAACCAAATCCCACACAATTTTCCCACTCACTCCCAGGACAGGAGGACACTCAGGGTGTTCAATTCTGGTGTCCTTTCCTTTGTAAACTCTAAAACGGTGAGTGTACCCTGAGGTACTCTCACACAGTTTGTAGAGTTTGATTCCGTACCTTGCCCTCTTGTTGGGCAGGTACTGACGGAATCCGAGCTGTCCCTTAAAATGAACCAAGGACTCATCCACGCAAATGTCCCTTTTGGGCACGTACACTTCAGCAAACTTTTTGTTGAAGTGTTCGATGACCGGCCGAACTTTGAACAGACGGTCAAAGTTGGGGTCATCTCGTGCGGGACACTGTGCATTATCGTTATAATGCAAGAATTTCTGGATGGCCTCAAAACGCGTCCGGGCCATGACCATTCGGAACACTGGAGCGTTATATAAAATATCAACACTCCAATATTGCCGAAGTTCTGGCTTTTTCAGGATCCCCGTGTGAAGGACCAGGCCCCAAAACTGCATCAATTCAACTGCGTCTACAGGAGACCAGTTAGAATATGATGAACGGGGGTTTTGCTCCAAAAATTGACGAGCGTACAAATTTGTTTGCTCCTCAGAGAAAAAATCCTCAGAGAAAAAGACTTTGAAAAAGTCTATTTCTGTGAGGCCAGTGGTGTCAAACCTGATTCCTGATTCTGCCACAAAATCAGGAATCAGTGGCTCGTAAATTTCGGGGGCGAGGTCCACACGGGATCCGCAGTGGGTTGCGCTGGTTCGGCTTAGGCTTCATCTTCGTCTTCTGGAATGGCGGCAGATGCCTCATCTTCTGTCCTGGGGCGTCTGCGTGGTGGTTCCGCAGGACCCGAGGAGGAAGATGAGGAGGGGGAAGAGGAAGAGGAGGAGGAAGAGGAATCTGAAAAATAAAGAAATGTGGGATCCTCTCCCTCGCTATCTGTGTCGGATGCAAAAAAAGCGTATGCCTCCTCCAATGAATAGCGCTGTTGGGACGAACGGGACGGGTGGGACATTTTTTTTGTAAATGTGGTGCTTGGGTGTACTTTATTGATAACTGTGTATGTGTGGGGGGGGATAGTGCTTGGTGTAAACTATGCTAAAAAAGAAAAATCTAAAAGAAAAAAAATGGGAGAAAAAAATGCCTGTGAAAAGAAAAGTCTAAAACAGCAGGCCCTAGCTCTGATAAGTGAACTGCGTCACTTATCAAAGTTCGGCGGCTGCTAGATGTGGCGCAAGGAGGGGGTGAAAAAAAAAAAAAAAGGGAAAACAGCCGGCACGAGATCTGATAAGTGAACTGCATCACTTATCAAAATTCGGCGGCTGCTAAATGTGGAAACGGAGGCGGCGCAAAGGCGGGTGAAAAAGAAAAAGGAAAAAAAAAAAAAGGAAAGGAAAACAGCCGGTGCGAGCTCTGATAAGTGAACTGTGTCACTTGTCAAAGTTCGGCGGCTGCTAGATGTGGCGCAAAGGGAGTGGCGCAGGGAGGGGTGAAAAAAAAAACAGGAAAACAGCCGGCACGAGATCTGATAAGTGAACTGAGTCACTTATCAAAATTCGGCGGCTGCTAGATGTGGAAACGGAGGCGGCGCAAAGGCGGGTGAAAAAAAAAAAGGAAAAAAAAAAGAAAAGGAAAACAGCCGGTGCGAGCTCTGATAAGTGAACTGTGTCACTTGTCAAAGTTCGGCGGCTGCTAGATGTGGCGCAAAGGGAGTGGCGCAGGGAGGGGGTGAAAAAAAAAACAGGAAAACAGCCGGCACGAGATCTGATAAGTGAACTGAGTCACTTATCAAAATTCGGCGGCTGCTAAATGTGAAAACGGAGACGGCGCAAAGGCGGGTGAAAAAAAAAAAAAGGAAAACAGCCGGCGCGAGCTCTGATAAGTGAACTGTGTCACTTGCCAAAGTTCGGCGGCTGCTAAATGTGGAAACGGAGGCGGCGCAAAGGCGGGTGAAAAAAGAAAAAGGGAAAAAAAAAAAAGGAAAGGAAAACAGCCGGTGCGAGCTCTGATAAGTGAACTGTGTCACTTGTCAAAGTTCGGCGGCTGCTAGATGTGGCGCAAAGGGAGTGGCGCAGGGAGGGGGTGAAAAAAAAAACAGGAAAACAGCCGGCACGAGATCTGATAAGTGAACTGAGTCACTTATCAAAATTCGGCGGCTGCTAGATGTGGAAACGGAGGCCGCGCAAAGGCGGGTGAAAAAAAAAAAAGGAAAAAAAAAAAAGGAAAACAGCCGGCGCGAGCTCTGATAAGTGAACTGTGTCACTTGTCAAAGTTCGGCGGCTGCTAGATGTGGCGCAAAGAGAGTGGCGCAGGGAGGGGGTGAAAAAAAAAACAGGAAAACAGCCGGCACGAGATCTGATAAGTGAACTGAGTCACTTATCAAAATTCGGCGGCTGCTAAATGTGAAAACGGAGGCGGCGCAAAGGCGGGTGAAAAAAAAAAAAAGGAAAAAAAAAAAAAGGAAAACAGCCGGCGCAAGCTCTGATAAGTGAACTGTGTCACTTGTCAAAGTTCGGCGGCTGCTAAATGTGGCGCAAAGAGAGTGGC
This sequence comes from Oophaga sylvatica, assembly GCA_033576555.1. Lineage (NCBI taxonomy): Eukaryota > Metazoa > Chordata > Amphibia > Anura > Dendrobatidae > Oophaga > Oophaga sylvatica. The sequence goes on along the minus strand of JARQOD010000002.1, from coordinate 516,559,827 downwards.
GCAGGGAGGGGGTGAAAAAAAAAAACAGGAAAACAGCCGGCACGAGATCTGATAAGTGAACTGAGTCACTTATCAAAATTCGGCGGCTGCTAGATGTGGAAACGGAGGCGGCGCAAAGGCGGGTGAAAAAAAAAAAAAGGAAAACAGCCGGCGCGAGCTCTGATAAGTGAACTGCGTCACTTATCAAAGTTCGCCGGCTGCATGGTGTGCGCACGGAGGTGGCGCAAAGGGGGCTGAGAGCACGAGTGTTGATCGGTGAAATGCGTCACCAATCAACGCTCGGCGGCTGGGTGTGCGCACGGAGGCGGCGCAAAGGGGGGGTGAAAAAAAGGAAACCCGCTGGACGCGAGCTCTGATAAGTTAACTGCGTCACTTATCAAAGTTCGCCGGCTGCAGGGTGTGCGCACGGAGGTGGCGCAAAATGGGCTGAGAGCACGAGTGTTGATCGGTGAAATGCGTCACCAATCAACGCTCGGCGGCTGGGTGTGCGCACGGAGGCGGCGCAAAGGGGGGTAGAGGGGGTAAAAAGAGGGGGAAGGGGGATGGGGAAGGAGGAAGAGAGGGATCAACACTTACGGTTGTAGTCTCTCTTCTTTTTTCTATCTTCTTTCTTCTTTTCTTCTTTCTTCTTTTCTTCTTTCTTCTGTCTTCTGCACTACAAGGCCCAGCACAGGAGAGACCTGTTGTATGACCGCTCTGCAGGAATCCTCAGCAAGTGTGAGGACCCCTGCAGAACGGTCACTCACAGGTCAGAGCCAGGTGAGACAGGTCACAGAGCGGTCAATTCGCTTCTGTGACCTGTGATTGGTGGGATCCATCATAACAAGATCCCACCAATCAGAGCTCTCCTGGTTACCCTGGCAACCTGCCCAGGATCGGAGCTCACAGCTCCGATCCTAGGCAGGTCACAGCCAGGGCAGCAGCCAGGTCACCTGCAGGGCACAGCGCGGTCACATAGCGATCAGACCGCTGTTGTGCCCTGTGATTGGCGCGATCGACGATTTCATCGATCGCGCCAATCAGCTCCTGCAGGCCCTACTGGGCCTGTCCTGAGCCTCCACAGCAGGATCGGTGCTTTTACAGCACCGATCCAGCCAGGATCGGTGCTATTACAGCACCGATCCGGCAGGTCAGCAGCAAGGCACAGCGCTCCTGCGCCGCGGCTGTGCCTTGCGATTGGCGCGATCGACGATAACATTGATCGCGCCAATCAGCTCCTGCAGGCCCTGCTAGGCCTGTCCTACGTTCCGGCCTAGGATCGGTGCTTTTATAGCACCGATCCAGCAGGAACCGGCAGGGCACAGCACGGTAATTCCGCTTCTGTGCCCTGCGATTGGCGCGATCGATATGATCGGCGATCGCGCTAATCCGGGGGGGTCTGCATAGTGCTAGACCCAGGCCTAGGATCGAGTACATCGGTACTCGATCCTAGCCTGGGATCTCACTGTTTCAGCCCATCTGATTGGCTGAAACAGTGAGAAAGGCTGCGATTGGCTGTTCAGAATTGAACAGCCAATCACAGCGATCGGGAGGCCGGAGAGGGGAGGACTCAGCCCGGGATGCCGACGTCATCTTCCTAGAGGTAAGATGGCGTCGGAATTTTAATGCGATCACCGCGACTTAAGTCGCGATGTCGCATTAAAGGGCATGACTTACTATTCCGTCCATGGGAATTAGGTCCAGGGTCACATGGACGGAATAGTACGTCTGATGGCAGAGAGGGGTTAAAGTCAAACGTTTATTTCAATCCATTAAAACATGCATGACAGGACCGTGGAGAGTGGAGTGCACTCTACTCTACACTGTTTTGCTGTGCATGTTTTAATGGATTGAAATAAACGTTTGACATTTATGGACCGGTGAGTGCCACCTTTTCTTCTATATTTTTGTACATGGATTGCCAGCACTGTTTTTCCTGAGGTGAGCACCTGAGGGTCTTATTTTGCCTCCACCTAATTGTGTGTTAATGGATTCCCAATAGTGTCTGTAGTATTACGGCGGTGCTTATCACTTTTCGCTTGCATGGAGTAGTCATAAATGAGCCAATGGACCTCAAAGAAAGAGTCAAATGTGGAAAGTTCTGGAGCAGCAGATTGTAGGGTGAAGTCTGGGGGGTCGCTCTGCTTTGGGTCACAAAGTCTGGGGTCATCTTTCAGCATATAAAATAATGAAATAATGAGTCCCTCAGTCAAACCAAACAGCGTAAATACAGAATAAATATTTCATTTAATGATGTACCAGGGAAATCTGAGTCATTTTCATTAATTCAGTTCTTCCCTAACTGGTGCCTCCTTTCTCTTCCCAATTCATTATCCACTGCCCCCCATTCTTTATTAACCACTGTGTCTCCCCCAAAATTAATCAGGGGCTGTCCTCTTCTACTTCAAATTGATTGTATACTGTATTAACCCCTCTCTGACATCTGACGTACTATCCCGTCCATGTGACCCGGGCCAATTTGGCCATGGACGGGATAGGTACGATCGGCCACGCTCATGGGGGAAGCACGGTCGATCGCTGCCAGGTGTCAGCTGATTCTCACAGCTGACACCCGGATGTTATGATTTGGTAGCTGAGGAGAGTAGGCAAAAACGGCAATACACCAGAGAGGTTGGAATCTACTGGATTGCAGTACCCTGACTAACCACCACAACTAAAGGCAGCCGTGGAGCGTTCCTATGTTGCTCCTAGACGCCTCGTCACAGCCTGAGAGGTTAACTACACCTAAAGATAGAAAGAGTAAAGCTATCTGCCCGGAGCAGATCCCCAAAGAACATAGGAAGCCCCCAAACATGTAATGGCGGTTAGACAAGAGGAAATACAGACACAGACAGAAAATAGTATGAGCAAACGTTGGGGCCCAATCTACCTGGACAGAAAAGGATAGGAAGGACATTTACTGCAATCCAAAAAACCCTGAAAAAATACCAACTCTACTAATTGCAAAAACACCTGAGATCACACGACCTCTATCACCTAAATTAGTTCTCTGGTGTCACAAAATTAAGCCGCAGTCACTGAAAAAACTGGAAAAGGCAAATGAACAAATAACAGTGGCTCAGATAAACTGAGAGGAGCACAAGCCCCCGGAGGGGACCTGGCTGACCTCCACAGAAGTGCAGGGAACAATGCAAAAAGCAAGCACAAAAATAAAAGCAGAAAATATCTTATCTGATAGCAGAAGATGCAGGCAAGACTCAGCAAGCTTCCAAGTGAACCAGGAACCACAGTTGAGACAAGAACAATTGATCACCGGCAACCATGATGGGAGGGAACCTCCCTTATATAAGACCAGTCTGTAACTCCTGATTGCCAATCCTCATTGAATGGCTCAGCACTGTTTGTAACCACCAGAGGGAGCTTCTGCTCAGAATTCATTTCTAACACATTCACAACAGTACCCCCCCTTGAGGAGGGGTCACCGAACCCTCATTTGGGCTACCAGGTCGGTCAGGATGAGCTCTGTGATACGCACGGATCAGTCTCCTTGCATGGATGTCCGAAGCAAACACCCAAAAATTGTCCTCCTGACCATAACCTCTCCACTTAACCAAATTCTGGAGTTTCCGTCTAGAAAAATGAGAATCCAATATTTTCTCAACCACATACTCCAGATTGCGCTCAACCAAAACAGGGTCAGGAGGCACAGCCATAGGAACCACTGGCTCGACAAACCTCTTCAATAAGGACTTGTGGAACACGTTATGGATCTTAAATGTCCCTGGAAGAAGTAAACGAAAGGAAACAGGATTAAGAATCTCCAAGATCTTATAAGGTCCAATGAACCTACGCTTAAACTTAGGAGATGCAACTCTCATAGGGATATTTCTTGAGGACAACCAGACCAAGTCCCCCACTTCAAACCGAGGACCATCAGTCCTATGCCGGTTGGCAAACCGCTGGGCCCTCTCCTGAAAGAGGGACAACCTCTCCACTACCTGGTCCCAAATCTGCTGCATATGCTCCACAACAGAGTCAACACCTGGACAGACAGAAGCCTCCGTCTGTCCCGAAGAAAATCGAGGTGAAACCCAAAATTGCAGAAAAATGGAGACATCAAAGTGGCAGAGCTAGCCCTATTATTAAGAGCAAACTCAGCCAAAGGCAAAAAAGAGACCAGTCATCTTGATCAGCAGACACAAAGCATCTCAGATAAGTCTCCAATGTCTGGTTTGTTCTCTCAGTTTGTCCATTGGTCTGAGGATGAAAAGCCGAGGAGAAAGACAATTGAACACCAAGTTTAGAACAAAAAGTCCTCCAAAATCTGGAAACAAACTGGACTCCTCTGTCAGACACAATGTTCTCAGGAATGCTGTGTAACCGAACCACGTGCTGAAGGAACAAAGGCACCAATTCGGAGGAGGAAGGCAACTTAGGTAATGGCACAAGATGTATCATTTTGGAAAACCTATCACAAATCACCCAGATAACGGTCATTCTCTGAGAAACAGTGAGGTCGGAAATGAAATCCATAGAGATATCGGTCCATGGTCTCTTGGGCACAGGCAATGGCATCAACAAACCACTAGAGAGATAGCAAGACTTGGAGCGAGAGCAAGTCCCGCAGGACTGCACAAATTCCCTGACGTCACAAGACAAAGTAGGCCACCAAAAGGACCAACTAACCAAGTCTCTGGTACCAAAAATTCCGGGATGACCGGCCAACGCGGAACAATGAATCTCAGACATCACACTCTTTTTCCACCGGTCTGGGACAAAAAATTTCCCAATAGGGCAGCACTCGGGTTTATCCTCCTGACACCCTTCCAGAGCCAGTCTCAAATTGGGCGAGATGGCGGAAAGAACTACACCCTCTTTCAAAATAACAGAAGGATCAGATAACTCAGGAGAGTCCGCAAGGAAACTCCTCGAGAGGGCATCCGCCTTAACATTCTTAGTGCCAGGAAGAAAGGAAACCACAAAATTAAAACGTGTGAAAAACAAGGCCCACATGGCCTGTCTAGGATTAAGTTGCTTGGCTGATTCCAGATAAACCAGATTCTTATGGTCCTTGAGGACCACCACTTGATGTTTGGCTCCCTCCAGCCAATGTCTCCACTTTCAAAAGCCCACTTCATGGCCAATAACTCCCGATTACCCACGTCATAATTACGTTCAGTTGGAGAAAATTTTCGAGAGAAAAAGGCACAAGGGTTACTTTTAGAGGTCTCTGGTTCTCTTTGGGACAAAACGGCACCTGCCCCAATTTCAGAGGCATCAACCTCCACCTGAAATGGCAGAGAAACATCAGGCTGCCGTAGAACAGGAGCAGAAGTGAATCTCTGCTTAAGTTCCTGAAACGCAGAGACTGCCTCAGGAGGCCAGTTCACCACATCAGAACCCTTTTTGGTCAAATCAGTCAATGGTTTAACAATAACAGAGAAATTACCAATAAATTTACGATAAAAATTGGCAAAACCCAAGAATCTTTGAAGAGCCTTTAATGAAGTAGGTTGGACCCAATCACAGATGGCCTGAACCTTGACCGGGTCCATTTCAATAACAGACGGAGACAAAATGAATCCCAGAAATGAGATCCTCTGTACGCCAAAAATACACTTTGATCCCTTCACATACAGAGCATTTTCTCTCAAAATCTTGAACACAGTCCGAACATGTTTCACATGAGAGTCCCAGTCATTGGAAAAAATCAAGATATCATCTAAATAAACAATTAGAAATTTATCCACAAAATCCCTGAAAATGTCATTCATGAAGGACTGGAAGACGGAAGGAGCATCACTAGGTACTCAAAATGCCCCTCTGGGGTATTAAACGCCGTCTTCCATTCATCCCCGTGCTTAATGCGAATAAGGTTATACGCCCCCCTGAGGTCAAGCTTGGTAGACCAAGTAGCACTTTTCACCCTGGAATACAGGTCAGAAATCAAGGGTAACGGATATTGATATTTCACAGTGATATTGTTCAAGAGACGATAATCAATACACGGCCTTAATGAACCATCCTTTTTGGCCACAAAGATAAAAACCGGCACCCAAGGGTGAAGAGGATGGTCTGATATGACCCTTCTCCAATGACTCCTTGATATAAGACCGCATAGCGTCATGTTCAGGTACAGACAAGTTATAAAGGCGACCTTTAGGGAATTTACTACCAGGCACTAATTCAATAGCGCAGTCATAGCTCCTATGGGGGGCAAGGATGCAGATTTAATTTCGCTAAACACATCAGAAAAATCAGTCAAAAAGTCAGGAACATCCTGAGCCTGGGTAGAGGCAGAAAAAACAGGAGGTCACCTGGCTGACCTCCACAGAAGTGCAGGGAACAATGCAAAAAGCAAGCACAAAAATAAAAGCAGAAAATATCTTATCTGATAGCAGAAGATGCAGGCAAGACTCAGCAAGCTTCCAAGTGAACCAGGAACCACAGTTGAAACAAGAACAATTGATCACCGGCAACCATGATGGGAGGGAACCTCCCTATATAAGACCAGTCTGTAACTCCTGATTGCCAATCCTCATTGAATGGCTCAGCACTGTTTGTAACCACCAGAGGGAGTTTCTGCTCAGAATTCATTTCTAACACATTCACAACACCCGGAACTAAGTGCCAGGAGCGGTCACAGACTGCTCCCAACACTTTAACCCCCGGAACACTGCGATAAAACAAGATCACAGCGTTCCTGGAGCAGGCAGAGGGCTGACAGTCCCTCTGCCTTTGGATCAGAGACCCCACGGCATGATGCCGGGTCCCGATAGCTGCCATGGAGAGCCGATGTCGTCATGATGAAATCCGGGTTTCCAGAGCTGAGAAACTTCCTGTCATGCGCAATGCATGATCAGGAAATTTCTCAGGTCAGTGTGCACAACATGCAGCACTGACAGCTTATATGGCATGCACATGCTGCTTCATCTGCATGCTATAGAAGTGATCAGGCTGCAAAAAATGATTGTCCCATAGTGGGACAAAGTGTAAAACTTAGAATGAAATGAAAATGTTTTCTGTAAAAATATTTAAAAAAAGAAAAAAATAATATTCAAAAATCAATATTTATTCTATCAATAAATAAATATATATATATTTGAATGAAAAAAATTTAAACAATAAAAGTATACATATTTGGTATCACCGCATCCATAATGACCGGACCTATAAAACTGTCCCACTAGTTAACCCCTTTAGAGAACACCATGAAAAAAGGCAAAAACCAATGCTTTATCACCATACCACCGAGCAAAAAGTGGAATAACACACGATCAAAAAGACGGTTTTAAATAAACATGGTACCGCTGAAAACGCCATCTTGTGCTGCAAAAAATGAGCCACTATGCAGCATCATTAACGAAAAAAATAAAAAAGTTATGGCTCTCAGAATAAAGCAATGCAAAAACAATTATATTTTCTATAAAATAGTTTTTATTATATAAAAGCGTGAAAACATAAAAATATACAAATGAGGTATCGCTGTAATCGTACTGATCCGAAGAATAAAACTGCCTTATCAATTTTACCACAAGCGGAAGGGTGTAAACGAATGAAATGAAAAAAAAATAGTAAATCAAATCCTCCTTTATCACCCCCTTAGTTAGGTAAAAATAATAAAACAAAAAAAAATTATTTATTTCCATTTTCCCATTAGGGTAAGAGTTGGGCAAAAGTTAGGGTTATGGTTGGGGCTAAAGATAGGGATAGGGTAGGGGCTAAAGTTAGGGTTAGGGTTGAGGCTAAAGTTAGAGTTAGGGTTGGGCTAAAGTTAGTTAGGGTTGGGGCTAAAGTTAGGGTTAGAATTAGGGCTGGGGCTTGAGTTGGAGTTAGGGTTTGGATTACGGTTACAGTTGGGATTAGGGTTTGGGTTGGGATTAGGGTTAGGGTTGGGATTAGGGTTAGGGGTGTTTTAGGGTTTGGTTTGTGGTTAGGGTTATGATTAGGGTTGGGATTAGGGTTAGGGGTGTGCTGGGGTTAGGGTTGGAGATAGAATTGGGAGGTTTCCACTGTTTATGCACATCAGGGGTTCTCCAAATGTGACATGGTGTATAATCTCAATTACAGGCAATTCTGCATTGAAATATTCAAATGGTGCTCCTTCCCTTCTGAGCTCTGCCATGCACTGAAACGGTGGTTTACCCCAAGATTTGGGGTATTAGCATACTCAGGACAAATTTTACAACTTTTATGATTCAATTTCTCCTATAACCCTTGGGAAAAGAAAAAATTGATAGCGAAAATATCATTTTTGCAAAAAAAAAATATGATTTTTTATTGTTATGCTCTAAGTTATAACCTTCAGTGAAGCATTTGGGGGTTCAAAGTGCTCACCACACACATCTAGATAAGTTCTTTAGGGGGTCTACTTTCCAAAATGGTGTCACTTGTGGGAGGTTTCCACTGTTTAGGCACATCAGAGGCTCTCCAATCGTGACGTGGCGTCCAATCTCAATTCCAGCCAGTTTTGCATTGAAAAGTCAAACGGCGCTCCTTCCCTTCCAAGCTCTGCCATGCACCCAAACAGTGGTTTACTGCATATATGGGGTATCAACATGCTCAGGATAAATTGCACAACAACTTTTGGGGTCAAATTTCTCCTGTTACCCTTGGATCTGAAGTAAATTTTTTGTGAAAAAAATTTAAATGATAATTTTTTTTAAACATTCCAAAAATTCCTGTGAAGCACCTGAAGGGTTAAAAAACTTATTGAATGTGGTTTTGAGCACCTTCAAGGGTGCAGTTTTTAGAATGGTGTCACTTTTGGGTATTTTCTATCATATAGCCCCTCAAAGTGATTTCAAATGTGACGTGGTCCCTTAAACAAAATGGTGAAGTAAAAATGAGAAATCGCTGTTTAATTTTTAACCCTTAAACTTCTTAACAAAAAAAATTGTTTCCAAAATTGTACTGATGTAAAGTAAACATGTGGGAAATATTACTTTATAAATATTTTATGTGTCATATCTCTGTGATTTAAGGGCATAACAATTCAAAGCTGGAAAATTGCAAAATTTTCAAACTTTTTGCCAAATTTCTGTTTTTTTCATAAATAAACGCAAGTCATATCAAAGAAATTTTACCACTATCATGAAATACAGTATGTCACGAGAAAACAGCGTCAGAATCACCAGGATCCATGGAAGCGTTCCAGAGTTATTACCTCATAAAGTGACAGTGGTCAGAATTGTAAAAATTGGCCCGGTCATTAACATGCAAACCACCCTCGGGGTAAAGGGCTTAATAAAAATAAATTTGATTGAATTAAAATACACTACATACTGTATGTAACTTATTACTCACCTTCTGATAATCCCAGGTATTGGCCTCTTCTGGCTCTTTTTCTACTGAATGACATTATTGCACCACTTGAATCACAGAGAAAGTGCCTACCAGGGATCCGAGAAAAGAGATCCTATAGCATTGATGCTATATGCAAAAATCTTCATCCATAAGATACGAATGTAAATCAGGCAGCAGAGCTAGAGGAAGCCATCATTACAACCCCATCAATGACACCTAAGATAATATTCTTGACAATTGGGAGTTGGCTGCCCTCTGAGCCCTGTGTCTTGAGCAGTTAAATTTTCCATTATTATAATATACCAGTGCTGAAAGCTATTTTTATAGTGTTGAAAACAGCAGGATAGTAGAGAGTAATCAAATTCAGTCTGCCGTATCCCATTTTTTTTTAATTGTTCCATTGGTTAAAACATTAAAAACTACAAAGAGCTGTATAACATATACATTTTAAAAAACAAAAATACAATTATCATCATGAAATTTGCTATTTCAACATTACAAAATTTCTTATATCTAAGTTTCATACTGCTAGATAAATTAGAACTTACCTACACTCCAGTCCACTTCTTCAACAGCATCCCCATAGATTCCATGTTTGCTTTTACCTTTAAATTCAGCAGAAGCATAAAGAGCTGTGTGTACTTGAATGTATGACATAAATAAAAGGAAGGGCTTATCTTGGTTTCTGTAAGAAAAATTAATAATTATTGTTTTTATTAATATTAAGCAAAATATAAAGTACATCATATTGCAAGCTGATAAATGTAATGGAGCAATTAGTTTAGAATAAGACTGCAAGCTCTCTATGGAAACCATTGTGATTACGTCAAAATAAAAACAATGTGGATTCTAATTTTTGAGAATCGTGACATGGGTGTTTGAGGACTTGTAAAACAGAGATGAATGCTTTTCAAAAATGTTATTTTATAGGATCTTCAGATTTTCACTAATTTTCTACTACTTTAACACTTCACAGGTGGAAAATTCTGTTGATTGATGTAGATCAAGGTGTTACTAATAGCTTGATACTTCCAGTACATCACAATGTATGAACAGGTTGAAGCTTCATTACTAGAAGGTGTAGTATATTCAGGTTAGGATTATCATTAAGAAAAATTTAGAGCATAGGTCAGTTCTATTAAATAAACATATTCATTAAGAACAGGCGAGTACTGGCCCATAGGGGAAAAGGTGAATTCCTCGGTGGGCCCCCACAAGAGCAGTGCTTGGCTCTAATGCTTGATATACAGAGAAAAGCAGCATCACATTTCTTTTACAAGCTACCTATTGTGTTATTTTATGAAAGCATAAACTGAAATTACATAGAAATTACACAGAAGTGCCTACATACAGCATACTCCACCCCTGACCAATAATATTTGCATTTAGATGAAAAGGGGGACCCCAGAATCAATGTTACTGTTGGACCATTAGTAACCCAATCTGACATTGCTAAAGAATACTAACTAAACAGAAAGTTCTACATATCAGTAAATTGGAGATTCTATTTCAACAATAGAAAATGTCAAGGAGCAGAAAGCAAAATAATTTGAATAGAAAAAAAATTAGACTACTGTATATTGAAAACATCAATTTAAGAAATTAATCCAGAATCAAGAAGTGTGAAAAACAAGATGTAAATTAAAAGATTATATTTGTATTGGTATAAAAAAAGACATAGTAAGAATTAAAAGATAATTTGTCTCCAGATGAAGCAACAGTAAATACTGTAGAGCAAGGGTTTCAAGTTAGACACTTACTAGTTCATCATACGTATCACATCATATCAATCTTGCTGAGTATAGTATAAGCAACCAATACCTAATATATTATCACATGTAACTAAGGTAGACAGCCACTAGGGAGAAATACTTACCGTATATAAAATGTGTAGATTTCAGAACTAAAGCGCAAATGCAACATTCAAGTGTAAATCATATGTCATAAGCCTCAGGTATAACAAGTGCAGGATATAAAAAATAACAGCATATATATGGTAGTAATTTACCTAAATGAGAGTACTGAAGACATCAACAGTAGAACACAGGCTGCAGTCCTCACCCCGATGCACGTTTTGCCTTGCTTCTGTACACGCCCCGGAATAAGCAAGGCGAAACATGTATCAATGCCTAACTTTGAGACCTGGTTCTATTTACTGTGGCTGCTACCACTTATATCTTGAAGTGCCTTATCTTTTAATTCTTACTTTTTGTCAATTTTTTTTATACCAAAAAGAATATATTTTTTAAATATAAATCTTGTTTTTCACACTTCTTGACTCTGGATTAATTTCTATTAATCAGTGTTAAGCTATATAAATTGAAGTGTCACCTTATTGTGATGAAGGGTGTGAGATATGGGAAAATTATATCATTTTGATTTCTGATGGAATCCCCATCAAGATACCGTATATACTCGTGTATAAGCCGACCCATGTATAAGCCGACCCCCCTAATTTTGCTACAAAAAACTGGGAAAAATTATTGACTCATGTATAAGCCGGGTATATAAACTGCCCTCCTGCTCTGTGCTGCCCCCGTCCTCCTCTATGCTTCCACCGATCTCCCCCCCGTCCTGCTCCACGCTTCCCCCGTCCACCGATTCCCCCCGTCCTGCTCCACGCTTCCCCCGTCCACCGATCTCCCCCCCGTCCTGCTCCACGCTTCCCCCGTCCACCGATCTCCCCCCGTCCTGCTCCACGCTTCCCCCATCCACCGATCTCCCCCCGTCCTGCTCCATGCTTCCCCGTCCACCGATCTCCCCCGTCCTGCTCCACGCTTCCCCCGTCCACCGATCTCAACCCCGTCCTGCTCCACGCTTCCCCCGTCCACCAATCTCCCCCATCCTGCTCCACGCTTCCCCGTCCACCGATCTCCCCCCTGTCCAGCTCCATGCTTCCCCCGTCCTCCATTCTCCCCCTGTCCTCCTCTATGCTTCCCCCGTCCACCGTTCTCCCTCCCTGTCCTGTTCCGTGCTCCTTGTTCTCTCCTCCATCATACTCACCCCTCCCCGTGCCATCGCTGAGGGTCCCTGGAATCCTGCGTTCTCCCCGTCTTCCTGCAGCTCTCTCCAGCACTGAGCGGTGATGTAATACCGCTCATTAAGGCCATGAATATGGAGGCGACGCCCATGGGAGTGGCGTCGCGTCCATATTACATGACCTTAATGAGCGGGTATTACATCACCGCTCAGTGCTGAAGAGCTGCAGTAAGACGGGGAGAACGCAGGATTGCAGGGACCCTCAGCGATGGCACGGGGAGGGGTGAGTATGATCCCAGCCACCGGCTCCTGCCGCGGCATCCCCTCCCCCGCTGGTTTCTGCCCTATGACTCATGTATAAGCCGAGGGGCATTTTCAGCACGAAAAAAGGTGCTGAAAATCTCGGCTTATACACGAGTATACGGTAAGTTTGAACCAAAAATACTTGCTTCAGACCACTGTGCCCCCTCCCTTGGCATGCATTCCCCAAGGCAATAAAAAGCCATGCAATGATTATCTTTAATTAAAAAACAGGAACAAGCGCTTTGAATCTCGGTCCCCACCAATTAGCACCAGAGTGCAAACTCTCCTGCAAGCTACAGGCAAACTGAACTCTATTGTCTGACTGAAGCACATGGAGACACCATGGTATAACAATTCACAGCACGCTCTGAGGTATTGAATCTGGAAAATTACCTATAATAACAGAATGTAATATCTCTGAGCCTAGCCGAGTATATTCTCAGAATCGGCGTTCCTTCCCCATATGCCCGTGCCCAGCGGCCACTTGTAGCACTCTGCGTTATGGAGTTATAAGGCTTAGCCAACAGGAAATAAATACTGTAGGCATATTTGGTCTCTATGTGCTGATAAAATCCAGCAGAACCCAGTGGTGGCACCACCGACCCATTCAGATCTTCGGGCTGAAAGTTATGGGCTATCCAGGGTTTTAGACTAAAAATCATATTCTCAAGGATGGGAGGAGAGAGGCTGCACAAGCCCAGGGGTGGGCATAAAGTATGGGAGGAGCAGCCTAGGAGATAACTGGCAGCTCCTCATTTGAAGCTCAGTTTTCTACTGGCAGGAGAGCCCGTTATTTGACTTGGGCAAGATAACTAACTAAGATTTGGACCTGTGACCCATCAGGGCCTCCCTGTGGTCACATGCTACATAACTCAGTAATTGCAACCTATCTATTCTCTACCTTGTACTGCACTCCTGACTGTATACCTGTATATTGTTCTTGTAAATATATACCTGTATATTTCTAGTGCGCCTTTTCAGCGATTAAATATAAAATTAATCTTGGGCTGCTCTTTTATCTCAATACATGAACCCCATGACAGCACACTCGGTTGATTATATTATACGCTACCCCAGGGTTGGTTTCTGACCCGATGTAAGCCTGCTGTTAGACGGGCTTATTTCAATTGGAGCTCTGGTGGCAGAATACCGTACTGTGTTAGTGAGGAACTCTGGCAGTGAAGTCCAGGAGGTTTATATATATCCCCAGACTAGACTGGTGATATATACCCACCTCACTGGGAGCGCCTCATTAACTCATACCTATAAGGGAAGCCTTTCCTGTGACTATTTGCCCTCGGTGCAGTTCCCTGACTGACCAGAGGCAAGTGTTGGCACCAGAGAGTCGACCCCTGCTAGGTCCTTCTCTTCCCCTCTCCCTGTGAGATCCGTCACAAAGGGTTTTGGGCTAATATGAATACTACTGTATATTCTGTATATTGAAAGACCCTTTTCAATATAACAAACGTGTAACGCACGTTGGGGCGGACCCCTTTGGCATATGTATTGACATATATATATATACAGTGTATTGGGATTGAATCCTTGGGATTTACTGGCAAACACTATGTGAGAGAGGTGACAGGAGCCCTGGCAGACGAACGTGCACTTTATTTCTTTTGTCTATAATACGTGGTTTCTTATGCAAGACTAAGAATTTTAATCACAAAGCGCAGTGAACTACTCTTTGAAATTTCACATTTTGTGATGATATTTTGATTCATGCTGCCCATTTATGACTCTGTCGTATAATTAATTCCTCCGAAGGAGACATTCTTTCCTCTTTCATGTTCACCTTTTTTTTATTATGTTTATATGTTTGTGATAAATAAATGATTTCTACTTTATTATATTCATGAAGTCAGCACTCCATTTTTTCCATTGTTGACCATTACTCTATATTGAAGCAGAACAATGAACATTATGAGTGCTGTATAACTGTCACGCTGTATAGCAGATATATATATATGTGATGTCAGTAATCTATATCAAAAGGGCAACATACTATATAACATGCGCATAGATATATGATAACATAGAATTACCTGACAGAATGTCCAGTGGGTCAATACGGAATTCGTTATACGCTGTCTCCGGCTAGAGGGTGACCGGGGTCTAAGCTGACCCTAAACTGGGGTCCTAACTAATCCCTCTACCTGGAGGTACTGTTAAAGGTACAGAGGTCCAGGCCACCAGCGTAAACCCTGTCTCCTATCAATCCCTGCCAACTGTATTCTAGTCCTAAGAAGGACCCTGAATACCACCAAAGGGAATGACCAGGTAACGGTTAATGAACAGAAAGACATACAAGAAAGATAAGAAATAAAGTAAATAAAGTCTTACATACAACACTCACACACAGTAGGAACACCATAGGTCTCAGAGATAAACTATAAGCTGTAAGAGTAAAAACAACTAAGGAGCTCTTAGCTTAAGTATTCCAGAACCGATCCAGTCTGCTAAACTATATGAATGCTTTCACCGGCATCCAACACCCAGACTGGCAGGAATATAAAGGAAACTAATTAGAACATAATCCAAAGCAGCCGGGCGAGGCTGAACCTAGTCTTAGCAAAGAGCTAGGTAAAATTAACTCTCTCATTACCAAACACAAAGAAACAGCAGCTCAGCTGTGAGAAGTCAGAATGTGCAATCGCGACGATCTTCGTGGCGATGCACCCATGACAGTACCCCCCTTCTACGAGGGGCCTCCGGACCTCATGACCAGGTCTGTCCGGGTAAGTTGTGTGAAAGGTCCGAACCAATCGATCTGCGTTATCATCAGACGCAGGGACCCACGTCCTCTCCTCAGGACCATACCCCCTCCAATGAACTTCCACGTTATCATTGATTACCACTGAAGGAGGAGGTAGAGGTGACGGTATGACTGGTGCCACATACTTTTTAAGTAATGACTTGTGAAACACATTATGAATTTTAAACGTAGGAGGGAGGTCCAGACGAAATGCCACAGGATTAATTATGGAACTGATCCTGTATGGCCGATGAATCTGGGACCCAACCTCCAGGAGGGAACTTTAAGTTTTATATTCCTGGTAGACAACCACACCAGATCGTTCACCCTCAGATCTAGACCAGAAACTCTCCTCCTATCAGCCATCCGTTTGTAAGGGTTCTCCGTAACCTTCAGTCTTAAGCGATCTGGAACTATCAGTCTCCCTGGAAGTCCCACAGGGGCGTCCCCTGAGCCCCCAATACCTCCCCTCAAGCTCAGAGCATACAGCTGACACTACAACTCCCTCCTGAGGAATAGGAACCGGATCATCAGTCTTCCCGACCCCTGGGAAAGTACGAGATAAGGCATCAGGAAGCAACTTTATTGAGCAGTCATATGTGCGATGAGGAGGTAACTCTTTACACCCTCCTCTGAGAACTTCTCCAAAAGTCCTCCAGAAAAGGAGGCAAAGTCCTAGGCACAACCGCACCGATGACCGTGCTCATGCAGTTATTCTTGCAAAATTCACCCCACTGGCTTATCTTTCTGGATTGCCAATCAATCACTGGGTTATGTTTAGCCAACCAAGGAAGTCCCAACACAATAGGAGTAGGTAGACCCTCCAACACATAACAAGACAATTGCTCTTTATGTATTGCCCTACTCGAAGATCTATGTTATGAACAGCTTGTACCAAGCTACCTTGACCAAGAGGTCTAGAATCAATAGAGAGTATAGGGACCGGTTTGGCCAATACACTCAGTTGCATACCATGCACCTGGGCAAACCGAGTGTCCACCAGATTAGCCCCGGACCCACTATCAAGAAAAACAGAAATCCTCTCAGTTCTAGTACCAATCACCACCTCCGCAGGCACGAGAAACTGAGAGGGATTTGGGGACGAAATACACACTCCCAGGTTAACTCCTTGGTTCAAAGAGGTCCGGGATGGACACCCCCAACAAAATGTCCCTCTCTCCCGCAAAAGAAACACCTTCTAGTCTTGCGGCGCACCGCTGATTCCCTCCTACAAAATGATGTCCCTCCCAACTGCATGGGTTCCTCAGAACAGACCAGAGGAACCTCAGTATAAGGGACTTTAGTAGTAGGTGGAGTCATCACGGGGGGCGGAGTTACCTCGCGTCTTCCCCGAAGACGTCTATCAATGCGAATAGCAAGGGCCATAGCAGCCTCCAGTGATGGAGGAGAATCATACTGAGCCAAACATCTTTTAATTTGTCAGACAACCCTTGACAAAACTGGCTCCTAAGAG
Source organism: Oophaga sylvatica (assembly GCA_033576555.1). Lineage (NCBI taxonomy): Eukaryota > Metazoa > Chordata > Amphibia > Anura > Dendrobatidae > Oophaga > Oophaga sylvatica. Next base: position 516,543,070 of record JARQOD010000002.1, on the reverse strand, counting down.
CAGGGTCATTCCACTGAGTATCTGTTGCCCATCTACGGAACTCAGAAGAATATTCCTCCGCTGGACGATTTCCTTGCCGTATTTTACGTAACTTTGTTTCAGCAAGGGAGACTCGATCCGGATCATCATATACCAGACCCAGGGCAGTAAAAAATCGATCCACTGACTGGAGATCTGGGGAGCCTGGAGGAATAGAGAACGCCCAAGATTGAGGATCCCTTGTAAGAGCGAGATAACAATTCCCACCCTCTGCTCTTCACTCCCAGATGACCGAGGCCGCAGCCGAAAGTACAATTTACATGCCTCCCGGAAAGTAAAAAATTTGTCCCGCCCACCAGTGAACCTGTCCGGGAGAGTAACCTTAGGTTCAGATCTGGTTTGCTCCGGGGGGGACAAAACCTTGGACTTAATGTCTGCCAACTCCATGGACAATCCCTGCAACTGCGGGCCAGCTGGGCTACTGGATCCATGATAGCTGGGGAGAATCTTTAGTATGGGCCGGTGAAAATGTCACGCTGTATAGCAGATATATATATATGTGATGTCAGTAATCTATATCAAAAGGGCAACATACTATATAACATGCGCATAGATATATGATAACATAGAATTACCTGACAGAATGTCCAGTGGGTCAATACGGAATTCGTTATACGCTGTCTCCGGCTAGAGGGTGACCGGGGTCTAAGCTGACCCTAAACTGGGGTCCTAACTAATCCCTCTACCTGGAGGTACTGTTAAAGGTACAGAGGTCCAGGCCACCAGCGTAAACCCTGTCTCCTATCAATCCCTGCCAACTGTATTCTAGTCCTAAGAAGGACCCTGAATACCACCAAAGGGAATGACCAGGTAACGGTTAATGAACAGAAAGACATACAAGAAAGATAAGAAATAAAGTAAATAAAGTCTTACATACAACACTCACACACAGTAGGAACACCATAGGTCTCAGAGATAAACTATAAGCTGTAAGAGTAAAAACAACTAAGGAGCTCTTAGCTTAAGTATTCCCAGAACCGATCCAGTCTGCTAAACTATATGAATGCTTTCACCGGCATCCAACACCCAGACTGGCAGGAATATAAAGGAAACTAATTAGAACATAATCCAAAGCAGCCGGGCGAGGCTGAACCTAGTCTTAGCAAAGAGCTAGGTAAAATTAACTCTCTCATTACCAAACACAAAGAAACAGCAGCTCAGCTGTGAGAAGTCAGAATGTGCAATCGCGACGATCTTCGTGGCGATGCACCCATGACAATAACAGAGGTATTCAGACTTTTGAAATTTCTAGTAAATCCACACTTTTATAAGAACTATTTCATATGCTTTTAACATGGGTGCATTTCAGCATCTATATTATAGATGTAACATCTGCACCTTACTCAGTTCAAATTAGATGAAATTTTATCATATCATAAGAATATGGGCTGTGGCCCGTGCATAGGTCAATGTCCAGGAAGGGGTAGGAGGTAAGCTATCCTCATCATCTTTTGTCAGTATTAAATTCTGTAATCTGCTTAACACTTGATAGTTTTCATTGTGATTCTGTATGTGATGATAATGAGAAAACCTTTGGAAAATAACTTTTACAGAACGCCAAGCATTAGTCTATTATGAAGCTTTGTGGCCGTTGTAAAAACTTCACGATTTTAAATAAGGATAAAAGACAAGAATAGAAAATATGTTGTAAATAATTTTAAAAAGATATTTTACATAAAACAGCAAGTTTTCAGCTATAACAAGTGATGTAACAAACAAAAGAAAACATTTACATTTTCTAACTTAAATACATACTTCTCAAAAAAAAAATCAACATTCTAGGTAAATAACTAAAGCAAAAATAACACACAAAATGTAACAAATACCTTTATAGCAAAGCATTAAATATAACCATAAAACAGCCTGTACAGAAGTCCTTGGATTTATACTAGAAAACTCTCTTATTCAGTGGCCTGATGTGTGAACTTTTATGGTGCATTAGGCTCTTGATTGAGAGTCATAAATAACTTTACTTGTACATGCCTGCACATGCTGGAGGCTATTGTGTACAATATATGGAAATTAGTTTCAATGTTTCTCCCTATCTTCAAATAATCACTGTGAATTGCTTAGGCTGTGGTGTAGAAATGCTTATTTACATTTTTATCATGAAATATAGCAAAATCATCTTGGATATATAAATACGAGGTACTTATAGTCTACAATCAGAAGAGGAATTACATTTTAAAAAAATCCAGTTACAGACCATGGATATGACTAAGCTCTGAAGACATTGTTATAAAGTCCATAATATGTGGAGAAGATCACAATGTTTTCAAAATTCTTTTTCTTCTCTGCCATATCTGGATAAATCACAGTCTAGATATAGGAGACAGCTCACTCCATAAAAAAGAAACAACCATGTTATAAACTGAGAAGTCATAAATGTAATATTCATAGCTAGTACAGTGGGTATAGAAAGTATTCAGATCCCTTTAAATTTTCTACTCTTTGTTTCATTGCAGCCATTTGGTAAATTTAAAAAAGTTAATTTTTTTCTCATTAATGTACACTCTGCACCCCATCTTGACTGAAAAGAAACAGAAATGTACAAGTTTTTGCAAATTTATTAAAAAGGAAAAAACTGAAATATCTTGTGGTCATAAGTATTCAGACCCTTTGCACAGACACTCATTTTTACGTCACATGATGTCCATTTCCTTGTGATCCACCTTGAGATGGCTCTACTCCTTCATTGGAGTCCAGCTGTGTTTAAGAAGAACCTTGGTAAGAGAGGTAAAGAAAAACCCCATGATCACTGTGGCTGAGCTCCACAGATGCAGTAGGGAGATGGCAGAAAGTTCCACAAAGTCAACTATCACTGCAGCCTCCACCAGTCGGGCCGTTATGGCAGAGTGGCCTGACGGAAGCCTCTACTCAGTGTCAGACATATGAAAGATCTCATAGAGTTTGCTAAAAAACACATGAAGGACTCCCAGACTATGATAAATAAGATTCTCTGGTCTGATGAGACGAAGATAGAACTTTTTGGTGATAATTCTAAATGGTATGTGTGGAGAAAACCATGCACTGCTCATCATCTGCCCAGTATAATCCCAACAGTGAAACATGGTATTTCAGTTTTTCTTTTTTAATACATTGGCAAAAATTTCTACATTTCTGTTTTTTTTCAGTCAAGATGGGGTGCAGAGTGTACATTAATGAGAAAAAAAAAATAACTTTTTTGAATTTACCAAATGGCTGCAATGAAAGAGTGAAAAATTTAAAGGGCTCCGAATACTTTCTGTACCTACTGTATATACAGCTCTGGCACAAATTAAGAGACCACTGCAAAATGTTCAGTTTGTCTATTTTTTCTCTTTATAGGTATATTTTTGAGTAAAATATAAATTGCTCTTTTATTCTATAAACTACTGACGACATGTTTCCGAATTCCCAACCAATAAATTTAGTATTTATTTTCAGAAAATGAGAAATGGTCAAAATAACAAAAATGCAGCGCTTGCAGACCTCAAATAATGCTAAGAAAACAACAATACTAATGTTTTAATTCAGGAAGAGTTCAGAAATCAATATTTTGTGGAATAACCATGATTTTTAATCACAGCTTTTATACGTCTTGGCATGCTTTCCACCAGTCTTTTAGGCTATGTGCACACGTTGCGGATTCTGCTGCGGATCCACAGCGAATTTTCCGCTGCAGATCCGTAGCAGAATTGCAAGTGATGTACAGTAGCATTAGAGTGTAAGGTTCTTTGTACATGTTTCTTGAAACTCAGTTTTTCCGTCGGCCATTTTGCTTTCTGTCTTGCTGCAGCTATCTTGCCCTCAGTCAATATGGAGTTTCCAGCTTTCATGTTCCCGCCCTGATTCTCTCCCTCTTACTTCTTAAGCAGCCTCAGCTGAGCAATCAGTGCTTCAGAATCAAGCCTGCAGTGAGCCTGTGACCTGACTCCTGGAAAACCTTGGACTTTGTACTCCAGCTATTTCCTACTGAGGAAGTTTGGAACACTTGTGGACTCTGGAAACCTGCTATTTGATAAATCCACGTTTGCATGGAATTACGGTAACAGAGAAGAGATCCTGAACCTGTTGTGGAGAGTTATTGCTGAGCTTAAGTTACTCTGGCCTGCTGTGTCTCCTGCTTCTGTACCTGCAAACTGTGTGACCATTTTTGCCACTTGTATGAAGTAATACAAGTCCTTCTATATCAAACCTGTGTCTCATGTATTTTCCTCGCACCCAAGCACAAGACGCTATATGAACTGTACACCATACATTACAAGATTCTGAAGCCAAACGTTAGTGTCTGCTGGGTCTGGGAAGGCTGTGTCTGCTGTGACTGTGGATATCAGATGTCCGGTTATACTTTCTGTGATGACAGTGGTTGTGACTTCTCACAACCATTCCAGGTGAGCAATTCCCTTAATTTTACTCTGCAGTGTTACCACAGGTAAACACTATTGTTTTTTTTTTTTTTTTCTTCTCCTTCCAGTACTCCTGTCTTAAAAGATCTGGAAGATGGAGGCTCGCATAAAGGAGCTTTGCGGAGTGACTGATACAATCCTTGCAGATATACAGACTATAAAGACCCGTTTTGCAAACCTACAGGACCTCACTAATCACAATTTGCAAGTGTTCGGACAAACTACCCAGGATTTACGAGCCAGGATTCAGGTTCTAGAGGAACGAGTCCAGGCTCCTGCCATAACCCCGAGTTCTGGGATTCCCAAGTTACCCCCTTTTCATTTTGGCAGTGAACGTGAGAAATTCAGGGGATTTATTAACCAATGCAATCTTTTTTTTTCTGCACATGCTTCACAATTTCCCACTGAACGATCTAAAGTGCTTACTATAATCATGTTGCTTACCAACAAGGCTTTGATGTGGGCAAACCCTCTGATTGAGACTGAGGATGAATGTTTGGATCATCTTGATGCTTTCATTTCAGCCATGGGGCAGGTGTTTGATGACCCAAATCGAGGTGCAACAGCTGAAGCAGCCATGTTAACTTTGCGCCAAGGTAAGCGCTCAGTAGCCGAATATGCCTTGGATTTCAGGAGATGGGCCCTCGATACCACTTGGGACAGTTCCGCCAAAAAATCTATTTTTCGAAAAGGGTTGTCTCCACTGATTAAGGATGAACTTGCTCGTGCCGACCCTCCCACTGCGTTAGGTGACTTTATTAACTACTGCATCCGTATTGATGCTCGTCTGACTGAACGCAGGCAAGAGAGATGGTTCGAAAGTAATCGCACTAACTTTTTCCTACCTTCCTCCCCAGCTAAGGAACCTTTGAGTAGGATCACACGGGAACCTGAACCTGAACCCATGCAGGTGGACTCTTTACAAAGACGGGTTAGTGATGCACGCAAAGAACATCGTTTAAAGGAAAATCTATGTTTCTACTGGGTTAAGTCAGGGAACTTCATTATAAACTGCCCCAGCCGTTCTCGTAAGACTACTGCAGCAGTCATACACTGTGAGTGTTGCGAGAGGAGATCTGTCAGGTCCGAGCCTCAGGCTCCAGAGAGATCTGCAGCAACAGATATTGATTTCTCGGACTTAAACTCCGTCACTTCTGAGGACGATGACTGTGTAAACGCTGCAATTTTTCAAGTTTCCTCAGCGGTGTCCCAGCTGAGTTGTAAGAAAAACAATTCTCATTGCTTCCTTTCCATCAAACTCTGGGTTGACTCAGTCTGGGTGTCTAGCTCTGCTATGATCGACTCAGGGGCAAGTGGAAATTTTATGGATATCTCCTTTGCTCTGAAACAGGGGATACGTTCAGTGAAGAAGGCTACTCCAGTACAGATGGAGACTGTGGATGGCTCCCTGCTGACCTCTGGACCAGTGGATCAGGAAACGGAGCCTTTGAGGGTCCTTATGGGTAAAGATCATCAAGAGAAACTGTCCATTATGCTTATCTCTTCTCCCCACTTTCCCATTATTCTAGGGCTACCATGGCTGCAGGCTCAGAACCCTACCATTAACTGGGAGACCAAGGAATTACACTTTCCAGAGAAACAGATGAGTCCAGAAGTTTCAGCTTGCTCTGTTCCTAAAGGAACCATGTCAGTCCCTGAACTACCAGCTGTATACCAGGACTATGTGGATTTATGTGACAAGAAGAACGCTGACCAGCTTCCCCCTCACCGTCCATATGATTGTCCAATTGAATTATTGCCTGGAGCAGAGATACCTTTTGGTAAGATCTACCCCTGGCGGGGCCCGAGCTTAAGGCTTTAAAGGATTACATAGACGAAAATCTAGCCAAGGGCTTCATACGCCCCTCTTCATCTCCTGCAGGTGCACCCATCTTCTTTGTGAAGAAGAAAGATGAATCTCTGAGAACCTGCGTAGACTATAGGGAACTCAATAAGGTTACTATTAGAAACCGTTATCCATTGCCTTTAATCCCTGAGTTATTGGAGAGAGTGCGGCATGCCAAAATTTTCTCTAAACTGGATCTCCGTGGGGCCTATAACTTGGTCCGTATTAGACCTGGGGATGAATGGAAGACTGCATTCAGGTCACGCTATGGACACTTTGAATATCTAGTTATGCCTTTTGGTCTGAGTACCGCCCCAGCCACTTTCCAACACTTGGTGAATGACATCTTCAGGGATCTCCTAGATACATTCGTGGTGATTTATTTGGATGATATTCTAATTTTTTCTAACTCCACAGAGGAACATCATGGACATGTGAGAATGGTCTTAGAACGTCTAAGACAAAACCATCTTTACATCAAACTTGAAAAGTGTGAATTCCATAGGACCGAAATTCAATTTCTGGGGTATGTACTGTCTACACAAGGAATTAGTATGGATGGAAGCAAGACCCAAGCCATCAAGGATTGGCCAATTCCTAGAAATGTGAAGGAGGTGCAGCGCTTCATCGGGTTTGCCAACTTCTATAGACGTTTCATTAGGAATTTCTCTGAGGTAGTGTCACCTATCACCCAACTTACCCGGAAAGAGTCTAGGTTCTCCTGGACCCCCAAGCCCAGGAAGCATTTTCCCGTCTAAAGGATAAATTTACCACTGCACCTATCTTAGTACATCCCAACCCCGAACTTGCCTTCATAATAGAGGTGGATGCTTCAGACTGTGCCGTTGGAGCTATACTCTCTCAGAGAACAGGTGAGAAGAATGTCTTTCATCCCTGTGCCTTCTTTTCCCAGCAGTTGTCTTCGGCTGAGAGGAACTACGATGTGGGCAATAGAGAGTTGTTGGCCATTATTGCCGCCTTCAAAGAATGGAGACACCTTCTTCAGGGAGCTGCACAGCAAATAGTCGTCCTGACAGACCATCGTAACCTTGAATTTATCAGGTCGGCTAAGTGCCTGACTCCTCGCCAGGCTCGCTGGAATCTTTTCCTAAACCAATTTAATTTTGTAATTTCTTATAGGCCAGGATCGCGCAATGGAAAGGCTGATGCACTCTCTAGGATTCATTCAGCAGAGACCCGTCCACTTACTCCCTAAGACTATTCTTCCTGACTTTAGATTCCTGGGAGTGATTCATAATCAAGACCTAGTTAAGGACATCAAGGAAGCATACCATGCGGATTCCTTGTTGGCACAACCCCCAAGGGACGTAAGTCTTGTCTTTAAGAATGGTGTGTGGATTCAGGGACAACGTCTGTATATACCTGAAACAGTCAGATTGAGAGTATTGCAACTCATCCACGATTCCAAGATAGCTGGGCATAGATTAATTCTAAAGACACAGGAATTTCTTTCTCGTTTCTTTTGGTGGCCCACTTACAGGAAAGATGTTTTAAACTATGTCACTTCATGTGAAGTCTGTGCAAGATGCAAAACACCTCGCTCCTCACCAACTGGTCTGTTGCAACCCCTTCCCACCCCATCCCGCCCGTGGGGATCCATTTCTATGGACTTCATTGTGGAGTTACCAACCTCTCAAGGGAAGAACACCATTCTAGTGGTGGTTGATCGTTTAACAAAGGCAGCTCATTTTATCCTTGTGTCGGCTTACCCACTGCAAAACAGACATCAGATTTGATGATTAAGAATGTGTTTCGCTTACATGGAGTACCGGATGAGGTTATTTCGGATCGAGGGGTGCAATTCACTTCAAGGTTTTGGCAAAATTTCTGTGCCGCATTGGACATTAAAGTAAACCTTTCTTCTGCTTTTCATCCCCAGACTAATGGACAGACAGAACGAACCAATCAGACCCTGGAGCAGTATCTCCGCTGCTTTATCTGCCACCTACAGGATGATTGGGTGGATCTACTTCCACTGGCTGAGTTCTCTTATAACAACTCTCAGAGCGCCTCCACTAAGCAGTCTCCTTTGTACTCCAATTTAGGTTATCATCCTAACATTCTTCCTCGATTTCCCATAGAAACGCCCTTGCCAGCAGTGGCTGAAAGAATCACGTCTTTACAAAAGAATATGGATCTTCTAAAGGAAAATCTGGAATTGGCTCAGGAAAGGTACAAGAAAGCAGCAGATAAATTTCGTAAACCTGCACCAGCTTTCAAGGTAGGAGACTTGGTCTCGCTGTCAACCAGAAATCTTAAGTTAAGGATTCCATCGTCTAAGTTGGGACATAAGTACATTGGACCCTATAAAATCAGTAAAATTATAAGTGCCATTGCTTGTCGTCTTCAACTGCCCAGAACTATGAGAATCCACCCTGTCTTTCATGTATCCCTACTAAAGGCTGCAACACCCAATACGTTTCCTGGACGTTCTTCTCCTTGCCCTGACCCAGTGCTAGTCGATGGTCAGGAAGAATTTGTGGTGGAAAGGATTCTAGATTCCAGGTTGTACAGAAATCAGTTACAATATTTGATTAAATGGCAGGGCTACCCAGTGGAGGACAACTCATGGGAACCAGTCAATAACGTTAATGCTCCTCGCTTGCTCCGCCAGTTTCATCAGAGGTACCCAGACAAGCCTGGTCTGAGGTCATCCGGAGGTTGTCCCTAAGGGGGGAGTAATGTAAGGTTCTTTGTACATGTTTCTTGAAACTCAGTTTTTCCGTCGGCCATTTTGCTTTCTGTCTTGCTGCAGCTATCTTGCCCTCAGTCAATATGGAGTTTCCAGCTTTCATGTTCCCGCCCTGATTCTCTCCCTCTTGCTTCTTAAGCAGCCTCAGCTGAGCAATCAGTGCTTCAGAATAAAGCCTGCAGTGAGCCTGTGACCTGACTCCTGGAAAACCTTGGACTTTGTACTCCAGCTATTTCCTACTGAGGAACTTTGGAACACTTGTGGACTCTGGAAACCTGCTATTTGATAAATCCACATTTGCATGGAATTACGGTAACAGAGAAGAGATCCTGAACCTGTTGTGGAGAGTTATTGCTGAGCTTAAGTTACTCTGGCCTGCTGTGTCTCCTGCTTCTGTACCTGCAAACTGTGTGACCATTTTTGCCACTTGTATGAAGTAATACAAGTCCTTCTATATCAAACCTGTGTCTCATGTGTTTTCCTCGCACCCAAGCACAAGACGCTATATGAACTGTACACCATACATTACATAGAGTCGATGTTAAACAAAAAACGCAGTGCACATGCTGCGGATTTTCCGCGCGGAATTGGGTGCGGATTAAAATCCGCAGCATGTCACTTCTTTTGTGCAGTTCCACAGCGTTGTCAGACCTGCTCTAAATAGAAATCCGCAGGTCTGAAAACGCAGGGGAAATCTGCACAAAAACCGCGGCAAATCCGCATCAAATCCGCAGTAAATCCGCAGTAAATCCGCAGGTAAAACCCAGGTCATTTTACCTGCGGATTTACCAAAATCTGCGCGGAAAATTCCGCAGCACAATCCGCACCGTCTGCACTTAGCCTCACACTGCTTTTGGGTGACCTTATGCCACTCCTGGTATAAAAATTTAAGCAGTTCTTCTTTGTTTGATGGCTTGTGACTATCCATCTTCCTCTTGGTTACATTCCAGAGGTTTTCAATGGGGTTTGGGTCTGGAGATTGGGCTGGCCATGACAGGGATTTGATGTGGTGGTCCTATTATAGTGTACTATTCTAATCGACACAAGACTATATGTCTGACGTAAGTGTGAAAAGAGCCCCACAGACGGCAGTTATGGCACAAAAATGGGAAGAGGAGTACCATGTTTTCAAAGCATCAGCTCGGTACTGTGTGACTGGTTCTTCAGTCTAGGGTGTCTGTGCAATATTGTCTCGAGTTTCCTCTAGGAGCAAGAATCCTCAACAGCCGAGCACAACACATAGAGCATGGAACCGCTCTTATGGGGCAGGGTCATGAGATGTCTGTGTTCCCACAGTAACCAATCAGAGCACTGCTTTCCTTTTTTAAACAGATCAAGTAAGATGAAAGCTGCTGTCTCATTGGTTGCTATGGACAACACATTTTTAATTTCTTTAAGACAGATTCATCAATCTGCCCATGTCTGTTTTCTGTGGGGTAATGAACTCTTGCACACAGTGACAGAACTCCAGCTCTGCTGCCCTGAAACGTTATTAATGTGACTACTGTGTGTATACACACTGTGGAGACTCTCCCTGCGGAGTGGTGCTTACAGCGCAGGTCATACTGCACCACACAACAGCCATGTTTGACAGTGGAGAAACTGAGCGCTGCCCTGTCCCATGCACCCCCAGGGCCACACAGTCGTACTCTACCTCAGTGCAGCATCAGGCATTGGTGGGAAAAAGGACCTTCGCTGATGTCGTGCCCATGTGAGCAGTCACGTGTGTGGGCAGAGTCGGGCTGCAGCTGTGCAGAGCTGTGGAGCAGAGCAGTGTTGTTCTCTCTCCTCTGTGTTCGCTAATGGTAAAGGCCACTGTATAGCGGCATTGTGGCTATAAGCCTGCACTGCCCCTCTGACCCCCTGCCCAGCCCACCCCACCGCTGGGGTCCGATGAGGGCCGCTAAGTGCTCCGGGCCACGTTGCTGCTGCGACCCCTGCGACTGCGGATGTTACGACCCTGGTTTTTGCCCTCTGCCAGTCTGTAGCTTTGTTGTCCCCAATGTCTGCTGCTTGACCTTGTTGTAATGGACTGCCATCTTAGAAATTTTATGGATGGAGGCAACATGACGCTCATTGTATCCCTCTGCTAGTAAAGCCAAAATTGAGCCATTCTTTTCCTCACTCAAGACTTTTTTTTCAACTCCTTTGACATGGTTAAAATTTATTTTATTTTTATTCTAATTTTTATTTATTATAAAATACTTTTTCTTATTGGTAGACTCAAGGTGGCTCAGTGGTTAGCAATGCAGCCTTTTAAAGCTGGGGTCCTTGCGTTCAAAACCCACCAAAGACAACATCTGAAAGGAGTTTTTTAAACTCTCCTCTTGTTTGTGTGGGTTCCCTCCGGGTTCTCCGGTTTCCTCCACACTCCAAAGACACACTGACAGGGAATCTACTGTAGATTGTAAGCCCCAATGGGGACATGGATGATAATGTCTGTAAAGCACAGTGGAATTAATGGAGCTATAAAAATGAGTAAAATAAAGGGCATGAATATTGACATGGTCATATATCACCACACTTATCTTTCTAGGGCAAGGCTCACATCATGCTCTTGGTTTATGTTATATATACATGCTAGCAAATGCTCACTGTGCAAAAGCCAAATGTAGGGCTAGAAACCCCCTGACCAGATCTAAACGTTGTATTGAAAAGAATAGTAAGCATAACTTTTCAGTACAAAGGCATCTATGCCACATACATTTCTTTAATCATGTGAACCTATAGGCAAAATATGTGCAACAGACATTCCGTTGCATAGTTTGGTATGTGCCACTGTAAACAGCAAACTAAAACCAATAGGGTTGCTTTAATAAAACCTAACAGTCCCTTTACATGGGTAGATAAACTGATTGTAAGATAGTTTGTTTCCCCGCTTCTCTTTTGTGCCTGCATCAAACATGTGATCATTTGTAATTTCACCACTAAGAATTAGAGATGAGCAGATCCATCAAAATTTGAATTTGCCTGTTCGTGTGGATTTTCCAAAAAAATTCATTTCGCAGACAGGTTACTTTCCTTTTATTGCATGTCGTTTATCATATTTTGGGGTGTTTCCAGATCCCAGAGGATAAAAAGTAAGAAGTAAAACATAAAAAATACTTATACTCACCTCACTGCTCATCTCTGCTCCACACAGTCACCCAGTCGGGACTCACCGCATCTACTTACTGTCACCTCAAGTACTGTAATCCCTGGGCCTCCTAATCCAGGCCAGGATTTCCAGATCAGATGATGTCTGGGAATATTCAACACAAGTGCTTGAAAGGTCACAACCTCATGACATGTTCCATGACATTATGCCCACAGCTGCAGAATCCTTCTAGGCCTTATCAGGAAAGTCCTGGTCTAGGGTGAGAATCCAGAGTATTTCAGTGTGAGAAGTGGTTTACAAGAAGATCCAGAAAGTGGCATTTTAATTGCCCTGTGTAAAAGACCCTTAAGTAGTAAAAGTGCATTTTTATCTCAAGTGTATTATACGGGCAGGCCAAGTTTGGTGCTTGCTAATTCTTCCTTGGCGGACAACCCTCATTAAAATAAAACATGGATCAGATACTTGTTTGCTAATCAGCGGTTGTTTAATAGCCCATTTACACAGGAAGACCACAGTTTAGATGTGAACTGAATGATCAGTAAAATATTATTTAGTGCCCATTGGCTGCTATTGTTCTCAGCAGCACAGGTAGGTCCTGTTTACATAGGACAATGCGCTGGAAAGTTTCATGATCTTTTGTGCAGTCCAAAACATCATTTCACCCACTGAATGAGCATTTTGCTCATTTGACAGGTGATTTACAGCCAGTTTAGACTGCATGTGCCTTGGAACATTCATTCACAATAATTGGGCAGTATAAATGGACTATTATGCTTGCTATGCAGTAAAGGATGAAATATGAGGTGAGCAGCAAAAAGATTCCTTTTTTCTCATTAGACAAATGTATAACAACAGAAAACTGATAGTAACTATTCAATGATGGGGATATTGGAAATGTACATGTTACCAGAATATTTGATTAGCCTCTAAATGAAAGCACTGAGAAGTCTACAATTTCCCCTAGAAACTTTTATGATACCACTCTTTTTTCCATACAGACTTACATTACTCAATGTTGTACGTAACACACATGATTAGGCTGCATTCACACTCTCCGGCCATGTTGCATTTGTTTTGCTGTGATTGCGGTAAAACCATAATTCTTTGCCGAGATTTTCCAAAACCATTTGCCGTGAAAAACGCAATGCTGCTGCAACAAGTGAATGTAGCCTAACAGTTGATTTAGTGTTTTATGGCTTTTTCTCTTTTCCTCTATGGCCTGATGTACTCAACTAATTCAGTGGATGAACATTCACCTCCAGCGAAGGATGCAGGATCATAGACCAGCATGTCTTTCATTTTGATTTTGGTGCCTATATCACTCTAAGCAAAGGCTGCTGGGTGGAGAAAGTGCTGCCTTTAAAGGGAACCTGTCAGCTGTTTTGGCAGCTATAAGATGCAGCCACAGCCTTTCATGGCTTATCTACAGCATTCTTTAATGCTGTAGATAAGCCCCCGATCCAACCTGCAAGATAAGAAAAATAACTTTGATTATGCTCACCTGAGGGGGTGGTCCGGTGCTGTCCACTCCGATGGGTGTCGCAGGTCCGGCGCCTCCCATCTTCTTGCGACGCTGCCTTCCTGCTTGATTAACCCCTTTACCCCCAAGGGTGGTTTGCACGTTAATGACCGGGACAATTTTTACAATTCTGACCACTGTCTCTTTATGAGGTTATAACTCCGGAACGCTTCAACGGATCTTCGCGATTCTGAGATTGTTTTCTCGTGACATATTGTACTTCACGTTAGTGGTAAAATTTTTTCCATATAACTTGCGTTTATTTTTGAAAAAAACGCAAATATGGCGAAAATTTTGAAAATTTAGCAATTTTCAAACTTTGAATTTTTATTCCCTTAAAACAGAGAAATATGTAACACAAAATAGTTAAGAAATAACATTTCCCACATGTCTACTTTACATCAGCACAATTTTGGAACCAAAATTTTTTTTTGTTAGGAAGTTATAAGGGTTAAAAGTTGACCAGCGATTTCTCATTTTTACAACAAAATTTACAAAGCCATTTTTTTTAGGGACCACCTCACATTTGAAGTCACTTTGAGGGGTCTACATGACAGAAAATACCCAAAAGTGACACCATTCTAAAAACTGCACCCCTCAAGGTACTCAAAACCACATTCAAGAAGTTTATTAACCCTTCAGGTGCTTCACAGGAACTAAAGCAACGTGGAAGGAAAAAATGAATATTTAACTTTTTCGCCACAAAAATGATCTTTACAAACTTTTTTTTTATTTTCACAAGGGTAAAAGGAGAAAATGGACAGATAAGGTTGTTATGCAATTTCTCCTGAGTACGCCAATACCCCATATGTGGGGGAAAACCACTGTTTGGGCACACGGCAGAGCTCGTAAGGGAAGGAGCGCCGTTTGACTTTTTCAAACTAAAATTGGCTGGAGTTGAGATTGGACGCCATGTCGCGCTTGGAGAACCTCTGATGCGCCTAAACAGTGGAAACCCCCCACAAGTGACACCATTTTGGAAACTAGACCCCCTAAGGTACTTATCTAGATCTGTTGTGAGCACTTTGAACCCCAAGTGTTTCACAAAAGTTTATAATGCCTGGGTGTGAAAAAAAAAAAAAAAATTCCACAAAAATGATTTTTTAGTCCTAAATTTTTGAATTTTCCAAGGAAATTGGACCCCAAAAGTTGTTGTCCAATTTGTCCTGAGTACGCTGATACCCCATATGTGGGGGTGGAAAACTGTTTGGGCGCACGGCAGGGCTTGGAAAGGAAGTAGTAACGTTTTGGAATGCAGACGTTGATGGGGGTCATGTTCCATTTGCAGTGCCCCAGATGAGCCTAAACAGTGGAAATCCCCACAAGTGACCCCATTTTGGAAACTAGACCCCCTAAGGAACTTATCTAGATCTTTGGTGAGCACTTTGAACCCCCAAGTGCTTCACACAAGTTTATAATGCCCGGGCATGAAAATAAAAAATCCTATTTTTTTCCCACAAAAATTATCTTTTAGTCACTAATTTTTTATTTTCCCAAGGGTATCAGGAGAAATTGGACCACATAAGTTGTTGTCCAATTTGTCCTGAGTACGCTGATGCCCCATATGTGGGGGGGAACCACTGTTTGGGGCACGGCAGAGCTCGGAAGGGAAGGAGCACCATTTGACTTTTTCCAACCAAAATTGGCTCGAATTGAGATTGGATGCCATGTTGCATTTGGAGAGCCCCTGATGTGCCTAAACAGTGGAAACCCCCACAAATGACCCCATTTGGGAAACTAGACCCCTAAGGAACTTATCTAGATCTTTGGTGAGCAATTTGAACCCTCAAGTGCTTCACACAAGTTTATAACGTAGAGCCGTAAAATTTAAAAATCATATTTTTTCCACAAAAATGATCTTTTCACCCGAATTTTTATTTTTCCAAGGGTAACAAGACTCCAAAAGTTATTGTGCAATTTGTCCTGAGTACACTGATACCCCATATGTGGGGGTATACCACTGTTTGGGTGCATGGCAGAGTTTGGAAGGGAAGGAGCGCCGTCTCACTTTTTCAACGCAGAATTGGCTGGACGCCATGTCGTGTTTGGAGAGCTCTGATCTGCCTAAACAGTGGAAACCCCCCACAAATGACACCATTTTGGAAACTAGACCCCTCAAGGAACTTATCTAGATGTGTGGTGGAACTTTGAACCCCCAGGTGTTTCACTAAAGTTTATAACGTACAGCCTTAAAATAAAAAATCCTTTTTTTTTTTTTACAAAAATGATTTTTTGCCCCCAATATTTTATTTTCACAAGGGTAACAGAAGAAATTGGAACCCAAAAGTTGTTGTCCAATTTGTCCTGAGTACGCTGATACCCAATATGTAGGAGAAAACTACTGTATGGGTGCACGTCAGGGCTCGGAAGGGAAGTAGTGACGCTTTGGATTGCAGACTTTGATGGAATGGTCTGGGGGCGTCATGTCGCATTTGGAGAGCCCCTGATGCGCCTAAACAGTGGAAACCCCCCACAAGTGACCCCATTTTGGAAAATAGACCCACAAGGAACTTATCTAGATGTGTGGTGAGCACTTTGAACCCCGAAGTGCTTCACAGAAGTTTATAACGCACAGCCGTAAAAATAAAAAATCCTTTTTTTTTTTACAAAAATGATTTTTCGCCCCCAATATTTTATTTTCACAAGGGTAACAGGAGAAATTGGACCCAAAAAGTTGTTGTCCAATTTGTCCTGAGTACGCTGATACCCAATATGTGGGAGAAAACTACTGTATGGGCGCATGTCAGGGCTCGGAAAGGGAAGTAGTGACGTTTTGGATTGCAGACTTTGATGGAATGGTCTGGGGGCGTCATGTCGCATTTGGAGAGCCCCTGATGCGCCTAAACAGTGGAAATCCCCAACAAGTGACCCCATTTTGGAAAATAGACCCACAAGGAACTTATCTAGATGTGTGGTGAGCACTTTGAACCCGAAGTGCTTCACAGAAGTTTATAACGCACAGCCGTAAAAATAAAAAATCCTTTTTTTTTTACAAAAATGATTTTTTCGCCCCCAATATTTTATTTTCACAAGGGTAACAGGAGAAATTGGACCCCAAAAGTTGTTGTCCAATTTGTCCTGAGTACGCTGATACCCAATATGTGGGAGAAAACTACTGTATGGGCGCATGTCAGGGCTCGGAAAGGGAAGTAGTGACGTTTTGGATTGCAGACTTTGATGGAATGGTCTGGGGGCGTCATGTCGCATTTGGAGAGCCCCTGATGCGCCTAAACAGTGGAAGTACCCAACAAGTGACCCCATTTTGGAAAATAGACCCCACAAGGAACTTATTTAGATGTGTGGTGAGCGCTATGAAGCCCCAAGTGCTTCACAGAAGTTTATAATGTACAGCCGTAAAAACAAAAAAATCTTATTTTTTTTACAAAAATAATATTTTCGCCCCCAGTTTTTTATTTTCCCAAGGGTAACAGAAGAAATAGGACAAATTTCACAATAACTCTTGGGGTCCAGAGTACGCTGATACCCCATATGTGGGGATAAACTACTGTTTGGACGCATGGCAGAGCTCAGAAGTGAAGGAACACCGTTTGACTTTTTCAACGCAGAATTGGCTGGAATGGAGATCAGACGCCATGTCACATTTGGAGAGCCCCTGATGTGCCTAAACAGCGGAAACCCCCCAATTCTAACTCCAACCCTAACCCCAACACACCCCTAACCCTAGTCCCAACCCTAATCCCAACCCTAACCCTAATCCTAACTCTAACCCTAATCCTAACTTTAGCGCCAACCCTAACCCTAACTTTAGCCGAAACCCTAACCCTAACCCTAATGGGAAAATGGAAATAAATACATTTTTTTTATTTTATTATTTTTCCCTAACTAAGGGGGTGATAAAGGGGGGTTTGATTTACTATTTATAGCGGGTTTTTATGATTGGCAGCTGTCACGCTAAAAGACGCTTTTTATTGCAAAAAGTCGTTTTTTGCATCGCCACATTTTGAGAGCTATAATTTTTGCATATTTTGGCCCACAGAGTCATGTGAGGTCTTAATTTTTGCGGGACGAGGTGACGCTTTTATTGGTACCATTTTTGAGCACGTGACATTTTTTGATCGCTTTTTATTTCGATTTTTGGGAGGTTAGAATGAACAAAAATCAGCAATTCATGAATTTCTTTTGGGTGAGGCGTTTTTATTGTTCCGCGTGTGGTAAAATCGATAAAGCAGTTTTATTCTTCGGGTCAGTATGATAACGGCGATACCTCATTTATATCATTTTTTTATGTTTTGGCGCTTTTATAGAATAAAAACAATTTTATATAAAAAATAATTATTTTTGCATCGCTTTATTCTGCGAGCTATAACTTTTTTATTTTTTGCTGATGATGCTGTGTGATGGCTCGTTTTTTGCGGGACAAGATGACGTTTTCAGCGGTACCATGTTTATTTATATCGGTCTTTTTGATCGCGTGTTATTCCACTTTTTGTTCAGCGTTATGATGATAAAGCACTGATTTTTTGCTTCGTTTTTTTTTTTTTTTTTAAGGGGTTCACAAAAGGGGTTAACTAGTGGGACAGTTTTATAGGGGGGGTCGTTTCGGACGCGGCGATACCATATATGTGTACTTTTATTGTTTTATTTTTTTTATTTACAGGAAGAAATGAATTTATTGGGGAATATTTTTTTTTTTTTTATTTATTTTGGATTTTTTTTTACACATGTTTATTTTTACTTTTTTTTACTTTTTTACTTTGTCCCAGGGTGGGACATCACTGTATTTCATCAGATCGCTGGTGTGACAGTGTGCACAGCACTCTGTCACACCAGCGATGTGACAGGCAGTGCAGGACGCTTCCTCATGCCTGCTCTCGGCAGGCACTGAGGAAGCCGCCTCCGTCCAGGACCCCAGCGCCATCTTGGATCCGGGTCCTGGGAGGGAGGAAGCCCTCAGAGCAGCGCGATCACATCGCGCTGCTCTGAGGGTCTCAGGGGGGCGCGCAGGGAGCCCCCACCCTGCGCGATCCTCCCCTGTGCCCCCAGTACACCGCGATCATGTTTGATCGCGGTGTGCAAGGGGTTAATGTGCCGGGAGTGGTCCGTGACCGCTCCTGACACACAGTCACGGGTGTCAGCTGTGATAATCAGCTGACACCCGGCGGCGATTAGCTGCGCTCCCTCCGGGAGCGCAGCTAATCGCCTATGACGTACTATCCCGTCCATGGTCAGAATGGCACGGGTTTTATGGACGGGATAGTACGTCTAATGTCAGAGAGGGGTTAATGGTCCCCGGCATTGTGATCCTGCGCAGGCATACTTCTCTGCCTTGTTGAGGGCAGAACAAAGTACTGCAGTGTGCAGGCGCTGGGAAAGGTCAGAAAGACCCAGTGCCTGCACACTGCAGGAATTAGCTCCTCAGTCCCTGTCCTGCCATGCATGGTTTCCCGGTCCCTGTCCTGCTATTCATGACTCCCAGTCCCTGTCCTGCTATGCATGGCTCCTGGTCCCTGTCCTGCTGTGCATGGCTCCCCAGTCCCTGTCCTGATGTGCATGGCTCCCCGGTCCCTGTTCTGCTATGCATGGCTCCCTTGTCCCCGTCCTGATGTGCATGGCTCCCCGGTCCCTGTCCTGCTGTGCTTGGCTCCCCGGTCCCTGTCCTGCTGTGCATGGTTCCCCAGTCCCTGTCCTACTGTGCATGGCTCTCCAGTCCCTGTCCTGTTATGCATGGCTCCTCAGTCCCTGTCCTCCTGTGAATGGCTCCTTGGGCCCTGTCCTGCTGTGAATGGATCCCTGCTTCCTGTCTTGCTTTGCATTACTCCCCTGCTGTATGCATGCCTCACCCCGTCCCATCGTTGTATGCATGGCTCACCCTCCCCCATCCTACTCACCCTCCTCGCACCGTCGCTACATCTCCGTTGTCCAGGCGTGGCAGCTCTTCCTGTGCTGAGCGGTCACAAGGTACCGCTCATTAAGGTAATGAATATACACTCCTTGCCTATGGGAGTGGAGAGCAGTGCATATTAATTACCTTAATGAGTGGTACCACGTGACCGCTCAGCACAGGAAGAGCTGCCAGCGCCAGGAAGTAGATGCAGCGATGGTGCGAGGAGGGTGAGTATGAAGTCTTCTGAAGGCTGGCGGCTGCAGCTGTCACTGTGCCACAGCCGTCGGCTCCTGCAACTGCTCCTCCGCTCCCTCTTCCCCTGCCGGCTTTCTGGACAATGACTCGTGTATAAGCCAAGGGGGGGCGTTTTCAGCACAAAAAAATGTGCTGAAAATCTCGGCTTATACAAGAGAATATAAGTCTTCTGTATATATATTACATAGAAGAAAAGCCAGTAATTCAGCAGCCACAGTAGTGTGAAATCACTGCAGCAGCTAAAAGCATAGAAGAGATGGATTACATACAGTAAATACATATAGAATAGGTAGATATACAGATGTCTGTGACAAATACAATTAGCACAGTGTGTGCAGCTTACTGTACATGTATTTAATTAATAAAAGATTATTTTTTTTAAAAAAATGGTGTGGGCTCCAGCTTAGTTTTCGTAAAAAGCAGAGGAAAAGCCAACAGCTGGTGGCTGATGTTTATAGCCTGGGAAGGGGTTAATACCCATGGAGCTTCCCAGGCTATTAATATCAGCTCACAGCTATATACTAAGCCTTTATTGGCTATTAAAATGGGGGACCCTAAAAAAATGATATAGGGTCCCCAATAATTAACATCATGCAAAGGCTATGCAGACAGCTTCGGGCTGATATTAATAGCCAAAGATGGGGCCATGTATACTGCCCCTCCAGGCTAAAAACACTAGCTATCAGCCACCCCAGAAAAAGCGCATCTCTAATATGCGAAAATTCTGGCACTTAGCTGCGCTCTTCCCACTTGCCCTGTAGCGGTGGCAAGTGGGGTGATAGTTGGGAAGGTTGATGTCACCTTTGTATTGTCAGGTCGCATCAAACTCCAAGGTTAGCAATGGAGAGGTGTCAATAAGACACCCCCATTACTAACCCCATAGTCACATTGTAAGAAAACACAGACACCTACAAAAAGTTTTTTAATTGAAATAAAGACACAGACTCCTTTAATAATCTTAATTAAACCATATTTACAACCTCACCTAATTCCACCGAAGCCCTCCTTCTCCTGTAATAAACCAAAAATAATAAAACAACAATATACCATACTTGTCTGTTGCTCTGTCCCACATCGTAATCCATGTCAGGGGGAGATAGAGTTTTCAATCTGGATGGTGCCAAGATGCGACCGTCCAAGCTGAGAACTACTGGTGACTGAACTGCTGCGAGCGCAGCCTCAGTGATGAGCGGTGATTTCACTGAGGCTCCGTTCCAAGCCGGGCTGAACTGCGGTGACCTCAGTGAGATCCCCGCTAGCACCATGAGAAAGTTGCATGGTGCAGAGACGAGAATGTACAGTGAAAATCCCTCACAAGTGACACCATTTTGGAAATTAGACTCCTCAGGGAACTGATCTAGATGTTTTGTGAGCACATTGAACCCTAAGGTGCTTCACAGAAGTTTATAACGTTGAGCGGTAAAAATAAAAAAATCAAATTTTCCTCACAAATATGTTTTAGCCCCAAATTTTCCATTTTCATAAGGGTAACAGGAAAAATTAAAAAAAAAATTTGTTGTGCAATTTCTCCTGAGTACACTGATACCGCATATGATGGAGAAAACTACTGTTTGGGAGCAAGGCAGGGCTTAGGAAGGAAGGAGCGTCATTTGACTTTTTGAATGTTAAATTTCCTGGAATTATTAGTGAACGTCATGTCCCGATTGGAGAGCCCCGGATGTACCTAAACAGTGGAAACCCCCCACAAGTGACCCCATTTTGGAAACATGTGCCTCACAGAATTTTACATCATTGGGCGGTGAAGAAAGAATACATTTTTACCACTAAAATGTTGTTTTATCCCCAAGATTTTAATTTTTCACACAACAAAACGTTAAAAAGTTGCACATTAATTTGTGCCACAATTCCTACTGAATGTGGCACTACCTGATATGGCTGTACTATACTACTTAGCAATATGGAGAGACTCGGGAGGAGCGGAGCGCTATCTGCCTCCTGGAGCGCAGATTTTCCGTGAACAGTTTGCAGAATCCAGAGCCCCTAATTGCCAGAAGAGCAGACTACCCCTTCAAGTGACCCTAATTTTGGAAATTATACCCCTTTGGGAATTTATCTACAGGTGCAGTGATGATTTTGACTCCAGGGGTATTTTACAGAAACAAGCAGCAATGAATGTTGCCGAGTGAAAATTGCAAACTGTCATTGTAGTGACCAATACATTGTAGTGACCAGTACGTTTCAGTCACCAGTGCGTTATGCCCAGCCCATGCTTCTGGAGACATTCAGCCATAAGTTACATGGCCTCTCACTGCTTCAGAAATGCCTTCATGTGGATGCTATATGTGGTTAGGTACATTGTGGGGCTCAGAAGGGAGGAGAGCATTTGAATTGGGAGCGCTTTTGGATTGGGAGAGCAGAATTTGATGAATTTCTTTTAAAGGGTGAGGAGCCATTTCGCTATTCCAGAGGCTTTGTACTACCAGTAACATGGAAGCCGCCTATGTTTTTGTTAACAGATGACAGACCTGAGTGGAGACTTGCTTTTTTTGTTGATTGAGTTGAATCTTTTATTGGGAACATTTTACATAATGTTTGAGATCGCTGTTTTATCTGGCACTCAACGCTGAGCACTTATTTTGGGGTTTCCATCAAAATCTCTGAGTGATGTTGTCATGGAAATGTATATGTATTCCATATATTCAAAGTATATTCACATATATATATATTTACTGTTCACAGTTAGATAGATCTCACTTGCTAAAAATCCTGTGCTCATGCCAGCTATAATCAGTCATTTTAAACGAATCCGGCCTTCATAAGGCCTTCATAAGGAACAAGTACATGGAGTCTTATTAGATATCTGTTGTTTACCTTATAGTCATGCAAGACAACTAGGTCAAAAGAATATAAAACAATAATTCTGCAACTTCAGCTCTTTTACCATGATTATCATAATTATCATATTTACACTAGAACAGCCAATAATCTAGCAGCTTTTAATTGTATGTTAATTGACTAACCAGCCCCTTTTTGTAAACGTATAAAACCTTGAATGAATAATAAATGTATGTCTTTGACGAACTGCTATACTGACACTTTCGTGTGGACAGTCTCATTTCGTTCTGAGCGCTCAAAAAGACATTAAATAGAGATTTGGAAAAGCAAGCAGCAAACACGGAAGGATAAATTTATCCTAATTAAATTTCCATAACAGTTGGCGCCTGCACGCGGGGCATTGGACGAAACGCACGAGGACCCGGCCGACCGGAGAGACGGGAGTGTTGGCCCTGGCCTTGGCACACGGGACGGAGACTGCAGCTCCATAAGTAAGGTAAGAAAACTCTGTCATCTTACCTGAATGTTCCCTGTGCCTAGTCCTAGCCTACACTTCCAGCCGGTCGGACGTGGTCATCACCGCATTCCCAGGTAGTGTAAAAAGTCCATACCCTTATCCAAAAGCCCTGGGATATAAGCCGAGTTGTTTGCTGCTGTGCTGTATATGTTTCATGTTTTATGTGAACCGGAGAAAGTTGGAACGGTGACTGTGTTTTTGCTTGCTGATTTCTGGGGGCTGTATAGCAAAAGACAAATTGCTGGAAAAGTTCTCACAATAATCGTCCACGCACCGGGAGGCCATCCCAGTCAAATCAGATGTGGATTCGTCCACGCACCGGGAGGCCATCCCAGTCAAATCAGACGTGGATAGTGAGAATTTTGATTAAGGCTATTGCAGATTACTGTGACCGGCGCACCGGCCAGGGCGTACGGTACAGAGAGCGATAGACCTCGAGCCTCATGGCGCTCAGTGCAATTGGTGAATTATCAGTTACCAGAGCAGCTTGAATGTGTCATCTGGGGGCTGTATAGCAAAAGACAAATTGCTGGAAAAGTTCTCACAATAATCGTCCACGCACCGGGAGGCCATCCCAGTCAAATCAGACGTGGATAGTGAGAATTTTGATTAAGGCTATTGCAGATTACTGTGACCGGCGCACCGGCCAGGGCGTACGGTACAGAGAGCGATAGACCTCGAGCCTCACGGCGCTCAGTGCAATTGGTGAGTTATCAGTTACCAGAGCAGCTTGTATGGGTCACAGATCATCAAAAGAGGGATTCGTATTCTCCCGGGTGTCTGTCTCATTGTACGTGTCAACTATCTGTATCAGGTACTGTCGCTTTAAATCACATCTCTGTGCGCTCTGTCAGTATCTCATTCACTGCTGGCTGTAGCAGCGAGAATACCCCTTTGACCCCCCCTCCTCTGCTAATCACGTGGTTACATCTGTTTCCTGGTTTTGATCTTTTTTAAGCTAGATTTTTTTTTTTTTTTGGCTACAGGTTTTAACGTGAAAATTCTCAGGCATTCAGACTGAACTATATTCATTTTTTGCTATTCTGAGGAATAATAATTTTTATTTTTTTTTTTACGTGATTTCAGTGTCTGGAGAGACAGCAAGCAGAGATATAAGGGAGGGGGGAAGTGCTGGCAGCAGCCAGCTGACATTCCAGAGGGCGGTAGGAAAAAAGCCTACGCTACCAGACAAAACCTTTGTTTTTTATCATTTTACAATCAGTTTTTTCCACCTCTTTTCTGTTTTTTTTTAATTAGCTGTTTTAGTAACAAGGGTTGTTCTTCAGAGTTTTATGATTAATACGTTTTTTCTTTTCTCCCCTTTTTGGTGAATTTATTTTTTTTTCTTTTTCTAGAGTTTTTTACTAAATCTAACTTTTGTTTTTAAAGTTTTCTTTTAAGTACATTTTTTAAATAATTTTGGAGAGTTAATCAATTTATTTTAGAGTTTTATTCTCCAACCATTTTTTTTTTTTCTCCTTTACCAGCCTGCTTTAGACCAAGGTAACTACATAGATAAGGAGAATTACAGGCTGAGGGAGAGAGCACACACAAACTACGCAGCGGTTTGACTAGCCCCTCCCGTCGGGCATTCGGCGAGGACATAATAATTATTTTTTTTTTTTTCTTCTTCTCAATCAAACTTTCGTGTTGAAGCTTTTGTTTTGGAAAGATTTCTCTTTTTAAAATGGGGAACAAGATGGGCAAGCAGGGCAAGATGGGCAAGCAGGAGAGTCTTATGCTCCCTGGAGAGAAAACTGCCCCCAGTTGGTAGCTGAACAAGAAGGAGTAAAGTATGTAAAAAATTACAGACTGCTCATGAAAGTGTGTGAAATCCATAAGAAGGGCAGACTCCAAGCTGCGGAATGGCAGGATGTATTGAAAAATAGAAAAGGGAAGCTAGTAGATTCCAAATTGCTGACTGATGCAAATGCATGGTACAAAGTGGCAGTAAACTTGCATCGCTTAGGAAGTTCAGAAAGATATGTGAACAAGCCAGGATATGATTTTTATGTGTACAAGATAGGGAAAGATACTAAGCCATCATTTCCTGCTTCGTTATCAACTGGGTCAACGCCCAATCAAAGCAATGTGGTGTCCCTGTATTCAGTGTCTCCAGCACAGGGCACCCTGTCTATCCCAAGCACAGTACAAACATTGCTAGTCATTATATCAGGAGAAGAAAGTGCAAATCTCCCTACACAAAATGCTACATGTAGCCCCCAGACACAACGGCCCACAGCTAGGGCTTCACAGGGGGTGGTATAGCTACAGAGACAAATGAGGAACCTCAGTGCCGAGCAGGGCTGCCAGCATGGAACCATGACACTGATCCACCGCAGCCTCAGCAAGGAAGTGGGAAATCCCCATGCAGCAAGACAACTTTAAAGCCCAAATCTCACCCAGTGTATACACCAAGTACACCATGTCACTTCTTATCTGATGAAGATGAAGATGCAACGTCACACATGCTGCCCAATACTAGGGAAGAAAACACACAAGCACCAATAGAGCAGGGACAGGTAGAGGCACCATCCTATGAGCCCTTCATCCCAAGCCAGGTGATCAGTATGCTGCCAGACCCAGGGATACACCCCATGCCATTTTGCCAAAAAATGCAGCAGATCCAGCGAACGTATGCAGCAGCCTGGACTGATCTCTGGACCGTAATGGAAATAAAAGCAGGTGATGCATTCTGGCCAATTATGAGAGGACACTTCAAGCTTCCAACAGAGTTAGATGCGTATGCCTGGGAGACAGGACCAAAGCTAATTGAGCAACTCAGAGAATGGGCCAAAAGCAGACTGACAGGACAAACTCTCAGCCTACATGTCACGAGTCAAGATAAGACAGAGTCTGTGGAGAAGTTCCATGACAGAGTAATGCAAGTGTTTCAAGATTTGGGCCTCATTACCCATGATCAGACACACAGACGGATGTTGGCACAGGCTTTTGTGCATGGACTGAGAGAACCAATCAGGAAACCACTGGTAGCAGCCAGGCCTGAGTACACGTCAATAGCAATGGATACCCTGCTCACAGTAGCAAAAAGGATTGAGTCCCGCCGGGACAGAAGGGATGTCAAGTGTTACAACTGTGGTGAGTTTGGTCATTTCCGGAACCGGTGCAGAACACTGACTTCACCCAGAAAAAGAAGAAACACAGAAAGCCGTGAAGAACCCCGTCCATAGGACAAGAGCACACCAAGTCCACAGGGAACCCCACCAGTGGGACCAATATCCTGAGAGTGGATGGCGTAGTCAGATCTTTTCTTGTGGAACTCCGCAACCTCACCTATCTATCAGAATCTTCTGCTTCCTGCATGGAAATTGATGGTCAAGTCAGATATTTCCAGATTATGAAGCCCCTGAGCGTGTGGACTCAGCCAGAACACTCCATCATGTCCCGGTTTGTTGTGTCAAAGACCTGCATCCTCAACCTATTGGGCGTGGACTTACTGCAGAAGCTGAAAGCGACCAGAGTGTTCCAGGAAGATGGGACCATGAAACTTTCTTCACCCCTGACCCAAGAAGAAACAGGAACCTCAAACAACCACACTGCAGACCTATCACAGGAGGTGCTGGACATAGTACCAGAAAAGCCACTCCATCACCCAGGGTCAAGATGTCTCTGACCAACTGAAGGTCTAAGTGAACTCGCCTAAGAAGACGGCCTGAGAACTTTGATATTGGCCAGGATATTCAACTCAAGAAGGACCCTACTCGCTTCATGGAATGGCAACACCTCATCCAGCTCTAACGCCAGAGGTTCATCTTTTGCAAGCACCAGGAGGTGCCCCCTGCAATCAACCAGTTCACCCAGGCCCTAGACCGGAAAAAGGCCACTCAGCTCTTCAAACTTGTGCACAAATACTGACCTGAGACCAAGCTGGAGAAAAAGAAACTACTGATGGCCCGTGCTGAGAGAAAAGCAGCCGTTTAAGGAGACGTCCCAACAAGAAGACCCCCTGTGACCAGAGTAGGTGCTAACACAGTGACTGTCTTGGTGGAGAACAAGAAAGCCAGCTGGTCGTCATCTCTTATGATGTGGATCCTAGTAGACGGCTTGTTTTCTTGCCAGCTCTGTGCCGGGAGATGGGAGTCCCCTGCCGCATACTGAAGGACAAGGCCAAACTGGGCTGCCTCGCCCATCGGAATCAATCCCAGCTTTCCACAGTGAAGAAAAAGACTGTAAACCCCACTGAGTTCAGAATGGTGCAAGGCCTGGAGGCCGCGAAAGAGGCTACGGTATTTGAAACCCCAACAGTGCTGAACCATCACACTCTGCTCTCAAGAGTCCCAGTCACCACAACGGTATTCACGGTGATCAACCTGGCCAGTACCTTCTTCAGTGTTTCCCCTCCACCTGGGGCCTGCTTTCACGCACCAGTGCAGTGCATATGGACAATGTTGCCTCAAGGTGCTCAAAACAAGCCCTTCAAGTTTCACCAAGACAATGTCCTCCATCCTCGTCAACTGGATTGCAGAATATGCAAGAGTCACTCTTCTACAACACGTGGATGACCTTCTCTTTTGTGTGGTAGACATCGACACCTGCACAGTCTATTCCTTGTCTCTCCCACTCTACCTGGAAGAACAGCAACGTAAGGTCTGGAAGAACAAAGTCCAGTGATGCCAGAAGCAAGTTACATCCCTGGGACACTGTATTGCCCACCAGACGAAACACATGTCAAAAGACTGGAAGACCACTGTGGAGAAGATGGGTCCCCCAACAACTCCAAGAATGCTGCAGGCCTTCCCTGGTCTAGTGTCGTATTGCAGAACCTGGATCCCTGATGCCTCAGTCCTAATGCAGCCTCTGTACGCTTGCATCAACGCAACCCCGCTCCTTCTATCAGACGCTGCCTTCAACCCATTCAGGAGATTGGAAGAACTCCACAGTCTCAGCGCCAATACCAGGCCTACCTGACTATGAAAAGTCTTTCCGTCTACCTGATGGAAGAAAGAAGGTCATGCTACTGGAGTCCTGGCATGGATTCACGGGGGAAAACAGAGACTTTTAGGCTGCCTCTCAGCCCGCTTGGATCCAGTTGCAAGAAGAGCACCCTCCTGCTTGATGGCAGTATCTGCAGCACACACCCTCCTGGACAAGGTTGCTGACATCACTCTTGGACAGCCACTGGAAACTCTCACTCCACATGACATCTTGGCAATCTTCAATCAAGCTCAACCAACAGTAATCTCCCCACCGCCAGGCATCTTTGTGGCGCCTCTATTGCCTTTGTCTCATAATGTCACCGTCCCCAGACCTACAGTCCTCAGCCCGGCCACTCTACTCCCACTCCCAAGGGGGGATACTTGGATGGCTCCAGATTTGCAGATGGTGAAGAAGTTTCAACACAGGAAGTGCAGTGACCAGCAATCAAGAAATCCTGTGGTCCAGAAGTCTGTCACCTAAGCCTGTCAGCCCAGGAAGCAGAACTGATAGTGCTGACGAAGGCCTGCCAGATGGCAGAAGGCAAGACTGCAAACATCTACACGGACTACAGGTACTCGCATGGCATAGCACATGACTTTAGACCCATCTGGGCTACAAGGGACTTCATCACAGCAAACGGGACAACCGTGAAGCATCATGGAGCCTTCAGGGACCTACTGGGTATACTCCAACTTCCAAAATGGTGGCAATTTGAAAAATCAAAGTGCATGGAAAACTGAGAACAGAAGAGGCGTGAGGCAATAACATGGCGGACATGGCAGCCAAAGAAGCAGCCAAAGGAAGACAACATGGAGAATGGGAGAGGTCGTAGAGCCGGACGGCTACTACATGACGACTGAAGACAAGAAACCTGACAAAGAGACGTCCTGGAATCTGCTCAAGAAGTTACAAGACCAAGCTCCAAAAGGAGAAGAAGAGCTGAATGGGAAAAAAGCAACACGTGAAGAAGGAAGTCTATCAATAATAGACTTCAAACTCTGGCTACCACAAAGTATGCACCCTATGGTGGTCCAATGGGTACATGGACCCACATCCACATATCAAAGACACAGATGAATGATCTGATTGGTGCTTACTGGTTCGCTTCAGGGATCTCCACCCTAACAGCCAAATTCACCAACAGCTGTCTGACCTGCGGCAAATGCAAGCCTGGACGTATGGAAGAAAGTCCCCCTCACCTCATCTGGAAAGACCACTCTACCAGTTTCAAAGGATCCAGATAGACCACATCCAGATATTGCCAAGTGAAGGATTCAAATACGCCATTGTGGTCAAAAGAAGTATTTTCAAGATGAACAGAAGCCTTCCAAGTCAGTAAAGACTACTGCAACGAAGCTACTTTCAGAAAATAGTGTGCAGATACGCTGTTCCAGAAATGATAGAAAGTGATCAGGGACCGCATTCACAGCAAATCTGACACACGAGACCCGATTAGCAGTAGGGTCAGACCTAGGCCTACACACTCCTTACCACCCCCAGAGCAGCAGGAAGGTAGAAAAAACTGAACGAAACACTTAAGAATAGAATGCTGAAAAAATTGCCCAAAAGACACGCAAACCATGGCATGACACACTCCTAATTGCTAGTGTTGAGCGATACGATACTGAAAATATCGGATATCGGCCGATATTAGCTGTATCGACCTTTCGATTCCGAATACCGATATTTTCCTCATATCGAATACCGGAATCGGATTTGTCACTGTCACTGTGAGTGTCCGTCGGTCGGGTCTGTCAGGAGTCAGCGGCACTTACCTGGCAGAAGATCTCCGGCGGTCACGTCCTGGACTGCTTGATGGCCGCCATTATCTTCTCCCTGGCGGTCACATGCAGTTTTTCGCGATAACTGCAGTGACTGCTGGGTAATCCCGGCCGTAAAGCAGTCAGTCCGATGACGTCACCGCCGGGGAAGCAGGTAATCAGCTGTGCTGCGCCGGGATGACAGGCTCTGCCTGTCATTCTGATGTAGCAGAGATGGATCGTCGTGGGACACTCGTTACTATGGACTGCGTCGGACAGGTGGTATACTGCTGTTTTTTTTTTTCATTTTTTTACAGGAGATCGATGGCGTCGCAGGATGAGACTGTAATAAAAGTAATGAAAACTGTGTTGTGTTTTTTATTAAATTAAAATTTTTTTTTATGAACATTCACCCGTCCGGGTACATCAACAATTTAACTATTTACATATTTAACTATTTACATACAGGGACCCTGTCCGGGTTATTTATAATTCTTTGGCAGGGGTGTTCCAGGTACCACCTGGTATTCTTCTGATGCTTGCCAAACATCCAGCCA
Organism: Oophaga sylvatica; assembly: GCA_033576555.1. Classification (NCBI taxonomy): domain Eukaryota; kingdom Metazoa; phylum Chordata; class Amphibia; order Anura; family Dendrobatidae; genus Oophaga; species Oophaga sylvatica. Next base: position 516,512,800 of record JARQOD010000002.1, on the reverse strand, counting down.
GACACCCAATGGACCACCTGCATTTTTTTGGCCTGTCGATGAAGGGGTCCTGTCAGTTCTCCTGGACCACTTGGCTGGGGATGTAGCTGTGGTAGCTGAAGCCACTGCGTTCGACACTTGTAGGGCAGGTAAAATCTACATCCATTGTAACCCCAGTGTCGGGTGTAAGTCACCAAGTCTCCTGGCAACAGGTCCCTCCCCGGGTGTCCTTCTGGGAGGTGAGTCTCCACGTCCCGCCGGGTCACAAAGACTTCTAAATAAAGTCCAGGCTCCTGGATGAAGCCCCAACCACCTTTCAATTTAAAGCTCCGTACTGCACCCTTACGCCGCGGCTCCCTCAAGGTACCTTTATCTTTTCTCATCCGGTCCTTATCTGCCCGGTCCTTCTCGATGTGACGTTGGCGAAGCTTCTGGGATTCGCGCTGCTCCCTTTGTCGCTCTGCTTCCTTCTCCCAACGTCTCCACTCTTCCTCCTGACGCCGGTTGTAATTCTCCTCCAGCATCTCCACGTCTCCACCATCAAACTGCAGCTTATGATGTCCGGTTTGCGGCAGCTCTCCTGGCGCCCCCCAGTCCTGGCGGCGCTCACCTGCGGAGGAAGCAGCCGGCTCTGGAACAGATGACAGTCGGGGCTCCGGTACAGACTGGTAGACCTCTGGTGCCTGCGCGGCCTCCTCCATGAGGACGGGTGTCCTTCTTCTGTCTCAGCGACGGGGGCAGACAGCGGGATCTGGGGTGCTGCCGGTGCAGGAAGAAGGGTGCCTCCACTGCGACAACGTCAACCGGATCACATTGCAAGGGCTGGGATGCCCGCACGGACTCGTCTACTAGAACGGGTGCCTCACCTTCCGGTACAGACACTTCAGGTAAGAGGGATTGGCGCCGCTCCAAGTTTAGTTTTAGGGCACGCCAGCTGGCTTCCATCCTGGCGACCTCCTCCCGGTGCCGGGCCAGGCCTCTTAGGGTATCCTCCGCTTCTTGCAGCGTAGGAGGGTTTCCAGGCCGGGTGCCCAACGGTGGTTCCGTGGCGATCGGGTCGCTTCCGTGGGGGGAGAGCTCTGACTGCTCCATCCCTTCACACTTCTGCTCGTGTCCATTAGCCATCTCTGCCAAGTCACATGTGTCATTAGCATCTGGAGAGGGCCCCTCTTTTGTAGTGAGGCGGGACCTTCGTGTTAGTTTCCGCACACTGAGGAGGATGAGGAGGCGGAACTTAAGAGCTGTGGGGCACGATCTTACATTGCAGTACCATTTAGAGTGGTCGGCCATCGTTTTCACGCCACTGAGTGAGTGTACACCCACGAAGAGCACGCCCTTCTTCATCAGTGCCTCGTTGTGACGCAGATATGGCGGAAAAATGGCAAATACATTCTCTGATGATTTTAGCAATTCTCAAGCACAAAACCAGTTCAATTCAGGCACACAGGACTCGCTTATAGCGAGCTACAGAATCCTGTTTGTGACACCCAAGTTGAGTCGCACAGAGCAAGAGGTTTTGGGGGTACTCGGCACCGAGCCCGTCTACTTCTATGGGGTATGTCACGGCTTTACCCGGCAATTGAATCAGAGTCTATTTTACTATGTAGAAGTGTATAAACTATAAATATATGTATATATATATATGTCACAATGACATGTATATATATATATGTATTCTATGTGTGTATATTTTGTGTTTACAACGAAAGAAAGGTTTTTTTTTTGTTGCGATTTTTTGTTCCCATAGACTTACATTGGACTTCCGGTATCGGAATCGGATATCGACGATATTTAGTGATATCGGCGATACCATTTCGATACGATATTTTTAGATATCGAGCAGTATCGCTCAACACTACTAATTGCACTGTTTAGCGTAAGGCACACTCCCAGAGACCCAGAAAAGCTGTTTCGTGCCTGCATCTTCTGCTAACAGATAAGACATTTTCTTCTTTTAGTTTTTTTGGTGCTTGCAGTTTAGTTCAGCCACTGTTGTTTGTTCATTTGCCTTTTCCAGTTTTTTCAGTGGTTGCTGTTTAGTTATTGTTACACCAGAGAACTAATTTAGGTGGTAGAGGTCGTGTGATCTCAGGTGTTTTTGTAATTAGTAGAGTTGGTACTTTTCAGGGTTTTTTTTTTTGGGGTTGCAGTAAGTGCCTTTCCTATCCTTTTCTATTTAGGAAGTTTGGGCCCCAACGTTTGCTCATACTACTTTCTGTCTGTGTCTGTATTTCCTCTTGTCTAACCGCCATTACATGTTTGGGGGCTTTCTATGTTCTTTGGGGATCTGCTCCGGGGCAGATAGCTTTCCTTTTTCTATCTTTAGGTGTAGTTAGCTTCTCAGGCTGTGACGAGGCGTCTAGGACCAACGTAGGAACGCTCCACGGCTGCCTTTAGTTGTGGTGGTTAGTCAGGGTACTGCAATCCCATAGATTCCAACCTCTCTGGTGTATTGCCTTTTTTTGCCTGCTCTCCTCAGCTACCAAATAATAACACTTATGTAATTGAATTGGTCAAAAACTAATGTCCATTCTCGAGTTTTTCTCTTCACTGCCAGATTTGATGATCCTGTCCAAGAGCCCCAGATGACACCAACCTCTGTGTAACTAGAGGGAAAGCCTGTTTGGATCCACGTATCGCATTGCAAGGAAGCTCCCGTACCAGGAGAGACACCTAAGCCATGAAGGATGTTGTGGATGCTCTGACTGACCAGACAGATGACCTACTTGATGAGTTCAAGGCCAGAGACCAAGTCAAAGCAGGACTTGAGTCACTATTGCCACTAGTAACTATAAACAAAAATGTTGATTGGATAAATTACATCTATTATAACCAGCAGAGATTTGTTAACTTCACCATAGATGCTGTAAAAGGTTTTGGCAGCACAGTTAGGCCCCACTTCCATTATGGCATTCCAGAATAGAATGGCTTTGGATATGATTCTAGCTGAGAAAGGAGGTGTTTACAAAATGATCAAAGACACCTGTTGCACCTACATCCCAGACAACACTGGCCCAAATGGTAAAGTTACAATGGCAATACAGAAACTTACTGAGTTATCAGAGGAACTGAAACAGAACTCAGGTGTCACTGACCCATGGGATCGATACTTTGGGTGGATGAGTGGGTGGCAGAAAATATTGGCACAGGTTGGGACAGCCATTACGGGGGTTCTCATTTTTGCATTAATTACTGGTTGCTGTGTAATTCCTTGTATCCTCAGGAAAATGGAAAAAACTGTTCAAGAGACAACCAATTTGATGCCACTCACCATCTTGGACCTCGCACCAGTCCGGATGGAACTGCCTGGCTTGACCAGATCTCCGAACTACCTCCAGACTGAGAATACACATCCTTGATGAAACATCCTATCAACTATGAGATTATGATTGCAAACACATAAACCCCCGACAGGGACAGTCCTCCTGACCGCCCATTTGCGAAAAGTCTGTATTCGGTGGGGGAGGCATGTACTAAGGGTGTCTCAACTCGCCGGCAGCACAAAAGAGATGCAGCGCTTTGGGCCAGGAGCAGGTTTTTAGGGCAAGTGGTATCTAAGGGGGGACTGTCATGGAAATGTATATGTATTCCATATATTCAAAGTATATTCACATATATATATATATATATTTACAGTTCACAGTTAGATAGATCTCACTTGCTAAAAATCCTGTGCTCATGCCAGCTATAATCAGTCATTTTAAACGAATCCGGCCTTCAAAAGGCCTTCATAAGGAACAAGTACATGGAGTCTTATTAGATATCTGTTGTTTACCTTATAGTCATGCAAGACAACTAGGTCAAAAGAATATAAAACAATAATTCTGCAACTTCAGTCTTTTACCATGATTATCATAATTATCATATTTACACTAGAACAGCCAATAATCTAGCAGCTTTTAATTGTATGTTAATTGACTAACCAGCCCCTTTTTGTAAACGTATAAAACATGGAATGAATAATAAATGTATGTCTTTGACGAACTGCTATACTGACACTTTCGTGTGGACAGTCTCATTTCGTTCTGAGCGCTCAAAAAGACATTAAATAGAGATTTGGAAAAGCAAGCAGCAAACACGGAAGGATAAATTTATCCTAATTAAATTTCCATAACAATGTGATTCAGATGAAATCCCCAAAGGAGCCACTCACTATAATGAGACTGCAGAGTTACTCTTGATTCCAACTGACCTCTGTTCAGCGTGGTTCTTCTTTTCAGAAATGCACAAAACTGTGGCCAACTACACTTTTATGCATGCCAAAAATGACGGACACCACCGGATCACAGGTCAGATGTTGTCCACAGTGCCTCCATCTGCCTCATTATAAGGAATATTCATCTGGGTGTTCTGAAAGAATTACATATTTCAGAGATTTACATGGAAATCCTGGTGTAAGCACTCAGTGTAAAGCACAGGATAAATTTGAGCCGAGCCTCACTACGATCTTTGGGAGGCAGAATGAACAAATCAACAGCAGATGAAGAATTGGTTTTATTTATTCTTTGCACTATTTCTTGTGTAATAAAAGTGATTAGACAACTATATTCTTTTAGTCAGTGTGATTACGGCGATTCCAGATTTATATAGTTTTCTTTATGTTTGACTGCTGTCACACACTAAAAGACTCTTTTTTATGATAACTAGTTTTTGCATCGCCATATTTTGAAAGCTATAATTTATCCATATTTCGGCTGACAGAGTCATGAGTAGGTTTCTTTTTTGCTGCAAGAGTTGATGTCTTTATTGGTACCATTTTTGGGCACATGGCATTTATTGATCGAGTTCTATTCTGATTTTTGGAGGCAGGATGAACAAACACCAGGAATTCAGGAATTGTTTTCTGAGGTTTTCTTTAATGGTGTTTCGCATGTGGTAAAATTATTAAGGCAGCTTCATTCTTCGGGTCTGCATGATTACGGTGATACTCCATTTATATAATTTTTTTATGTTTTGTTGTGTTTTTACACAATACAAACTATTGTATAGAAAAAATTTTTATTTTTGCATTCATTTATTCTGCGAGCTAAAACTTTTACATTTTTCTGATGATTGAGCTGAATGGTGCTTGTTTTTCGTAGGACAATATGAACATTTCAGCGGTACTATTTTTATTTACATTCGTCTTTTTTAACCGCGTTTTGCTCTACTTTTAATTAGGCGGTATGATGATGAAGCATTCACTTTTGCCTATTTTTTTATTTTTTAATGCTGTTGACTATAGGGCTAAACCAGTGAGACAAATTTATAGGCTGGGTCATTCCAGATACGGCAATACTAAACAAACATACTTTTTTGTTTATTTTTTTTCATACAAATTATTATTTATGGGTACTATATAAACACTGCTCAAAAAATAAAGGGAACACTTAAACAACAGAATATAACTCCAAGTAAATCAAACTTCTGTGAAATCAAACTGTCCACTTAGGAAGCAACACTGATTGACAATCAATTTCACATGCTGTTGTGCAAATGGAATAGACAACAGATGGAAATTATTGGCAATTATCAAGACACACAATAAAGGAGTGGTTCTGCAGGTGGGGACCACAGACTACATCTCAGTACTAATGCTTTGTGGCTGATGTTTTGGTCACTTTTGAATGTTGGTTGTGCTTTCACACTCGTGGTAGCATGAGACGGACTCTACAACCCACACAAGTGGCTCAGGTAGTGCAACTAATCCAGGATGGCACATCAATGCGAGCTGTGGCAAGAAGGTTTGCTGTGTCTGTCAGCGTAGTGTCCAGAGGCTGGAGGCGCTACCAGGAGACAGGCCAGTACACCAGGAGACGTGAAGGGGCCGTAGGAGGGCAACAACCCAGCAGCAGGACCACTACCTCTGCCTTTGTGCACAGACGGACAGGAGCCCTGCAAAATGACCTCCAGCAGGCCACAAATGTGCCTGTGTCTGCATAAACATTTAGAAACCTACTTCAAGAGGATGGTCTGAGTGCCCGACTTCCACAGATGGGGGTTGTGCTCACAGCCCAACACTGTGCAGGACGCTTGGCATTTGCCACAGAACACCAGGATGGGCAAATTCGCCACTGGTGCCCTGTGCTCTTCACAGATGAAAGCAGGTTTACACTGAGCACATGTGACAGATGTGGCAGAGTCTGGAGAAGCCATGGAGAGCGATCTGCTGCCTGCAACATCCTTCAGCATGACCCGTTTGGCAGTGGGTCAGTAATGGTGCGGGGTGGCATTTCTTTGGAGGGCAGCACAGCCCTCCATGTGCTTGCCAGAGGTAGCCTGACTGCCATTAGGTACTGTGATGAGATCCTCAGACCCCTTGGGAGATCATATGCTGGTGCGGTTGGCCCTGGATTCCTCCTAATGCAGGAAAATGCCAGACCTCATGTGGCTGGAGTGTGTCAGCAGTTCCTGCAAGATGAAGGCATTGAAGCTATGGACTGGCCCACCCATTCCCCAGACCTGAATCCGATTGAGCACATCTGGGACATCATGTCTCGCTCCATCCTCCGTCACGTTGCACCACAGACTGTCCAGGAGTTGACGGATGCTTTAGTCCTGGTCTGGGAGGAAATCCCTTAGGAGACCATCTGCCGCCTCATCAGAAGCATGCCCAGGCATTGTAGTGAGGTCATAAAGGCACAGGGAGGTCATATAGGCATGTGGAGGCCACACACACTACTGAGCATCATTTTGACTTGTTTTAAAGACATTGCATTCCACTTTAATTTTGTTTTTGACTCCAAATCCAGGCCTCCATTGGTTAATAAATTTGATTTCCATTGATGATTTTTGTGTGATTTTGTTGTCAGCACATTCAACTTTGTACAGAACAAAGTATTCAATGAGAACATTTCATTCATTCAGATCTAGGATGTGGTATTTGAGTGTTCCCTTTATTTTTTTGAGCAGTGTATATACAGTTATATGAAAAAGTTTGGGCACCCCTATTAATTTTAAGCTTAATGTATTATAAAAATTGGTGTTTTTGCAACAGCTATTTCAGTTTGATATATCTAATAACTATTGGACACAGTAATGTTTCTGCCTTGAAATGAGGTTTATTGTACTAACAGAACATGTGCAATCTGCATTCAAACAAAATGTGATAGGTGCATAAGTATGGGCACCCTTATCATTTTCTTGTTTTAAATACTCCTACCTACTTTTTAGTGACTTACTAAAGCACTTTTTTTCGTTTTGTAACCTCATTGAGCTTTGAACTTCATAGCCAGGTGTATGCAATCATGAGAAAAGCTACTTAAAGTGGCCACTTGCAAGTTGTTCTCCTGTTTCAATCTCCTCTGAAGAGTGGCATCATGGGCTCCTCAAAACAACTGTCAAATGATCTGAAAACAAAGATTATTCAACATAGTTGTTCAGGGGAAAGATACAAAAAGCTGTCTCAGAGATTTAACCTGTCAGTTTCCACTGTGAGGAACATAGTAAGGAAATGGAAGAACACAGGGACAGTTCTTGTTAAGGCCAGAAGTGGCAGGCCAAGAAAAACATCAGAAAGGCAGAGAAGAAGAATGGTGAGATCAGTCAAGGACAATCCTCAGACCACCTTCAGAGAGCTGCAGCATCAACTTGCTGCAGATGGTGTCACTGTGCATCGGTCAACTATACAACGCACTTTGCACAAGGAGAAGCTGTATGAGAGAGTGATGCGAAAGAAGCCATTTCTGCAAGCACGCCACAAACAGAGTCGGCTGAGGTATGCAAAATCACATTTGGAGAAGCCAATTTCTTTTTGGAAGAAGGTCTTGTGTACTGATGAAACCAAGATTGAGTTGTTTGGTCATACAAAAAGGCGTTATGCATGGCATAAAAAAAACACAGCATTCCAAGAAAAACACTTGCTGCTCACAGTAAAATTTGGTGGAGGTTCCATCATGCTTTGGGGCTGTGTGGCCAATGCCGGCACTGGGAATCTTGTTAAAGTTGAGGGACGCATGGATTCCACTCAGTATCAGGAGATTCTTGACAATAATGTTCAAGAATCAGTGACAAAGTTGAAGTTACGCAGGGGATGGATCTTTCAGCAAGACAATGATCCAAAACACCGCTCCAAATCTACTCAGGCATTCATGCAGAGGAACAATTACAATGTTCTGGAATGGCCATCCCAGTCCCCAGACCTGAATATCATTGAACATCTGTGGGATCATTTGAAGAGGGCTGTCCATGCTCGGCGACCATCAAACTTAACTGAACTGGAATTGTTTTGTAAAGAGGAATGGTCAAAAATACCTTCATCCAGGATCCAGGAACTCATTAAAGGCTACAGGAAGCGACTAGAGGCTGTTATTTTAGCAAAAGGAGGATCTACTAAATATTAATGTCACTTTTCTGGTGAGGTGTCCATACTTATGCACCTGTCAAATTTTGTTTGGATGCAGATTTCACATTTTCTGTTAGTACAATAAATCTCATTTCAAGGCAGAAACATTACTGTGTCCAATAGTTATTAGATATATCAAACTGAAATAGCTGTTTCAAAAACACTAATTTTTATAAAACTTTAAGCTTAAGATTACTAGGGGTGCCCAAACTTTTTCATATAACTGTATATTATTATTTTTTAATTTTTTTATATAGTTAAAAAAAAGTTCAATTTAAATTTTTTACTTTGTTCTACTATGGGTCTTTCAGTTTTTGTAGGCTGATCGATTGTAAAGCATAGAAATGCAGGAGCATTCCAATGCTGTACAAACTGTCAGCACTGTATTGACAAACTTTTTAGATCATGCACTGAGCATGATCTAGCAAATTTGCTAGTCATGATGACATTGGGTCACCACAGCAAAGATCGTCATCATGGAGGCACCGATCCAGGGGCAGAGGGCGCTTTCTACCTCTGCCTGCTCTCTAGATTCTGCAATTTTGATCACAGAATTTAGGAGGTTAAAGTGCTTTTAGCGGTGCGGCACCACTCCTGGCACTGAGTTCTGGGTGTCAACTGTCGCGCGCCCACAGCCATGACATATCCATACGTCCAAGGTCTTTAAGTACCAGGCGATCTGGATGTATGAATACATCCAAGGTTATAAAGAGGTTAAAATACTCATGGTTTAGTAGAGAAAGGTCAGTATGCACTGTTGTTTCCAGTAGACATCAGATTATCATATTCATGACATGGAAAATGTAGCCCGAGACAATCCAATAAAACAATTTATTTTACTTTGCAGTAAGAACAAGTTCTTCTTCACATAGGATTATTAAAATCTGTCTTAATAAGAATGAAAACGTCATTTTTATATGCTTTATTTCAAAACATTTCATTACTTCAATTCTGCACTGCATTAAAAATTATGATTAGTGAGTCTGCCATAGCCAATGAGCATTAATAGTCTCTCATAACTGGAAAATAAAGCCCTTTGACTTTGAAGAAAGCACCGTTTTCAAGTGAACAAGTGCATGCTACATGCTCTGCTAATTCTAAAGGTTAAGCATGGCATTTCCTGACCTTTATGAAATCTGAAGTGTCTGCAAATTAGGCCATTTATTGTGAAGACTTAAGCAATAAATGTATTAAAATTTAAAGTGCATTAATTACTATCCATTCACATTTTTATATTATTCTAAAACTCCTAGTGAGCAAATTAATGGAAGTAACATGGTTCAGTAATTACAAGCAGTACAACCCCTAACTAACCTGTCAATCAATTAATTTTCCAGTATTTCATTGCTATAAGGCACCTGCAGTGCATGATATTTCCACTTTTTTGTAATATGTATAAAAGAGTCTGGACAGCCAAAGAAATGTATATTGATTTTCCTTTTCTCTGTGCGACAGCAAAAAAGAGGAGAACACTTAATCTATTTACAATTAACGGCAGACAAAATTGCTCATTTAATTCCAGTGGTCATTGAGCTGTGTGAATCTTCATCCGAGTCATACAGATTGATGTCTCTGTACATTGCTTTGCTTATTTGTTTGATAACGTAAATGATAATGAAAAACTAAACTGTTTGCTCCTGAAAGCAAATTGAATTGAAAAAACTTAAGAGGTAACCGATTTTAAAAAAAGATCAGGGAAATAAAGCCTAAAAACATCTTGCAACTGGAAGCTTTTCTATGTGGAAGAAATTAGTTACATTTGTATAAAATCATTATAAATCAGGAAGAAATACATTATCTTAAATGTGATCTTCATTTTGGACAGTACATCATGGCCATACATCTTCCAAAATGAAAAGTTCTAAAATATGGGAGAACCGAGCAGAAGATATTTCATTTTATTGTTTGTCTTATTGTTACATCTGTCAAAGGCCTCAGGCTCAAAATGGCTACCTTTTACAGACTTGGCACAAGAAATTCTATATGACATATTCCAGAGAAAGCCCGATACCCTTTTACCCCTATTCAGGAATGGGATCTGTTTTACAACTGCATCCAGTGGATAGCTACAATGGAAGGTCTGTCATTCAGAGGCAGGAAAGATAGCCAAGCAGGGTCAAAGCTGAGAAGTCGCATCAATGACAAAATCAGTAGGCAGCCAGGTAGTCAGAATTCAAGCAGGAGTGAGAATCAGATGGTTGGTGCAGAGACAAAAAAGTCAAAAATGCAAGCCGAGGTCAAAAGTCAGGACTGTCCACTGGGAGAAAGCAAGCAAGGCAAGTTACACTGAAGCAGGTAAGAATAAACTGGCAGTGAAAAGCAGGATTTTCGGATTTTAAATTGCTTAGAGCCCCACCCAAACCACACAACAGTTAACTCTATGTTTCCCAGTATAGATGGAATTACAAGTCCCAGAGAACACAAAACTCCAAGTATTGCCCCGCATCAGCCGCAAAGAGAGTGCGGAGCTCCATACACTTACGATAGCCAATGTGTCCTGTCAAAATCAGCAAGTTCAAATAACTTTTTCTGTTATGTGTATGCAGGCCTCTACACAGTTCTCTTTGAGATTGTTAGAGATAATGTATGAACATGACAAAGAGTATTGCCTAAAGTGAGAAAAGCTCTTTTTAGTTATTCCCTCCTCTTGCAAATGGAAGAGGATCCTAAATAGAGGACAAATCTTTAGCAGCCCAAGAGTTGAAAAGTTGATTATTGTGTATCTAAATCCTGTTAATTTAAACATTAATCAATCTTTAGGAAAGAGTTTCTAGAATTGGTATACTGCAGAAATTGTTCCCAAACTTGTCCCAAAATATCATCTCATAAAAACTTGAGAACCAAATAAACAGAACTTTCAGGTCTGAGGTGAAAAAAAATAAAACTCTGAAGAATCCAAAGCTGAGGTTAACAATAATTGTCCTGGTTTGTAAATAGTTTAAGCTACAATCATCAGTGGACTCAAGTATTTGGTACAGGTGATCAAATGATTCAAGAGGCTAAATGTCCTGGCAAAAAAACAAAGGAATATAAGTAAAATATTTAAAAAAAACACCTTGAAATATTTAATACAGCTGTAATTGTACTAACCGATAAAATAAAGACTACTTGGCATTTATGCTGCATGGTGAACAGTATGAATTGAAACCACATTAACCCCTTACTGCCATCAAACAGTATAGTACTTTCGATGGCGGTACCCCCGCTTTGATGTGGGCTCCGGCGGTGAGCCCACCTGAAAGCCGGGACATGTCAGCTGTTTTGAATAGCTGACATGTCCTGCACTACCCATGGGTGGAATCGCGATCTGCCCTTGGCTATTAACTAGATAAATGCCTCTGTCAAACTCTGACAGCAGCATGTAACAAGCGATTCCGGCCATCCGGCAGACAACCAGAGGTCTCCTTGAGATGCCGTATTGCTGTGCGCGCCACCGTATGGATTGCACTCATAGCAATGCAGTAACTCTGCTACATAGAGGCGATCTGACCATCGCCTCCTTGTAGCAGAGCCGATCAAGTTGTGGCAGCTTCTAGCCTCCCAAGGAGACTATTGAAACATGCCAAAAGTAAAAAATATGTTTTGAAAAATATGAAAAAATAAAAAAACATAAAAGTTCAAATCACCCTCCTTTGGCCCCATTCAAAATGAAACAATAAAAAAAAAACATACACATATTTGGTATTGCCACGTTCAGAATCACCTGATCTATCAATAAAAAAGATTAACTTGATCGCTAAACGGTGTAGCGAGAAAAAATCAAAACGCCAGAATTGCTTTTTTTGGTAGCTAAGACATTGCATTAAAATGCAATAATGGGCGATCAAAAGATCATATCTGCACAAAAATTGTATCATTAAAAACGTCAGCTAGGCACGCAAAAAATAAGCCCTCACCCAACCCGAGATCACAAGAATGGCGCATTTTTTTTTTTAGCAAACTTTGGAAGAACCTAGACATGTTTGGTGTCTATGAACTCGTAATGATCTGGACAATCATAATAGCAGTTTTAGCATTTACTGAACTTAGCAAAAAAGCCAAACAAAAAACTTTTTTTTGCAATTTTTTTGCAATTTCACCACACTTGGAATTTTTTTCCCGTTTTCTGTTACACAGCATGGTAAAACCAATGATGTCATTCAAAAGTACAACTCATCCCGCAAAAAATAAGCCCTCACATGGCCATATTGATGGAAAAATAAAAGTTATTGCTCTGGAAAGAAGGGGAGAAAAAAATGAAAATGCAAAACCAAAAAAAGCTCCGGTCATGAAGGGTTAATCATATTAAAAATTGTCCCCAAAGAAACACATTAAAATTATTTGCCATCTCTTTTTTGTGTGTGAATCCTTGGTATATAGCATTTGCTGCTGTCATTATTGCTCTATGAAATTCTGTTAAACAGCCTTGACTACTCTTCAGTTATAGAAATACATAAAAATTAAAAAGGATCTGACATGACATTTAGACACTGACTGTTATTACAGCACTTATCTTTTACTCTGAAAAGCTGAAGTGTTTAAAAGAGAACATATTTTGAATAGCCGGTTGAGGACTATGTATCTCAGGTGACTAGTGTGAGGCAGGGCACCGGAAGCTACTCTCAGCTTCACTCTCCTTAGCCTATACTCAAATTCATATTTGAGACTGGATAGTAAAAGAAAACATCTACATTTACCACACCAATTTAAATTCAAAAATCACAGTATAACCCAACTCAGATTTCTGGTCCTGGGGCAGAACCCAATTCCCAGAAGGGGCAGGATCACATTAAGCAGCTCAAAAGGAGAGAAGCATATTGAATCTAAAAACTCCAGACTCTGGAACCAAAGGGTTTAAATAGGAAATAAGACACTGCTAGTTTTAAATTTCTTGGTATTGTTATCAACATGTTGTCATTATCATATCCTAATATCATGCAAGTGTTCACATTGTGATAATTGTGGACATGCTCTTATGTCTTAAAGTGTTTTATTCTAACTGTTTTTCCAAATTCAATTTGATTCTTACAGTTTTTTCTTTTTCCCACAGATCCGTTAAGTTGACTTAGAATACCGATTTGCACCGTTCACAAATGGTATATGTTCACTCCTCTCACCCTTTTCTCTCCTTTTATTCTCTCTTCTCCTTTCTGCCTTTCATCTTCTTGACGTCCCCCAACTTCTATCTCCCTCTTTATGTTTCCCATTTCATCTTCCATGGTCCCTATCCCTCTTTTCTTTCCACTGCCCTATCAATATTAATGTTTGTTGTCCTGCACATTGGCCTAATTCCTCTCTCTTCTGTACCCAACTTGATCCTACCATGTGATTATTTCTATTAATTCACATATCCTCTTATACTGAGTATCACTAGATATTCACAACAGCACCCTGACACACGCCAAGAGCACTAGAATCGAACGTCACCCGAACTCCGCCTCCGGTGAGTCTATAGGTCTCGACTGATACCCAATGTCAAGGGCACATACCCCCTCTAATGCAAATCCAGCTTAGCACCGGATACTATGCCGCTGCACATGTTTTAAGATGGTCAGTGACACACCTCACATAGCGCCACACCACTAGTGATAACAGTCGCATGTCTCATAGCGCTTCATTTACATCTTTAACTTTTACTACTTTAGCATTTCAGCAAAAGTACATAAGCATTTATGGATGTTGACATCTCTCTCCAAGCTATCATGTTTATGATTTTTATATATTTTGTGTATTTAATTAGTGCTAGTGGACCTTCTGCACACAGAAGATACAGTCCTGCTCATCGTTATTGGCACCCATGTAGCTAAGTATATAATATGGAATATCTCCTGAAAAAAATGAATCAAGTGAAACAGATTTTTTTTGTATAGAGCACCCGTGTCAAATACATTAGAGCAAATGATAAACAATAATTTAAAACAAAAAACAATGGGAGGGAGAAATAAGAGAATTATCAAGAGATTTTAGAGCAAAATGTCCTATCAAGTGTAAGAAAACTTGGCTTCAGTTGAAGATCATGGGTCCTCCAGCAAGACAATGACACACAGCACACATCCAAAAATGCACGGTTGAATAAGAAAAAAATGGATTGTTTTAAAATGTCCAGAAATGAGTCCTGCCCTCAATCCCATTGAAAATCTTTGGGGTGAGCTGAATTCTGCCATTGGGAAAAAGAAACCTGCAAACATTCAAGAGCTTGAACAAAGTGCAGAGGAAGAGTGGGAGAAAATACCAGCTGAGAAGTGCAAGAAGCTTATAGATAGCTACAAGAAACATTTGGAGGCTGTCATCAATGTCAAAGAGTGTGCAACCAAGTATTAATTAGGGGTGCCTTCATTGCTGCACATGCTTTTATACTGTTTCTTCATTGAAATTGCAACATGTAAGTAGAAAAACAGTGTTCTATTGTTATTATTTTGGACCACTGATTAAAAAATGCTGAGGATTCCTAATTACATTTCCATTTGTTTCCATTATTTCTGAAAATATTGTATAGTTTATTAAAAAAATGAAGTGGTGCCAATAATGGTGACCACAACTGAAGGGGGCTTTTATAGACTAGAATTGCATTTGTTATTAGTAGAGTTGAGCCATACTTTCCGATACCAATAAGTATAGGATCGGAATCGGTATCGCCGATACCCAAAAAGTATCGGCGATACCCGATACCGATACCGGAAATCCAATGTAAGTCTATGGGAACAAAATATCGGAATTAAAAAAAAACCAATCTTGCCTTGTTGGTTAATTGTACATGAAGGAAAACAACAAAGAGTAATGTAGAATGTATTGGGGGAGGTTGAGGAGACATTAAAGGCATAGATGTTTAACCCAATCAAATGGAATAGCATTAATATTTTTTTTTTTTTAGATGTTCGGATTGACGAAGAAATTGACAGTGTTGTTAACCTTTTTTCTATTTTGGCAAATATGTATGTTTCACAACTTCCATGCTCTTCACCTTTTTAACTTTTGCCACACTTTCTCCTTCATAATCTTCAGCAGCATCATCTTTTTCATCCAATTATTCTTCATCTTCACCTTCTTTATCTTCTTCTTAAACTTCTTGCTATTCATCTTTTTGTTAACATTACTCATATTGTTCTTATTAAACTATTATTCTTCTTCATATTCTACTTCATCTTCATCTTCTTCATCATATTCTTATTTGTGACAGAGATTCCTGTACTTGTAATCTGTAAAAGTATGAATTTTTCTTCCTTCCGTTCTTGCTGTCACAAAAGATTTAAATTACAACAGTATTTGTCCGTGTTCAGTTTAGCCTGCAGCAGCAGGCATTTTCCAGGGGCACCACGAGGAGGAACGGACTCACCCCCATACACTGCTTAGTCCTCTTCTGCTTATAATTTAGAGCATATATTTTGCTCTTCATTTTGGTCTTATACTTCATGTTCTTCTGCTTTTTGATCTTCTGCTTATTGTTCTTCTGTCTCTTGTTCTGTATCTTGTAGTTTGTCTTAACCTTCTTTGTCCTGTTGGTGATCTTCTTCTGGGTAATCTTTTATTTCTTCTTTGTGATGGTGTTCAGGCTGGTTGGCTTGATGCTCGTCGTCCTTGTGGTCGTCATCTTCTTTGGGGTGGTCATCAGGGTCGTCGTCTTCATTGTTGGAGATCCAGAGTGATTACCCAAAAAAACATTTAAAAAATCTTAAATTTGTAAATGTAGCTGAAGGTACAAGAAGGCTGACTAACTTCCGAGAACCAGCTGACGTTACTGGAACCCGGATGGGTATCAGATGGTACAAGAGACAATGGAAGTAACGAGGACCAGCTGACTGTGCTGGAACCCGGAGGGGCAGCAGAAGGAAAAGAGCAATGGCACAACCGAGGACCAGCTGACGTTACTGGGACACGGTTACTAAGCAGGAGGTACCTGTGCTCCAAAGCACTACCAAGGACCAGCAGACGTTGCTGGAACTCGGATACCGAGATGGAGGCACCTAGGCCAAAGGCACTGCGGAGAACCAGCTGACGGTACTGGAACCTGGACGGGTACCATAAGGCACCCATGAAAATGTAAGTTGACAGGCCGCAAGCCGTCCGCAGTTACCGAATCACACAGTCCTACAGTGGGTGCTTGTCCTATTGTCACAACGGAAACAGCCTTTATTTACATATCCCACAGCACACATAGGAATCACCTAAACTGCAGGCACCATAGAGTCGGCTAACCCGAATGCAACACGACAGGACAACTTATTGGAGGCTAATTGACGTTGACACTGCCAGGAAACAGCTGTCGTGCTGTAATCAGGCTGGGCAGGAGTCAGTACCCGTGCCAATTACTTCCGAGCAACAACTGGCGTTGTTGGAGCCCAGGGATGAGAAGAGAAGAGGGTGGAGGCAGCAGGACTTTTTGCCGTACACACAGCAGGGAACAGCTGACATTACTGAACCCCAGTAACACAGGAGCAAGTGTTGACTGTGCTAACAGCACTTCATGGCAACAAGTGGCGTTGTTGGAGCCCAGGGATGAGAAGAGAAGAGGGTGGAGGCAGCAGGACTTTTTGCCGTACACACAGCAGGGGAACAGCTGACATTACTGAACCCCAGTAACACAGGAGCAAGTGTTGACTGTGCTAACAGCACTTCATGGCAACAACTGGCGTTGTTGGAGCCCAGGGATGAGAATAGAAGAGGGTGGAGGCAGCAGGACTTTTTGCCGTACACACAGCAGGGGAACAGCTGGCATTACTAAACCCCACTAACACTATAGCTTGTGTATTGGTCTGTGGACACGACACTTCTGAGCAGCAACTGGCAGTGTTGTAGCCCAGGGAGTAGAGTTCAGGTGGTAGAAAGTGTGATACACCAAAGGGGATCTTGCTGGATGGGAGATATATTTCTTCTAGCAGACTGAAGTTTGGTCAGGATTTTCCATGATCACAAGGACCTGTGATGAGGTCATAGTCACGTGATCAGGTCAGCTGATGTGTACCTCACCTGAGGGTGTGGACTAGGCCTATTTAACAAGAAGCTGTGGGAGTATGAGGAGGGGAAGGAAGGAAGGAGTTTGGCTGGAGACAGGCTGGAAGAGTGTTTTGTTACAGTGTGTCAGTGTGCACCAGGAAGCGAGTATCAGACCACCCGGAATGGCACCTGGCGGTCTCTGCTGACCTGCATCCGCTTAGTTAAGCCCATCCCAAGCAAGGGTGAGTCTGGGACCAGTGGTTCTCCAAACTGGAGTGATTTATGTTCTGTTTTGATTTTGTTATCTGGACTTTTGTTGAACCCGTCATTAAAACCACTGAACTTTGAACTGAACGCCTGTGTGTTTTACCTCATTACTGCGGCCCGGCCCCTGCCTACCAGAGCAGATCCCTACAATTGGTGGCTTGAAAGCGGGCACACGCAGTGAGGTCAGGCTGTGGTATTGTTTGTTTTTTTTTCCTCTGCATGACAGTCGATGTCCTGGGTGAAAAAGTAACGCAAAACCCGGTGGAGAACTGTCCGGAGATGGAGAGCACAGTAAAGATGCTGGTGGAGGCCATGCGACAGCAGCAGCAGGCTATGCAGCAGCAACAGCAGGCTACACAGCAGCAACAGCAGGCTATGCAGCAGCAACAGGAAACCAATAGTCTACTGATGCAGCACATCGCAGCGCCGCAGACAGCAGGAGCTGCCCGAGGATGCCAGGATGTCCGGAAAGCGGTGTGTACAGCGATCCCAAAGATGGAGCAATCAGATGACATCGAGGTATACCTGGAGATGTTTGAAGGCGTGGCTAAGAGGGAGAGACTGCCCCGGGACCAGTGGGCTGAGATCGTGGCTCCGTTTTTGGCTCCAGGACCCGCGAAAGCCTATAAGGACCTACCCCCTGAGCATCAGACGGACTACGAGATCGTCAAGGGTGAGATACTCGCACGTCTTGGGGTAAATGTGTTAGTCCGGGCCCAGCGGGTACACCAATGGAAGTTTTCCACTTCCGAGACAGCTCGGTCCCAGTATTATGACTTGATACACCTGATGGAAAAGTGGTTGCAGCCGGAGGTGTTGTCACCCCGTGCTATGCTGGATCGTATAGTGACTGATAAATTCTGTAGGACTTTGCCCCACACCCTGCAAACCTGGGTTGGACAGGCAGCTCCTACTGATGGTCTCCAAATGGTAGACCTCATTGAAAGATATGGGGCTACCAAGGAGATACAGGGAGAGACTACCCGGAAGGTAATGAGTAAATTCCCCAAACCTTCACCTGCCGTTCGGCGAGCAGAGACTCGGAAGGCCGCCCAAGACACGTCTGGGGACGAAAGAGGCCCCATAATCTGTTGGCGGTACCAAGAACCAGGACATGTGAGAGCTGATTGCCCCCACCTGACTGAGCCCATGGACACAAACTATGGGTACTATCAGTCTACTATGCCGAACACATGTGTGCAGTGGGCAAACCAGAGGGACCCAGTATGAACCATTTGTGTAAAGTGGAGGTGGAGGGTAACCGTGCTGTGGCTCTTCTGGACTCAGGGAGTCTCGTAACCCTAATACGAGCCAGCCACGTCCAAATCAGCGAGTATACTGGTCGGAAAATGGGTGTATTGTGTATACATGGGGACCTAAAACATTATCCTACCGCCCTGGTGATGATCAACACGCCAGCGGGGAGGAGGTGCCACGAGGTGGGGTGGTGGTTAATTTGCATTATGAGGTAATAATGGGGAGAGATTTTCCGTTAATTTCTGTGCTTTGGCCTGTAATTACCCCACCCACGGAACAGTCGTCGGCACCAGTGGCAACCAGGTTGCATTCTCCAGAAATCGGGCATGAACCTGCTGGCGGTAGGAGTACCTTTGCCTTCGGTGGAAGAGGAAAACCCCTCTCCTATACAAGTGTTAGCTGGGTAGATGGAATATTTGCCACCGGGACCGGAATTGTCAGACTTAAATGTGACAGGTGACAATTTTGGTACGGCGCAAATCCGGGCCCCTACGTTGGCTCGAGCTCGGGAAAATGTACTGGTTGTCAATGGGGAACCCCAACAACCCGGGGCAGCTACAGTATTTCCCCGATTCGAGCTGAACCAAGATTTGCTGTATCGGGTTGAAAAAGTACGTGGGGACATTGTCGAGCAGTTGCTGGTACCCCAGTCGTATCGTAAGTTGGTAATGGACCTAGCGCATGCGCATGTACTGGGGGGACATCTGGGTCAAAAGAAAACCCTAGACCGAATTCTACAACGGTTTTACTGGCTAGGGGTCTATGAAGAAGTTAAACGGTATTGTAACTCTTGTCCCGTGTGTCAGGTAACCAGTCCGCAGCCTCATTTTCGGAGTCCCTTAGTACCATTACCAATTATAGAGGTCCTGTTTTAGAGAATAGCCATGGATCTGGTGGTGCCTGTTAATAAATCAGCGAGGGGTCACCAACATATCCTCGTAGTTCTAGATTACGCTACCAGGTATCCTGAGACTATTCCCCTGCGCCACACCTCTGCCAAACTTATCGCAAAATGTATGGGTATGTTCTCTCGGTGGGAATCCCTCAAGAAATCTTAACAGACCAGGGGACCCCCTTTATGTCAAAAATCATGAAGGAACTCTGCCACTTGTTGAGTGTTAAACAGTTGCGCACATCGGTCTATCATCCTCAAACAGACGGGTTGGTAGAAAGGTTCAATAAGACCCTGAAGAATATGTTGAAAAAAGCTGTCTCTAAAGATGGTAAGGACTGGGATCTCTTGTTGCCATACCTGATGTTTGCAGTGCGGGAGGTGCCCCAGGCATCTACGGGGTTCTCGCCCTTCGAACTATTATATGGCAGACATCCCCGTGGCTTACTCGATATAGCTAAAGAACCTGGGAAAACCAACCAACTCCCCACAAAAGTGTGATAGAACATGTGGCCTAAATGCAAGAGAGAATGGAGACAGTCCTACCATTAGTCCGAGAACATATGGAAGCAGCACAAAGGTCACAGAGGCAGGTCTATAACCGGGAGGCACGGGTAAGGTCCTTTAACCCTGGGGATCGGGTGTTGGTACTTGTGCCTACAGTGGATAGTAAGTTCCTTGCAAGGTGGCAGGGACCCTACGAGATTATGGAGAAGGTGGGTCCCGTAAACTATAAAGTACACCAACCAGGGCGAAGAAAGCCAGAACAGGTATACCATGTGAATCTGCTCAAATCATGGAAAGACAGAGACCCTCTTGGTGAGGATTGTCCATGGCCTGCATTTCCAGTAGAGAGGGATCTCTTGCCTCAGGAGAAGGCAAGAGAAGTTCTCTCCGCCGTCAAAATAGCAGACACTTTGTCTCCTAGACAAGTTCAGGAGGTCCGAGAGTTTGTTAGCAGAAATACCGATGTTTTCTCACAGCTCCCTGGCCGTACCTCCCTAATCCAACATGACATTGTCACGGAGCCGCAGGCCAAAGTCCGATTAAAGCCATATCGGGTGCCTGAGGCCCGGCGACAAGCCATCTCAGAAGAGATAAAGAAGATGCTGCAGTTAGGGGTTATTGAAGAGTCCCAGAGTGAGTGGGCCAGCCCAATAGTCCTAATACCAAAACAAGATGGGACACTAAGGTTCTGTAATGACTTCAGAAAACTTAATGAAATTTCTAAATTTGACGCCTACCCCATGCCCCGGGTCGATGAGTTAATAGAGCGGTTTGGGCAGGCCCGGTATTTTTCAGTCATTGACCTCACAAAAGGGTATTGGCAGGTGCCCCTAACAAAAGCAGCAAGAGAGAAAACTGCTTTTGTAACACCCGAGGGACTGTTCCAGTATATAGTCCTACCCTTCGGGTTGCATGGCGCTCCAGCGACTTTCCAGAGGTTAATGGATGTTGTTCTTCGTACTCATCGCCGATATGCCGCGGCCTATCTCGACGATATTGTGGTGTACAGTGCAGACTGGGAAAGTCACTTAGCCAAGGTACAGGCGGTGATTGATTCTCTGCGACAAGCAGGGCTAACTGCCAACCCAAAGAAGTGTTCCATAGGGTTGGAGGAAGCTCGGTACCTGGGGTATGTGATTGGGAGAGGAGTTATCAAACCTCAAATAAACAAAGTGGAGGCAATCCAAAACTGGCCCCGTCCCCTCACCACAAAACAAGTGAAAGGGTTTTTGGGGTTAGTGTGATATTACCGTCGGTTTATTCCCAATTTTGCAACCCTGTCGCGCCGTTAACTGACTGCCTGAAAGGGAGGAAGTCAGTAATGGTTGGCTGGAATGATCAGATTGAAGAAGCGTTTGTAAAACTAAAAGGGGCACTGTGTGGGTCACCAGTTCTGATCACACCCGACTTCAAAAGAGAATTCATTGTCCAGACTGATGCGTCAGAGGTAGGTCTGGGTGCCGTGCTGTCTCAGGAGGTTAACGGGGAGGAGCATCCCATTAGTTTCCTGAGTCGAAAGCTTACTCCAGCTGAAACCAGATACAGCATTGTAGAGAGAGAGTGCCTGGCCATCAAATGGGCACTGGAGTCATTGCGCTACTATCTGTTGGGGAGAACGTTTCGGTTGGTAACTGATCATTCCCCTCTGACTTGGATGAGTCAAGCCAAAGAGAGAAATGCACGAGTCACCAGGTGGTTTATGTCCCTGCAAAATTTCAAATTTTCAGTAGAACATCGGGCAGGTAAATTACAGGGGAACGCAGATGCACTGTCCAGAGATCACTGTATGTCATGTGTCCACCCTCCTATGGTTGAGAACAAAGGGGGGAGGTATGTGGTACACCAAAGGGGATCTTGCTGGATGGGAGATATATTTCTTCTAGCAGACTGAAGTTTGGTCAGGATTTTCCATGATCACAAGGACCTGTGATGAGGTCATAGTCACGTGATCAGGTCAGCTGATGTGTACCTCACCTGAGGGTGTGGACTAGGCCTATTTAACAAGAAGCTGTGGGAGTATGAGGAGGGGAAGGAAGGAAGGAGTTTGGCTGGAGACAGGCTGGAAGAGTGTTTTGTTACAGTGTGTCAGTGTGCACCAGGAAGCGAGTACCAGACCACCCGGAATGGCACCTGGCCGTCTCTGCTGACCTGCAGCCGCTTAGATAAGGCCATCCCAAGCAAGGGTGAGTCTGGGACCAGTGGTTCTCCAAACTGGAGTGATTTATGTTCTGTTTTGATTTTGTTATCTGGACTTTTGTTGAACCCGTCATTAAAACCACTGAACTTTGAACTGAACGCCTGTGTGTTTACCTCATTACTGCGGCCCGGCCCCTGCCTACCAGAGCGGATCCCTACAAAAGATATACATAACAGGAGACATGGATAACGTTGCCAACCAGTTATTTAATCGGAAACCGGACAGGCAAATTTAGGTGAGATCCATGCCTTGTTCATTTTCAGAAAAGTAAGCCGGTCTACATTATCGGAGGATAGTCGCATGCGACGGTCTGTTAGTACACCACCTGCAGCACTAAAGACGCGCTTCGATAATACACTGGCAGCAGGGCAAGCCAGCACCTCCAATGCATACTGGCTAAGCTCTGGCCATGTATCCAGCTTAGAGACCCAAAACTTGAATGGGGAAGAGCCATCTGGGAGTACACTGAGAGGGCAAGACATGTAGTCTGTCACCATCTTACGGAAAAGTTGCCTCCTGCTGACTGGAGCCGTCTCGGATGGTGTACACATTGGTGGCGCTGCCACAAAACTTCGCCACATTTGGAACATACTGGTCTTGCCCTGTGCAGAGGCGCTGCTTGTGCTCCCTCTTGTTGCAGAGCTGTCTCCACTGCCTCGACGCACAGAGCTGCTTTGTAAAGCAGTAGCAGCAGCAGTGCTCTCGGCTGTAATGGAGAACATTATGGATTGCACCAGTGTGTCTTGGTACTCCCGCATTTTACGCTTACGGTTCAACGGTGTGATGAGGCTTTGTAAGTTGCCCCTGGTAGCGAGGGTCTAGGAGGGTGTAAACCCAATAATCAGACGTGGTGAGAATGTGGGCAATGCGGCGGTCGTTTCTCAGGCACTGCAGCATGAAATAAACCATGTGCTGCAGATTCCCAACTGGCCAAGAAACGCAGTCCCCTGCAAGAGGCGTAATCTCTGCCTGCTCTGCATCACCCCACCCTCGCTCTACATACTGACTAGAGCGTTGTGTACCTCCCTCTGGAGCGATGTCTTCCTCCTCCATTGACTCCTCCTCATCCTCCTCACAAAGTGAGCCCTGCCCAGCCCTTTGTGAGGAACCACGTTGCGCTGACTGTCCAGAAGGTGATGGAATTTGTGACTCCTCATCCTCCACCTCTTCCAAAACCTCATCCCTTAGTGCTTGCAGTGTTTTTTGAAGCAGGCAGATAAGGGGGACAGTCAGGCTGACTAGTGCATCATCTGCACTCGCCATCCGCGTTGACTCATCAAACGCACGCAAAGCGTAGTAGATGTCCTTCATAGAGGCCCACTCAGTAGTGGTGAAGTGTGAACGGCGCAAATTGCGAGTTGATTGCGCCTGATGCAGCTGATACTCCAGTACTGCTGGCTGCTGCTCACACAACCGCTCCAACATATGTAACGCTGAATTCCACCTGGTGGCTACGTCACATATGATGCGATGTTCAGGAAGGCGAAATCTGCGTTGCAGAGCTGCAATGCGCGATCTGGCCATGCTGGAACGTCGCAAGTGAGCGCACTCTAGGCGGACCTTGTGCAGCAGTGCATCAACATCCGGATAGTCCCTCAAAAAACTCTGCACGACCAAGTTGAGCACATGTGCCAGACATGGTATGTGAGTGAGGTTGCCAAGGCCCAGAGCTGCCACCAGATTTCGGCCATTGTCACACACTACCAAGCCTGGCTGGAGATTCGCTGGCAAAAACCACACGTCGCTCTCCTGCTTGATGGCATTCCAGAGCTCCTGCGCTGTGTGGCTTCGATTCCCCATGGAAATTAATTTCAGGACGGCCTGTTGACGTTTGGCCACGGCTGTGCTCATATCGGTCGCAACAGGTAAGCGTTCACGGGTCCATGTGGAGGTAGACCGTGACGGCTCCTGCAGCGATGATTCTGAGGAACTGGAGTAGGAGGAGGAGTCAATGTGTACAGACTTGATTCCTGCAATCCTTGGAGTTGGCAGAACACGTACAGCGCCACTCGTAAGATCTGTACCCGGCTCCACAACATTGACCCAATGGGCAGTGAAGGAAAGGTATCGTCCCTGGCCATGGATACTGGTCCACGCATCGGTGGTCAGGTGGACCTTGCTACTGACGGCGTTTAGTAGCGCATGTTTAATTTTTCCCTGAACATGCTTTTGCAGACCAGGGACGGCTTGCCTGCTGAAATAAAATCGACTTGGCACATTGTATTGTGGGACTGCCAATGCCATTAAGTTACGGAAACTGTCATTCTCCACCAGCCTGAATGACAGCATTTCAAGGGACAGGAGTTTTGCAATGCCAGCATTCAGAGCCTGTGCTCATGGATGGTTTCCCGAGTATGGCCGTCTTTTATCCCATGCCTGTGCTACCGATGGCTGTTTTGTGGCCTGGGAGTGTGAGGATGACAGGGAACTTGCTGCTGTGGGTGGAATAACACTTTGTCTCTGGACAACAGTGACCAAGGTTCTTCCATGGCGATCCTGTGAGGAAGCCGAACCAGCTGTGTGTGAGCTGGAGGAAGAGGCTCCAACACGACCTGAAGATGTAGGTGGTGCTGTAGGTTGGCCTACATCTCCAGTGTGTCTTTGTAACTCAACTATGTTCTTTGTCCGCACATGTTTCCACATATTTGTGGTATTGAGGTTACTGACACTTTTACCTCTTTTTACTTTTTGATTACACAGCTTGCATTTGACATAGCAAATATCATCTGCAAGTGTGACAAAAAAGGACCACGCAGTGCAAGTCCTGGGAGCGCCCGTTTTGACTTTTGGAGAGAACTGCTCCGAACAGGTGCCAAACTGGAGGCTACAGGCAACCGAGTCTGCAGCCTACCTCTCCCTCCTGTTTGGACCGTTGGGGCAATCTCTTCCTCAGAGCTGCTCCCACCACCTTCCTGTTCCTCACGCCATGTTGGGTATTGGACCTCATCATCTCCACTACCCTCTTCCAACACCTGCTGCTGTTGGGTGGTCTGGCCAGCACCATGCTCAACAGAAACTGGCACCTGAGTCTCATCATCATCAGATGCGTTCTGCGGTGTGCTGACCATCGGCACTGGCTCACCCGCCTCTTCTGATTCAGAGAGACACAGCTGTTGCGCATCACTGCATACTCCCTCTTCTTCACATTCCAGAATGCTGCTTGGCTGGGCCCCTGTTTGCAAGCCAACAGATTCTGAGAACAGAAGCAGAGACTCAGCTGGCTCCTGTACAGAACTCTCTGACTGCCTGGGCAATTTGGCAGGCGATGAAGAGACAGATGGTTGCTCAACAGTGCTGTGGTCCTGAGAGGAGGTGGAAGCAATTGAAGTCGATGCATTGGCTGCCATCCAACCAACAACGGCTTCAATTTGTTCTTCCCGCAGCAGGGGGGTACGCCGAGCTCCTACAAAAGTGCGCATAAAGGAACACTCACGAGGAAAACTGGTGGATGCTGTGTCACTGGGGGCGGCAGTAGCCACAGAATCCTCACGTCCTCTCCCTGCTGAAACTCCACGGCCACGACCACGTGCCTTACTCCCTGCCTTCTTCATCTTGGTAGATTGATAAAGAAAGTCAGAAAAGTTATAAGGCCTAGCTGTTGTTATTCCGCAGAGACTGCAGTGAACACTGCAGACAACTGTTCACTAGGTGTGAAAGGCCCCTTTATGTACTTCTATAGTGTTTGCAACCAATGTATTGTATACGGATGGAAGCGCGTCACACTAATAGATTTGAGTTATTTGAAATAGAATGGAGCAGCACCAATTAGAGAAAATGTCAAGGATGAGGCAGTGACACACGCTCAGCAGACTACAACCAGCAGTGGTTGAAGAACTAATGGAGCGTGATCTGCACTCCAAAAATGAAAACCTCAGACTACAGTGAACACTGCACACAACTGTTCACTAGCTGTGAAAGGCTCCTTTGTGTACTTCTATAATGTTTGCAACCAATGTATTGTATATGGATGGAAGCGCGTCACACTAATAGATTTGAGTTATTTGAAATAGAATGGAGCAGCAAAAATTTGAGAAAAATGTCAAGGATGAGGCAGTGACACACGCTCAGCAGACTACAACCAGCAGTGGTTGAAGAACTAACTGGAGCGTGATCTGCACTCCAAAAATGAAAACCTCAGACTACAGTGAACACTGCACACAACTGTTCACTAGCTGTGAAAGGCCCCTTTGTGTACTTCTATAGTGTTTGCAACCAATGTATTGGATACGGATGGAAGCACGTCACACTAATAGATCACTGTTAATTTCAATTGAATGGAGCAGCACCAATTCCACAAAATAAAAAAAAAAGAGTCAGTGAGTGACACGTGCAGATGACTACAAACAGCGTTGGATGCAGAGCAAACTGCAGCGTCACCTGCACTCACACACACACCTTGCACAGAGCTGTGAAAACAACACTGCAAGGAAAAAGGATGATTTACAGAGCGGTTTCTCAAATAGCCTGCCTACACAGCAATTCACAAAAACGCTATCTGTAACTGTCCCTCAGAGTCAGCAGAGCAGTGTTCTGTCCCTAACTGAATTCACAGCACAGTGACGCTAAAATGGCGGCGGCGCCTTTTATAGTGCATTCTGACATCATTTCAGCATCCAATCACAGCCATGCCATTAGTTAACATGACCGCAGCATTACAGGATGTGCCCACACTTCCTAGGATTCCTCATTGGCTGTCTAAAATCACATTGCCTCTCAAAGAATTATGGGAACTTCCGATTCCGGTATACGATATATGAAAAATATCGGAACTAAGTATCGGAATTCCGATACAGCGAATATCGGCCGATACCCGATACTTGCGGTATCGGAATGCTCAACTCTAGTTATTAGACCAGACTATGTTTTCAAATATTCCCATTACTGTGCTGCCACCTACCTACTGTCTGTAATATCCAGAATGCCTGTTTCATCTGTATCTTTATATCTGCTTATAATGATTTGTATGTATTATTCATGACTTATTCACCTTCAGTTTCCTTACTAGAAATATCCATATTTTTCTGGCATTATACATTGCTGTTTACTATCTTAACCTTTATTGTTCTTTATATTTTTCACCCTGTCACTTGTTCTATATTTTACCATTCTGATGAAGGTCCAGATATAGGATAGAATCGTCAATATTGCATTGCCCAAACATTAGATTGCAAAAATAAACTAATTTCTCACTTCAACTGCATTTTCATTATTATTATAAATGTGTGTATATAATATTTTCTTTTCCAAAAAACTGCTTATAATTCCATTAAATGCACAAAAATATTTTCAAAACGTACCTTTGTATAAAATGGATAGCCTCACTTGTCATCCTTTGGGTCAGATTCTCATATATTAATGGTTGTTGGATAACCTGGTAATTTCTCATCAAAATACAATTCAAATACTGAAATTTCCAAAAAAAGAAAACCATTGGTCCCACAAAAATGGTCATGCATAAAAGAATGTATCCAAATATTTTCTTTGGTATATTGAGAAGTCGGATATAGTTCAGTGAAATAAGAGTAAGGATTGTTAAAAAAGCGATTAGAAATGACTGCTTTAGATACTGAGCTGCCCCAGCTACAAATACGCTGCCATTTCCTGGGATGCAGTCTCGTAAATGTGTCAATGTTGTTCCATAAAAATAATCAAACCCATGATTAAGAGGATGGTGGTAAAAGTCATCTCTCTCTTCCTTATTCAGTCCAAGATGCCATTTTCCTGGTTAAAGAGAGAAATAGCGTGTTAATTGAAAATGGTATCAGAGTCTGCTCATTTATTTTGCATATTTTCTGCCATAGGAAATATTATCTCTTTTCAATTAGTCTTTAGCTAATTATATGTCACATTTCATAAAATTGTTATAGGAAACTACCACTGTTAAAAGGGAAATTTACAGCACTGTAACTGACAGCAATAACCCAAACTGATCTCCGGATTTACAGCTTACCAACATGAACTGCATATGATATTAGGTAGGTAAAATAAAATTAAGTTTAGGTTTAAATGGTTAGTCAGGAATTATGTAGCACAACGCTACACTGTGGAACACACATGACAAGGGAATATTTTTTGTCTCACAGGATAGAGAGCAGTGCGATGATCAGTAGCTTCAGAATTGAGCTATGCAGGGGAGCAGCTATATAGAGGCAGCTTATCAACTGTGACAGTTGTTTTTTGGGCAGGTTGCAAAGTTACAGACAGACTGATAGAGACTTTCTGATTTATACCAGAGACTGTATCTGGATGCAGTGGAGCATAAAGCCCAAATGTCACACAGAACACATGAAGTGCCGATGCTAAAGGAGATAGCACAAAAAGTAAGGCAATTGAAAGAGAAACTGTCATCATGATTTCACTCCCAAAACTATTTTTTTATGTGCAATCAGTTCCTCCATTCCTGAAAAATCAGCATTTGAAAATTTATAAGAAAATGAGGCTGTAGATCTGAAGCCTCTGTCACTCCAACTCTATAACCCTCCCAGCACCACCTCCTCCGGCTTAATTTATAGCCTCAGTACTGAGTGACTTCAGGAAAAAGAGTCATGAGTCAAGCAAGAGAAGGCAGACAAAGCTGGACTCACAGAGGCATCAGATCTTCAACCTCAATGACAAGCTGAGATCTCAATCTGCACATGCACCAACGACTATCAGCATTTTTCTGAGGTCAATGTGAGCAGGAGGGACTCCGCTCCTGATTCACACCACTGGGATACCCCCTCCTCATAGCCTGGGGCCTGTATCATCACCACACACCTGCTGTGAAATTACATAAATGTGACCCTGCTCCTGCCTCTTGTGACCTTGTTCCACCGCTGCCAACTCCTCGGCAACCTAAATTCAGACTGTAAGACACACCTGTGACCTGCAATGCCTGATCCTCATGAAAGGATAAAACTTTTTTTTCTATTTTTTTCCTTAAAACTTGAGGTGCGTCTTATGGTCCGGTACGTCTTTACGTCTTACAGTCCAAAAAATACGGTACAATGTTGTTGCGGATGAAATGTATAAATGCTGCCACAGTCAGCCATTACAAGCTCATGAAAAATAAAGCTAGCAGTAAATTGTACAAAGGTCAAGCAGAAAGTGATATTTCTCATAGAATCATGGACATTTATGGCCAAAGAAAAGTCATGGACATAGAGATGAGCAAAACAATTCAATGCAAATTGAATTTCTGTTGAATTCACAGATCCCTGCTAATTCAACAATTTATGATTGGATTCAATTGACTGACAAAAAAAAGTCTGTTTATATTTAACATATTGCACAGAGATGATTATACAGATCTGGGAAAAGTTGACATATTGTCGAACTTCCTGAAATTTGAATGTTCCCCCATACTCAAGCACTATGCAATTTAATTTGCATGAATTTGCCAAAAAAGTAATGCTGGCAAGATTTCACGCTGCTGAAGAGTCACAGAGCGGGCTTGTGACATCAGAAGAGTTTTTCCCCATAATGCCTTAAAGCTAATACATCACCACAGACTTTCAAAGCCATTATAAAAGATAAGGGTAAAGGCTGGCCAAGCAACACAATTTTATGTTTTCACAGTGTAGTGAGAGATCAGCGCACACACCAAAATTGTGTTGTTTTGTACTACTGCACTTGTATTGTAGAAACACAATAAAAAATGAGAGTAGTAATAGTTTTATGCATAATAATCTGTGAGATAGTGAAATGCTGATTGTAAAGTAATCTACTGTATAGCATACTGCAGCAAAAAACACAGCACATAAATAGCCAATTTTTTTATTTTTCACATATTGCAATGGCAAATAAGGAGGGAAGATTAAAAACATGTGTCCTAATTATGCAAGTAAAGAAGAATTCTAAAACCTGTGATGTGGTCACGGGCAGGAAAGTCATCAGGGAAGCCATTTCCTGGTGATTTTAGTAAATCGGAAGCAAATGGTTGTCAGCTATAAGGATGAAAATTGTGTTTGACATTGTTTTATCCCTTTATGTGTTCGTTTTCAACATTTGCTGGGCCAAATGTTTTGCATATTTTGTCATGAGTGGTCAAATTTTGCCTAACATCTTTATATATACCGTAGAATGTAAGTCCGCAAGGACAGGGTCCTCTCCCCCCTGTACCAGTCTGTCATTGTAAATTTGTTTACTGTACATGATATCTATAACTTTGTACGTAACCCCTTCTCATGTACAGCACTATGGAATTAATGGCTCTATATAAATAAATAAATAATAATAATAATTTATTTTTTTGCTTGTGTGTTTTTTGGTTAAAACATGGCAAAGACAAAGCCACATTTATCACCAGATGTCAGGAGGAAGCTTATTATTCTGAGAGTGAAGTTAGGCAAAAGCCAAAAAGAGGTAGCTATGGAATTCAACTGTTCTCAGAGTCAAGTGTAAATTATAATAAAGAAAGAAAAAGAAGGTTATAGAACAGCTCACAAACCTAGAAGTGCACAACCACGGAAAACTTCCTCTAAAGATGAGCTACCAAGTTTAAATGCTGCTGCCAGAGATTGAGAGCCATATTTTACAAGTTAACTAGAGATGAGCAACTTTGCGTCCGGGAGGGTCGGGTCGGGTTTCGGTCGGCTGACTTTTCCAAAAGTCGAGTCGAACGAAGTCAGCCGACTTTCGGCCGGGTTTCGCAACAGTTGGAGACCCAACCCCAATGCCAGTCAATGGGGAATAAAAGTCGCCTGTGAGTGGAGGACAGTAAACACACCTACAGTGCCCATTTCAATGCCAACGACATCAATTCTTATTACTTAAGCTTGTAAACCTTAATTTACTTTATAATAATAGTAATGCATTAAAAACTGGGGGTTATTTGGCTAAAGGTTATAGATTGTAAGCTTGCGAGCAGGGCCCTCATTTCTCTTGGTATCTACTTTGATCTGTGTTTATTGTTATGCTGTAATGTCTATTGTCTGTACAAGTCCCCACTATAATGTAAAGTGCTGCGGAATATGTTGGCGCTATAGAAATACAATATTATTATTATTATTATTATTAAAGTTGTGGGGGGGCGCAGGGCTGGCTCCAGATTTTCGTGGGCCCCGGGCGAAAGAGTTTCAGTGGGCCCCTTTAACACATACCACAATTCATGATGCTCCGATACGGCAGAGAAATATAGGTAAAGTACAATGCCAAATACTTCACTTCTAAATTACAGGAGTGATATTTATTGTAAATTCTACAATAGCTCAAAAACCGGCCTGTATAGTCCTCCATACAGAATTATGGGCACCACAAAATGTGCCATACAGAATAATGACCCCATATATTGCTCCATACAGAAAGGGCTCCATATAATGCTCCATACAGAATAGACCCCATATGTACTCCATATGATGCTCCATATATAAAGGGCCCTATATGATGCCCCAAAAATAATGAACCCCATATGATGCTCTAGTATATGATGGGCCCCATATATGATGCTCCAGTGTATGATGAGCCCCATATAATGCTACAAATATAATGGTCCCCATATATAATGCTCCATATGTATATAATGGGCCCCATATGATGCTCCAGTGTATGATGGGCCCCATTTATAATGCTCCAGTGTATGATGGGCCCCATATATAATGCTCCAATGTATAATGGGCCCTATCTATGATGCTCAAGTGTATGATGGGCCCCATATATAATTCTCCAGTGCATAATGCTCCCCATATATTGCTCCAAACATTAAAAAAAATGAAATACCTCTCCTCGCTGGGCACTGCTCTACTCTGGACTCCTCAGCGTTGCCATCTTCCTGCTCTCTGCACTGTGACTGTTCAGGCAGAGGGCGACGACGTGACGTCATCGCGCTCTCTGACCTGAATGTCACTGTCAGGAAACGTGGAAGACGTCACAGCGGAGGAGCAGAGAGAGGTAAGCATTGCAAGTGCTGGGGCCCTGAGCAAGCAGGGGGGGCCCACTAGTGGGCACCGACACTGGCACAGGGCCCCTCATAGTACGCCGGTGTCTCTGACGGTAAGTGGGCCCCCACCTGCTCAGGGCCCCCGGCACTTGCCCGGGTGTGCCAGGTGCTGACCCCGGCCCTGGGGGGGTACAGTCCAGTTAGGGAGGTGGAAAAGCTGGCATATGTTGAGGTGTAGGCTGGACGTTCAGGAGCTGAAAATGGAGGAAATGGAGAAGTCGGAGGAAGAGGAGGACAAAGCGAGCCATTTTGCTGGCAAACTATGTGTCATCAGGAGAAGGTGGTACAAAATCCTTTGAAACCCAGACATGGTTCATTTTAATGATGGTGAGATCACCAACATTTTGGGTCAACAGCCGGGTCCTTCTTTCTGTCAGGATTGATCCAGCAGCACTGAAGACTCTCTCTGATAGCACACTACCAGCAGGGAAAGCGAGCTCTTGTAAGGCATATTGTGCCAATTCAGACAAGGTGTCCAGTTTACAGGCCCAGTAGTCAAAAGGGAATGAACTTTGAGGGAGAACATTGATAGGGGAGGAGAGGTAATTTTGAACCATAGTTGACAACTGCTGTGTCCTGTCTGTTGCAATCGATTCAGTATTACCCATCGTGTGAGCGGTACTCGAGAAATCAGTTCACAACATGGTCATGAAACCCCTGTCTCCAACGCCTCTTCAGCTGTGTGCACCACTGAACACCTCTTCCATGTTGCCCAGTATGGCTCGTGGTAGAACCTGCACCTCTGCTGTGTGCTGGGAATGTCTCTAACAAACGGTTTACCACAGTTGCTTGTTTGTTCGCCAATATTAGCTCTAGGTTCTCCTGTGGCATTATGTTCTGTAATTTGCCTTTATAGTGTGGATGGAGGATGCTGGCCAACCAGTATTCGTCATCCTTCATAATTTTTGCAATGTGGGGGTGCCTTTTTAGCTTCCGCAAGACATAATCACACGTGGGCCAATGTTCCAGGTGTCAATGATGCATTGCCAGTGGTTGGTGGAGGAGCACTTTCTGCCAAATCCACATCCCTCCAGTCACGCACAAACTCTGTACCTGACCTTGGCAAGCCAACATTTTCTCTTGCCCCCTGAGAAGCATCCTCTTCCCCAAAATAATCATCCCTCTCATCCTCCTCCTCCTCTTCCTCTTCTTCCTCCACCTCGTCCAGGAAAGTTCCCTGAGCAGACAATGCCTGACTGTCATCAAGGCTTCCCTCCTCCTCCAATGCAGACACCTGATCCTTAATGAGCATCAAAGTTTGCATAAGCAGAAGCATAAGTGGGATGCTCATGCTTATGATGGCGTCATCTGCGCTTAACAGCCGTGTGCATTCCTCAAAACACTGAAGTACTTTACAGAGGTCTTTCAGCTTTGAACAATGCACACCCGACAACTCGATGTCTGCCCTCAAACTGCCTGCCTGTGTATCCTCCCACAAATGCATTACAGCCAGCCTCTGTTCGCACAGCCTCTCAACCATGTGCATGGTGGAGTTCCACCTTGTTGAAACGTCTATGATTAGGCGGTGCTTGGGAAGGTAGAGCGATCGCTGCAGCCTCTGCATACAACTGGAGTTTAAGGCCGAGCAACAGATGTGCGAGCACAGTCTTAGCACCTTATGGAGCAGGGCTGGTAACTCCGGATAATTATTTATGAAGCACTGCACCACCAGGTTCAAGGTGTGAGCCAGGCAAGGTATGTGTCTGAGTTTTGTCAGGGCTATGGCCGCCACAAAATTACGGCCGTTATCACTGACTACCTTGCCTGGCTCAAGATGTAGACTGCCCAGCCATGACTCAGTTTCTTGCTGGAAGTAGTCAGCCAGTAATTTCTCGGTGTGTTTGTTATCGCCCAAAGACATCCTCTTTAAAACAGCCTGCTGACGCTTACCACTGGCTGTTCGATAGTGGGACACCTCGTGTATAACACTGGCAGCTGCGGATGGAGTGCTCGTGCGACTGCGCTCTGTCGATGAGCTTTCGCTTCTGGAGGTGGAGGAGGGTCGAACGCCTACAGCCAACTGTTCTCTATACCGTGGGCAAGGCAGCACTGTCCCACCGCCGCTGTCCCCTGTAG
This sequence comes from Oophaga sylvatica, assembly GCA_033576555.1. Lineage (NCBI taxonomy): Eukaryota > Metazoa > Chordata > Amphibia > Anura > Dendrobatidae > Oophaga > Oophaga sylvatica. The sequence continues at coordinate 516,478,476 of JARQOD010000002.1, read as the reverse complement.
ACCTTGCATCCACCACATTAACCCAGTGCGCAGTGATGGAAATGTAACAGCCCTGGCCATGCCTACTGGCCCATGCATCTGTTGTGAGGTGCACCTTTCCACTCACTGAATGCTTGAGTGCATGGACAATGCGGTCTTTCACATGCAGGTGGAGGGCAGAGATGGCTTTTTTAGAAAAGAAGTGCCGACTGCGTAGGTCATAGCGTGGAACAGCGTAGGCCATGAGCTCTCGGAACACTGCGCTTTCAGCCAAACGGAAGGGCATCATCTCTAATGAGATCAGTTTGGCAAGGTAGGTATTCAAAGTCAGTGAGATTTTGTAGTCCGTCCACGCTTGCAAGTGCATGGTGTTTACATGTCGAAGCATGCAACTGATATTCAAATGTCCGAGATTTTTCCCTCGGCTAAAGGTCCTTCCGCACTTCTTACAGATAACCTTTGCCTCATCAATAGGATTTTGGTCAAAAAAGTGCACTCTTCCTACTATGGGAAAACGTTTTAGGGCTTGCACGCTGTGCTAATTTGACCATCTGGCCAAGCTGTCTTGCAACTCTTTTTGATTTTTAAGGTTTTTGGCCTGCAACAGGCCTGCCAGATAACTGCAGCTGCAATGTCGTTGCCTGCTGCAGATCCTCCTCCTCTTCTGAGCTATTGACAGCGGCACCCTCTTCCCCCAATGGATGCCAATCCGGGTCAACAAATGGGTCATCCATCACCTCCTCTTCAGTTTCATCTACACCTTCCTCTGTGTCACCGTGTAAGGTGGTATAGTATGCGGGAAGGGGCACATGAGTTTCATCAGGGTCAGAATCTGGCTCAGTAGACTGTGAGGGCAATGCAGTGCTCTGGGTGAATGTACCATCAGAATCATATAGCACTGGCTGTGCATCAGTGCACTCCATGACATATTCATCTTGGACTGGGGAATTCAGGATTTCACTTGATAAATTAGGCATGGTATGTGAAAAGGGCTACAGGGAGTAATCTGAAGTGTGACTGCCGCATCCTTCACTTTTGGTGGAGGTGAAGGACACAAGGAAAGGTGTTCCTGACCAGGAGCCTGCACTGACGACTCAGTGCTTGCAGTTTTTTGAAAATTCAGAAGAGGAGGCGATAGAGCTGGAGGCTGATTCGGCAATGTAAGCCAAAACCTGTTCCTGATGCTCCTGCTTTAAAAGCGGTTTACCTACTCCCAGAAAAGGGAGCCTTCCAGGCCTTCTGGAGCCAGATGATGACGCAGGCTCAACACCTCCTGCCTTAGGTGCTATTGTGCTTTTGGCACTACCAGCAAATGTACCACCATCACTGTTGTGAACGTTTTGGAAATGACTTCTGAGTTGGGGCTCCCTCTGTTGGTTGCTGAGGGTATTGAACCTGTGTTGAAAAGTAGAAGTCCATCACCTGCGAGCGATGAATGGCAATCAGGGGAGATGGACTGGGCTGATATAAGTGAGCTGCCTTCCCATGATCCTCGCCGGTGATCAATTGTTGTTTCTTGGTCCATTTGGAAGTCAGCTGGTGTCTTGCCTTTGTCTGCTACTTTCAGATAAGTTATTTGCTGCTTGTTTCTATCGTGTTTGCTATTTCCATTTTTTGTCTGCACTTTTGTGGGAGGCCTGTGCTACTCTCTGTTTTTCAGTAGCCACTGTTTATATGTTCAATTGCTCTGTCCCTACTATTTTGTGTGGCTGCGGGTTAGCCGCTTGTTCACACCGAGATCTGATTTAGTGGGTGGCGAGATCGTGGGATCTCAGCATTTTTTAAATCAGAAGTGTTGGAAGTTTTTCTAGGGTTTTGCTGGGTTGCAGATAGTATTCTATCCTGTCCTGTCCTATCTAGGCAGAGTTTGGCCCCAGCGTTTGCTCACTCTATTTTCTGCCTGCATTTGTATTTCTTCTTGTCTAACCGCCATTATATGTATGGGGGCTACCTATTCCTTTTGGGCTCTGCTCCGGGGCAGTTAGTTTTCCTGTTTCTATCTTTAGGTGTAGCTAGCTCTCCTGCTGTGCCGAGGCGTCTAGGTCACCGTAGGTGCGTCCCACGGCTGCTTCTAGTTGTGCATTTAGTTTAGGGATCTGCAACCCATTAGTTCCAAACCTCTCTGGGTGTTCGGCTGCCTTGGATGTTTTTGGCTCCTGTCCTCCTCAGCTACCAAATCATAACAGAATCACCGGCCATACTGAAAATTCTATGGTACTCAACAGAAAGGAAAAATAGTAAATAAAAAAAGAAAGAATAGTCAGAATTTTTTTTTTTGTGTGTATTTTTTCCTCTTTATCTATGGGGGCTGAGGAGGAGTTTTTTTTTCTGCAATGGAAATCAAGCATTTGTTGATCGCGTGGAGCAGCTTGCTGCTGAAATTCGGAGTATTTCTGTCTATCTCACTCAGTCATCTGCTGTAGAACCTAAGATCCCTACTTCTGATTTACTTTTTGGGGATCGGTCTAAATTTTTGAATTTTAAAAAAGCTGGAAGTTGTTTTTTGCTCTGAAACCTTAGTCCTCCGGGAATGCAGCACAGCAGGTTCAAATTGTCATCTCCCTGTTGCGCGGCGACCTCAGGATTGGGCCTTTTCCCTGACACCTGGGGATCCTGTTTTGACTGATGTTGATGTGTCTTTTCAGGCTCTGGGGTTGTTGTACGATGAACCTAATGTTACTGATCAAGCTGAGAAAACCTTGTTGGCATTGAATCAGGGTCAGGAGGTCGCGGAGGCTTATATTGTACGAAATTACCAAAATATGGAGCTCCAACTTACTATTAATGGATAGATCGATATGCCACATGGGCAAGCTCTTTTTCTGATGAAGGGTCTGGCAGAGACTGTAAAGGATGGTGGGATTTCCTGTTCCCTCTGGTGTCAATGACTCTATGTCATTAGCTATTCAAATTCACAGACGTTTAAGTGAGAGTAGAAATATGCGAGAGGTGGTGATGCCTTGCGAGCCAGCCCCTGAGCCCACTGCAGTGTGATGGAGTGGTTTCTGGGGCTCGGCGTTGAGAGTTTCGAAAGTGTAATAAGTTGTGCTTCTATTGTGGAGACGCTTCTCATACTATTTCCGTCTGCCCTAAGCGGGGAAGATGTTTTGCGTGCTCAGTTGTTTTGGATAATGTTCTGACTAAATTTCTTTTGACTGTTACCTTGATTTGCTCCGTGTCCACATTTTCGGCTCAGGCTTTTGTTGATTCAGGAGCAGCTCTAAACCTGATGGATTTTGATTTTGCGAAACGTTGTGGTTTTCCCATGGTACCCCTGCGGAGGTCTATTCCTTTGCTGGGTATTGATTCTACCCCTTTAGCGGAGAATAAACCCCAGTTTTCGACCCAGGTGATAATGCGGGTTGACCCGGACCACCAAGAGAATTGCAAATTTTGGTGTTACATAATTTACAGTACATTATTGTACTGGGTTTTCCTTGGTTACAGACTCATAATCCTGTTTTAGATTGGAAGTCTGTGTCTGTGGTCAGTTGGGGTTGTCAATGTGTTCGTAATGACCCTCCTGTTTTTTCTACCTCTCCCCAGTCTCAAGATGTCCCTGACTATTTGGCTGATTTTTCTGATGTGTTTAGTGAGAGTAAGTCTGCGTCCTTACCTCCTCATAGGAGTTGTGATTGTGCGATTGAGTTGTTACCCGGTTGTAAATTTCCCAAAGGTCGGCTCTTCAATTTATCGGTACTTGAGCATGATGCTATGCGATCTTATATCAAAGAATCTTTGGAGAAGGGTCATATCAGACCATCCTCTTCACCCTAGGGCGCCGGCTTTTTCTTTGTGGCCAAAAAGGATGGTTCATTGAGGCCAGGTACTGACTATCATCTCCTTAATAAGATCACTGTTAAATATCAGTATCCGTTGCCCCTGATTTCTGATTTATTTTCCAGAGTGAAATGTGCCAGTTGGCTTACCAAGCTTGACCTCAGGGGGCTATAATCTTATTCGTATCAAGCACGGAGATGAATGGAAGACGGCGTTTAATACCCCTGGGGGGCATTTTGAGTACCTAGTGATGCCTTTTGGGCTCTCTAATGCCCCTTCCATCTTCCAGTCTTTGATGAACGATATTTTCCGGGATTTGGTGGATAAGTTTCTGATCGTTTATTTGGACGATATTTTGATATTTTTCAAAGACTGGGATTCTCATGTGGAACATGTTCGGATGGTATTCCGGATTTTGAGAGAGAATGCTTTGTATGTTAAGGGATCAAAATATCTCTTTGGCGTACAGAAGGTTTCGTTTTTGGGATTCATTTTGTCTCCGTCTGCTATTGAAAGGGACCCGGTCAAGGTTCAGGCCATTTGTGATTGGGTTCAACCCACTTCATTGAAGGTTCTTCAGAGATTTTTGGGTTTTGCTAATTTCTACCGTAAATTTATAAGTAATTTCTCTGGTATTGTGAAACCACTGACTGATTTGACCAAAAAGGGTTCTGTTGTGGTGAATTGGTCTCCTGAGGCAGTTTCTGCATTTCAGGAGCTCAAGCTGAGATTCACTTCTGCTCCTGTTCTACTGCAACCTGATGTTTCTCTACCATTTCAGGTGGAGATAGATGCTTCTGAGATTGGTGCAGGAGCCGTTTTGCCCCAAAAGGATCCTGTAACCTCTAAGATTAACCCTTGTGCCTTCTTCTCCCGAAAGTTTTCCCCAGCTGAACGTAATTATGTTGTGGGGAATCGGGAATTATTGGCTATGAAGTGGTCGTTCGAAGAGTGAAGACATTGGTTGGAGCGAGCCAGATATCAAGTTGTGGTCCTCACTGACCACAAAAACTTGATCTATCTCGAATCAGCCAAGCGATTGAATCCCAGACAGGCCAGGTGGGCCTTGTTTTTCACACGTTTTAACTTTGTGTTCTCCTTCCTCCTGGGTACTAAGAATATTAAGGTGGATGCCCTCTTTAGGAGTTTCCTTGCAGATTCTATTGATGTGACTGAGCCTATGGCCATTCTGAAGGAGGGTGTCGTTCTTTCCACTATCTCACCCGATTTGAGACTGGCCCTGGAACAATTTCAGGGGGATAAACCTGAATGTTGCCCTGCGGGGAAATTGTATGCCTCAGACCAATGGAGAGAAAAATTATGTCTAAAGTCCATTGCTCTGCGTTGGCTGGTCATCCCGGTATTTTTGGTACTTGAGATTTGGTGAGTCGGTCCTTTTGGTGGCCTACTTTATCTCGTGACGTCAGGAACTTTGTGCTGTCCTGTGGGACTTGTTCTCGGTCCAAACCTTGCTATCGGTCTAGTGGATTGTTAATGCTATTGCCTGAGCCCAAGAGGCCATGGACCCATATCTCTATTGATTTTATTTCCGACCTCCCTGTCTCTCAGAGAATGACCGTTATCTTGGTGATCTGTGATAGGTTTTCCAAGATGATCCATCTTGTGCCACTGCCGAAGTTGCCATCCTTTTCCGAGTTGGTGCCCTTGTTTTTTCAGCAGGTGGTTAGGTTGCATGGCATTCCAGAGAACATTGTTTCTGACAGAGGAGTCCAATTTGTTTCAAGATTTTGGAGGACATTTTGTTCTAAACTGGGAGTTCAGCTGTCTTTCCCCTCTGCGTTTCACCCTCAGACCAATGGGCAGACGGAGAGAACAAACCAGACCTTGGAGACTTATTTGAGATGTTTTGTGTCTGCTGAGCAGGATGACTGGGTCTCTTTTTTGCCTTTGGCTGAATTTTCTCTGAATAATAGGACTAGTTCTGCCACCTTGATGTCTCCTTTTTTCTGCAATTTCTGGTTTCATCCTTGGTTTTCTTTGGGGCTGGTGGAGGCTCTGTCTGTCCGGGTGTTGACTCTATGGTGGAGAGAATGCAGATTTGGGATCAAGTAGTGGATAAATTGTCTCTCTCTCAGGAGAGGGCCCAGCGGTTTGCCAACTGGCATAGGACTGATGATCCTCGGTTTAAAGTGGATGACTTGGTTTGGTTGTCCTCAAAGAATATCCCTATGAAGGTTGCGTCTACAAAGTTTAAGCCAAGGTTCATTGGCCCTTATAGGATCTTGGAAGTCCTTAATCCAGTTTCTTTTCATTTGGCTCTTCCAGGGACGTTTAAGATTCATAACGTCTTCCATAAATCTTTATTGAAAAGGTTTGTCGAGCCAGTGGTTCCTATGGCTGCATCTCCTGAGCCTGTCTTGGTTGAGGGCAATCTGGAGCATGAAGTGGAGAAGATATTGGATTCTCATTTGGCTGGATGGAAACTCCAGTACTTGGTTAAGTGGAAAGGTTATGATCAGGAGGACAACTCTTGGGTGTTTGCTTCTGACATTCATGCAGAGAGACTGGTTCGTGCCTATCACCGAACTCATCCGGATCGGCGTGGTGGTGCAGGTGAGGGTTCGGTGACCCCTCCTCAAGTGGGGGGGTACTGTTGTCAAATGACTTCTGAGTTGGGGTTCCCTCTGGTGGTTGCTGAGGGTATTGAACCAGTGTTGAATAGTAGAAGTCCATCACCTGCGAGCGATGACTGGCAATCAGGAGAGACGGACTGGGCTGATATAAGTGAGCTGCCTTTCCATGATCCTCGCCGGTGATCAATTGTTTCCTGGCTCATTTGGAAGTCAGCTGTGTCTTGCCTTCGTCTGCTGCTTTCAGATAAGTTATTTGCTGCTTGTTTCTATTGTGTTTACTATTTCCATTTTTTGTCTGCACTATTGTGGGAGGTTAGCCGGGTTCCCCTCCAGGGGCCTGTGCTACTCTCTGTTTTTCAGTAGCCACTGTTTATTTGCTCAATTTCTCTGTCCCTACTATTTTGAGTGGCTGCGGGTTAGCCGCTTGTTCACACCGGAGATCTGATTTAGCGGGTGGTGAGATCGTGTGATCTCAGCATTTTTTAAATCAGAAATGTTGGAAGTTTTTCTAGGGTTTTGTTGGGTTGCAGATAGTATTCTGTCCTGTCCTGTCCTATCTAGGCAGTGTTTGGCCCCAGCGTTTGCTCACTCTATTTTCTGCCTGCGTTTGTATTTCGTCTTGTCTAACCGCCATTATATGTGTGGGGGCTACCTATTCCTTTGGGCTCTTCTCCGGGGCAGTTAGCTTTCCTGTCTCTATCTTTAGGTGTAGCTAGCTCTCCTGCTGTGCCGAGGCCTCTAGGTCACCGTAGGTACGTCCCACGGCTGCTTCTAGTTGTGCGGTTTGTTTAGGGATCTGCAACCCATTAGTTCCCAACCTCTCTGGGTGTTCGGCTGCCTTGGCTGTTTTTTGCTCCAGTCCTCCTCAGCTACAAAATCATGATACATCACAATCAGTACCAGCTGGCCCCCCCTCGCCCACGTCCGTGGCCTTTTCCACCATACTTCCTCATGTTTGGGAAAATGTACCAAAAATACCAGCAGATATATGGTACCGTATGAGGAGCGTACAGCTGTATACTGTGTACGGAAAAATAATAATAATAATAATCTTTATATATAGCGCCAACATATTCCGCAGCCCTTTACATTTTAAATTTAAATCTCCCTATTAGTGTTGAGCATTCCGATACTGCAAATATCGGGTATCGGCCGATATTTGCTGTATCGGAATTCCGATATTTTTGTCATATCGGATACCGGAATCGGAGTTTTCCGACCAAGTCTATAGGAGTTCCTGTGTCACAGAACGAAGTACGTGACACAGGAACTCCCCGAAACTGTCACTGTCAGTGTCGGTCGGTCTGTCAGGTGTCAGGACTCAGCAGAGTCCGCACTTACCTGTGAGAAGATCCCCTTCCCCCGCGGTCATGTCCTCCTGGATGGCCGCCATTACCCTGTCCCTGGCGGTCACGTGCAGAATCTCGCGATAACTGCAGTGACTGCTGGGAACTGGGTAATCTCGGCCAGCTGTACTCTCGCGACAGCTGGCCGTAAACCAGTCCGGATTGCGTCATCGCCGGGGACGCAGCAGTGGTAAGCAGCTCTGCTGTATGTGGATTTCAGGCTCAGCCTGTCATCCAGATGTAGCAGAACTGGACTCGTCGTGGGACACTCGTGATTTTGGACTGCGTCGGACAGGAAGTATTTGTGTTGGTTTATTATTTTTGTTTTTTTACAGGAGATCAATGGCATCGTAGAAATGAGAGTGTAATAAAATTAATGAAAACTGTGTGGTATTTTATTTCATTAAAAGACTTTTTTCTTGCTGTGTTTTTTTTTTTTAATTTTCAAACTATGATTAATAATGGATTGGTGTCTTTTTGACGCCTTATTGTCACCGATCAATCAAAGGTGATATTAACCCCTTATTACCCCGCTTGGCACCGCTACAGGGCAAGTGGAAGAGCCGGGTAAAGTGCCACAATTGGCGCATTTTTGGATGCGCCATTTGTGGGGCTGCTGCAGCCTGGTATTTTTAGGCTGTTGAGGGCCAAAATCCATGGGCCTTGACAGTCTTTTAACCCCTTAATGACCAAGCCATTTTGTAGGTTAAAGACCAGGCCAATTTTTACAATTCTGACCAGTCTCTTTATGAGGTTATAACTCTGGAACGCTTCTACGGATCTTGGCGATTCTGAGATTGTTTTCTCATGACATATTGTACTTCATGATAGTGGTAAAATTTCTTCAATATAACTTGCGTTTTTTTATGAAAAAAACGGAAATATGGCAAAAATTTTGAAAATTTTGCAATTTTCAAACTTTTAATTTTTATGCCATTAAATCAGAGAGATATGTCACAAAAATTAGTTAATAAATAACATTTCCCACATGTCTACTTTACATCAGCACAATTTTGGAACAAAATTTTTTTTTGTTACGAAGTTATAAGTGTTAAAAGTTGACCAGCAATTTCTCATTTTTCCAACAAAATTTACAAAACCATTTTTTTTAGGGACCACCTCACATTTGAAGTGAATTTAGAGGGGTCAATATGACAGAAAATACCAAAAGTGACACCATTCTAAAAACTGCACCCCTCAACGTGTTCAAAACCACATTCAAGAAGTTTAATTAACCCTTTAGGTACTTCACAAGAATTGAAGCAATGTGGAAGGAAAAAATGAACATTTAACTTTTTTTCCCAAAATTTTTCTTTCGACACAATTTTTTTAAATTTTGTCAAGGGTATCAGGAGAAAATGAACCACAATATTTGTTGTACAATTTCTCCAGAGTACACCGATATACCATGTGTGGGGGTAAACCACTATTTGGGCGCATGGCAGAGCTCGGAAGGGAAGCAGCGCCATTTGACTTTTTTGGCTGGAATTGAGATTGGACGCCATGTCGCATTTGGAGAGTCCCTGTGTGCCTAAACAGTGGAAACCCCCCACAAGTGACCCCATTTTGGAAACTGGACCCCTCAAGGAACTCATCTAAATGTGTTGTGAGAGCTTTTAACCCCCAAGGGCTTCACAGAAGGTTATAACGTAGAGCCGTAAAATTAAAAAATCATATTTTTTCCACAAAAATGATCTTTTCATCCCAATTATTATTTTCCAAAGGATAAAATGACCCCAAAAGTAATTGGACAATTAGTCCTGAGTACGCTGATACCCCATAGGTGGGGGTAAACCACTATTTGGGTGCATGGCAGAGCTCGGAAGGGAAGCAGCGCCATTTGACTTTTTTGGCTGGAATTGAGATTGGACGCCATGTCGTATTTGGAGAGTCCCTGTGTGCCTAAACAGTGAAAACCCCCACAAGTGACCCCATTTTGGAAACTAGACCCCCCAAGGAACTTATCTAGATGTGTGGTGAGAGCTTTGAACCCCCAAGGGCTTCACAGAAGGTTATAACGTAGAGCAGTAAAATTAAAAAATCATATCTTTTCCACAAAAATGATCTTTCCACCCCAATTGTTATTTTCCAAAGGGTAACAGGACCCCAAAAGTTATTGTGCAATTTGTCCTGAGTACGCTGATACCCCATATGTGGGGGTAAACCACTATTTTGACGCATGGCAGAGCTCGAAAGGGAAGGAGCGCCTTTTTCAAATGCAGACTTTGATGGAATGGTCTGTGGGTGTCATGTCACGTTTGGATAGCCCCTGATGTGCCTAAACAGTAGAAACCCCCCACAAGTGACTCCATTTTGGAAACTAGACCCCCCAAGGAACTTTTCTAGATGTGTGGTGAGCACTTTGAACCCCCAAGTGCTTCACAGAAGTTTATAACGTAGAGCCGTGAAAATAAAAAAATCATATTTTTTTCCACAAAAATAATTTTTTGCCCCAAATTTTTATTTTTATAAGGGTAACAGGAGAAATAGGACCCCAAAAGCTATTGTGCAATTTGTCCTGAGTACGCTGATATCCCATATGTGGGGGGGAACCACTATTTTGACGCATGGCAGTGAGCGGAAGGGAAGGAGCACCGTTTTTAAATGCTGACTTTGATGGAATGGTCTGCGGGTGTCATGTCGCGCTTGGAGAGCCCCTGATGTGCCTAAACAGTAGAAACCCCCACAAATGACCACATTTTGCAAACTAGACCCCCCAAGGAACTTATCTAGATGTGTGGTCAGCACTTTGAACCCCAAGGGCTTCACAGAAGTTTATAACGTAGAGCCGTGAAAATAAAAAAAATCATATTTTTTTCCACAAAAATGACCTTTTTGCCCCAAATTTTTATTTGTATAAGGGTAACAGGAGAAATAGGACCCCAAAAGCTATTGTGCATTTTGTCCTGAGTACGCTGATACCCCATATGCGGGGGGGAACCACTGTGATCGCCTTACTGCGATCTTTGGGAGGCACAATGAACAAATCTACAAAAGGTGAAGAATTGGTTTTCTTTTTTACGCCGTTCCTCGTGCGGTATTAGTGATTAGGCGACTTTATTCCTCGGATCGGTGCGATTACAGCGATACCAGATTTACACCCTTTTTTCATGTTTAGCTTCTGTCACACACTAAAAGATGCTTTTTTTTGGAATAATTTTTTGTAAGAATTTTTTGCATCGCCGTATTTTGAGAGCTATAATTTTTCCATATTTCGGCCGACATAGTTATCTGTGGGCTTGTTTTTTGCGGGACGAGCTGACGTATTTATTGGTACCATATTCGGGCACATAACGTTTTTTGATCGCTTCCTATTCCGATTTTTGTGGAAGCAGAATGAACAAAAACCAGCAATTCAGGAATTGTTTTTTTTTTTATTTTTTTTCCCCCGTTCCGCGTGTGGTAAAATTGATAAAGCAGCTTTATTCTTAGGTCACTACGATTACAGCGATACTTCATTTATATATTTTTTTATGTTTTGGCGTTTTTTACACAATAAAAAATTTTATAGAAAAAATAATTATTTTTGCATCAGTTTATTCCGCGAGCTATAACTTTTTTATTTTTTCGCTGATAATGCTATATAGCGGCTTGTTTTTTGCGGGACAAGATGACGTTTTCAGCGTACCATGATTATTTATATCTGACTTTTGATCGCGTGTTATTGCACTTTTCGAAGCGGTATGATGATACCGCTTGGAAAAAGTATAATTTACTACTTTTTTGTGTTTTTTTTTTACGGCTTTCACTGAAGGGGTTAACTAGGGTTACGCTTTTATAGATGGGATTTTTACGGACATGGCGATACCTAACATAGTATTTTTTTGTTTTTTATTTTTTTATTACATAAAAATGTGTATTTTTTAGGGGATTTTTTTAAAATTATTTTTTAATATTTTTTTTACAATTTTTTTTAAAAAATGATTTTTTTAACTTGTCCCTTTATGGGACTTTCACTTTTTTTACTTTTTATTGCAGTCACAATGCATTGCAATGCATTGTACCTATGGGGAAAGCTGCTGTGACATGATCACAGCAGCTTCCTGTAGCTAAATGACCCGGAGGTTGTCATGACAACCCCCGGGTCATCAAGGCAGAGATCGGGCCCTGCAAATACAGTGCAGGGTGCCGATCTGAGGCAGAGGGAGCTCCCGACCCTCTGCCTCCCCCCCTGAGCTCTGCGATCGCGCTGGATCGCAGCAGCCAGGGGGTTAACAGCCAGGGGCGGTGGGGGCTCCGCTCCTGGCTGTCAGTGCAAGAAGCCTGGCCACTGCAGCGCCGGCTCCTGCACTGATTGCGCTGGGGAAGCTGAAATTTCAGCTTCTCCTGCGCGATCGCTGCTGTGTTTGGTCAGTCAGATTGACTGACCAATCACAGCGCTGTGAGTGCGGGGACCGACGGCAAAGGTCCCCGCACTGCTTGCCGTGCCTGTCAGCTGTCTGTGACAGCTGTCGGCACTGATCTACCACTGCGTGTTCACACGCAGTGGTAGATCAAAGGCATGACGTGCATAGTCCGTCCTGGTGCCGGAACTGGCACCTTGCCATGACGGACTGTGCACGTCAGTGGACATTAAGGGGTTAATACCAGGCCGCAGCAGTCTGCATTTTACTTGGCTGGTTAACAAAAATAGGGGGATTCCCACGCCATTTTTTTTTCGAGGGGATCCCCTATTTTTGTTAACCAGCCAAGCTAAGCAGACTGCTGTGGCCTGGTATTATCAGGCTTGCAAGGTCCATGGATATTGGATCCTTACCAGCCTGAAAAACCAGGCCTCAGCAGTCTGCTTCATCTGGCTGGTTAACAAAAATAGGGGGGACCCCACGCCATTTTTTTTGAGGGGATCCCCTATTTTTGTTAACCAGCCAAGATAAGCAGACTGCTGTGGCCTGGTATTATCAGGCATGCAAGGTCCATGGATATTGGCTCCTTAACAGCCTGAAAAAACAGGCCTCAGTAGTCTGCTTTATCAGGCTGGTTAACAAAAATAGGGGGGACCCCACGCCATTTTTTTTTTAGAGGGGATCCCCTATTTTTGTTAATCAGTTCACTTCAGGTCAGCCGGGATTCCCTCTGATGCTGTGGGTGTCCCTGGCTGACCTGAAGTGAAAGTGGGAAGCAATCAATTATGCTAACCACTTCTTCTCCTGTCAGCCAGGAGAGGAGCTCATTCATTCGGGGGTTTACTGTGAGACTGTCAGCATTAGCTGCAGTCTCTGCAGTAAACATTAACCCTTTCAGAAGGATTACATCGGGGGACCTGACTGAACATCGGATAGGTAAGAATAATGTTGCTTTATTATTTTATTTTTATTACAAGTGAACAAGGGCTTCGCAAGGAATGGCAGTAAAATAAAATATTGTCAAAAACTGTGTGTTTATTTCATTAAAATGATTTTTAATTAAAGTATGTGTGTTTTATTTTTATTTCATACAATAGGATTAATAATTGATAGTTGTCTAATTGACAGCTCTCAGTTATTAACCTGGCTTAAACTCACCTTTCAATAGCAAGGTGGCTTTAACCCCTTATTAACTCATTCGCCACCGCTACTGGGCAATGGGAATAGACGGGCAAAGTGCCAGAAAGGGCGAATCTAATTATAGATTTGCCTTTTCTGGGGTGTCTGGAGGCAGATGTTAGTAGCCAGGGGGGGCCAAAAATAATGGTCCCTCTCTGGGCTATTATTATCTGCCCCCACTCGCTGGCTTTGTCTGTCTGGTTGAGAAAATAGGGCGGGAGCCCACACATTTTTTTTCAACAATTTTACACCTCACATATATATATATACATGTCATTGAATTTGTGACATATATATATAATATATATATATATATTTATATTTATATTTCATACACTTCTACATAGTATAATAGCCGCTAATTCAATTGCCGGCTTTTGTGAAAATACAGAAGCTGACATGAAATGACACATGGTTTACATAGAGTTAACCATGTTGTTTGATATATTGTTTTCACTAACAATTACATGAGTGTATGTGTGCAAAATTTGACACATGTAGGGGTTAATTAAAGGTGTAAATTCGTAGCAAAAAAGTCAGGTTTTTTTACAACGAATTTACACCTTTAATTAACCCCTACAGGTGTGAAATTTTGCACACATACACTCATGTAATTGTTTGTGAAAACCAGATATCAAACTACATGAAAAGACATGGTTAACTCTATGTAAATCATGTGTCATTTCATGTCGTGTGCTTCTGTATTTTCACAAAAGCCAGCATTACCCGGCAATTGAATCAGAGGCTATTTTACTATGTAGAAGTGTATGAACTATAAATATATGTATATATATATATATGTCACAATGACATGTATATATATATATATATATGTTTCTATGTGTGTATATCTAGTGTTTACAAGGAAAGAACGGGTTTTTTTTAGTTCCGATATTTCTGTCCCATTGACTTGCATTGTGTTTCCGGTATCGGATCGGCGATACCCGATACTTTTTGAGTATCGGGCCGATCCAATCCCATCCGATATTTTAGGATATCGGGCAGTATCTCTCAACACTACTCCCTATATATTTCCGGAGTCACACACAGACGCTCTCTCAGTATGGATTTCACCATAATACAAAGAGCAGATATATGGTACTGTATCAGAAGCGGACAGCTGTATTCGGTGTAGGGGAAAATTTCAATTTCCGTATATATTTCTGGAGTCAGACACAGACGCTCACTCAATATGGATTTGACCGTAATAAAACAGCAGAAATACGGTACAGTATCAGAAGCGGGCAGCTGTATACGGTGTAGGGGAACATTTAAATCTCCGTATATATTTCCGGAGTCAGACACAGACGCTCACTCAGTATGGATTTGACTATAATACCAGCAGATATACGGTACTGTATGATGAGCGTACAGCTGTTTCCGGTGTAGGGGAAAATTTAAATCTCTGTATTTATTCCGGAATAACACACAGACGCTCTCTCAGTATGGATTTGACCGTAATACAAACAGCAGATTTATGGTACTGTATCAGAAGATACCAGGTGCATATAGTGTAGGGGAAAATTGAAATTATATATTTCCGGAGTCACACACAGATAGTCAGCATGTATTTGTCCGTGATACCAGCCTGTTGTGAATGAGCTGGAGATGGTTTCTGAGGGGGGGCTCCCTCTGGTGGTTGCAGACAGTACTGAACCTCACAGCGAGGAATGGCAATCTTGGATCACGGACTGGACTGACATAAGGGAGGTTCCCTCCCAAGATGGTCGCCGGTGATCAATTGTTCTTGTCTCAATTGTGGTTCCTGGTTCATTTTGAAGTTGGTGGAGTCTTGCCTGCACCTGCTGCTTTCAGATAAGATATTTACTGCTTTTCTTTTTGTGCTTGCTTTTTTCATAGTTTTCTGCACTTTTGTGGAGGTCAGCCCGGTCCCCTCCTGGGGCCTGTGCTCCTCTCAATTTATCTGTAGCCACTGTTATTTGTTCATTTGCTTTTTCCTGTTTCTTCAGTGGCTGGGCTTTGTTTTGTTACACCAGAGATCTGATTTAGGTGGTAGAGATCGTGTGATCTCAGGTTTTTTGGCAATCAGAAGTGCTGGTATTTTTTAGGGTTTTTGTTGGATTGCAGTCAGAATTCTTTCCTGTACTTTTCTGTCTAGACAGATTGGGCCCCAACGTTTGCTCATTCTATTTTCTGTCTGTGTCCATGCTATCTTCTTGTCTAACCACCATTATATGTTTGGGGGCTTCCTATTTTCTTTGGGGATCAGCTCGGGCAGATAGCTTTCATCTTTCTGCCTTTAGGTGTAGTTATCTCTCAGGCTGTGACGAGGCGTCTAGGATCAACGTAGGAACGCTCCACGACTACCTCTAGTTGTGTGGTTAGTTCAGGTCACTGCAATCCAATAGGTTCCAGCCTCTCTGGTGTATTACCGTTTTTGCTTTTTCTCCTCAGCTACCTAAACATAACACCAGCCAGTACACGGTAGTGTGTGAGGAGCGTACAGCTCTATACGGTGTGGGAAAAATGAACGGTCGGTAACTGCAGAAAAAAGGATTAAAAATATTAGTGCTGTGTAAAAAGCAGTCTGCACAGCAGTGTACACACAGCAATACAGCTATCAGGCAGCCTAATAACCTGCGCTGCTGCACACAAGAAAATCCTCCCCTGTCAGTGCACACTAACTGTACAGCACAATTGCTATCAGCTCAAGCACAGAAGAACTTCTATCTTTACAGCCCTAACTCTCTCCCTACTGATAAACAGCAACCTCTCCCAACTGTGAAGATCGCCAGAAGTAAAATGGAGGTCGGCAGCGAGGGCTTTTATAGAAACTATGACAGCCCCCAAAGCAAGTCAATCACTGCAATGCTCTTCACTACGAAGGTGGTGGACGCTGCACATGTCATCTCGTTGCCCACAGTGTACATCCTTGCTCATTGGCTGAAAAAAGGCACCAGCAAGCATTCTGGGAAATACGACTTTGGCGCTCATTTCGACAACCGCATGGCCGACCTCACGCTATGGTCGGGTTTCGGTTGACGAAACTCGACTTTGGCTAAAGTCGGCGACTTTTGAATCTGACCGACCTGTTTCGCTCAACTCTAGGGTTAACCTCTGCTCCACTGAAGGCCACTAGAGGTAGATATGACAGCCATAAACTGCCAGAAATGACATGGTCTGCATTACTGAGCCCCCAGCACATAGAAATTTGACACACGGTTTACTTTTGGCATACCCATTTGACTATTCCAATCTGGGAACCGTGCATACCACAACTATACTGTGGACTGTTACTGTTAGGATTGGTGGATCGCACTAAATAAAATATAATAATAAAGTGCGATCACAACCCGGGGTCCACCATGCAGAGATGTAACCTGCTGCTAATGTGAAAAATGACGAACTAAAGACAGCGAGCGAACACCCTAATAAGACTGCGTTAACTCCACACAGCAAGAACAGAGCTCACAATACTCAGCTCTGTTAGCATCACAGAGAGGAAGAGCTAAATGATTGAGTTCGCTCTGTAACTGACCCGTGCCAATCGCACACGTGGCCGAAACAAAGGCTGAGTCAAGAGAAAAAAACTAAAAAGACTCTAGAAACCCTGTTGACTTCACAGGGGCACAGCTCAATTGGTTGGATCTTGCTCTGTAACTCAACTTTGCTAATCGCACACATGAAGGAAACAGATTCTAAGCCAAGTGGGCCAGAATAGCACTAAAAGGCTAAAGCTAAACATCACACACACCAACCATAAATGATACTAGCACGCCTGCGGGCCTCGATAAGAGCCTTTTTAACCCAAATCTCACCCCAAACACTCACGCTGACATCACCTGCGGGCCAATTCGGAGCTGCCACATCACCAGAGCAGCTAACTTCCGACCACCAGAAGGAAGATGCCACATCACAGACATGCTCAGTAAGGTGATTTCTGGACTTAGACTCCAGGACGAAAGACCCCCTGTATAACACTGGCTACCATAGACTTGGCTGGAGAGCCAGCAGTAGTCAAAGGCATACCACGATCCTGAGCAAGACGCCGGGACTGACGTTCACGGTGTGCAACAGTCTCAGTGGCCGGACGCGAATAGGAGACCGTAGGGCCAGACAACGCCTGAGATCTAACCTGTGCAGTGGGAAAATTCCGGCACCTAACATTACCCCCTTCCTAACGTCCCCCCGGCGAAGTCTGACATGCTTGAAAGTCGCCACCAGCTATGAGGCAGGGATGTGTTTTTGCTCTTCGGCCAAAGCTCTCCTTCGCTCCATCCACACAGAGGTCCTTTTAATACAGAGAGACCTCCCCATTTACAGATATGTGCCCCAGAGTGACTTTCCGGCTGAAGATCAGATGGTACAAAGATCCCATCCAAGGGCACCTGGTCTTTAAGATACAGGCTCTCACAGAAACTACCCCATTTCGGTATGCTTCCTTTTGCTCAATCAATTTGGGGGAATGGAGGCACAGCCAAGGCAACCCTAGAAATACCCAGGGTTGGTAAAATAGACCCATTAGCCACCCAAATGGACATTGGCTTAGGAAGCATCACAACTGGAATTTCGTGCCATTGGGAAAAGGTAGCAGACATGAAATTGCCCTCTGCCCCATAGTCCACACAGTCATCAGCATTAAGAGTAGTCGACTCAAATGTCAAAGAAGCCCCTAAGGCCAATTTGGAGGAATCATCAACTGGAAAAGCCTCTCCCTAAAGCCAGTGGACTCTGTGACTACCTCTGATGCTTGTGACATTTAATAGCATAACAGGTCGGTTGAGGAAGTTCTGAGTGGGTGTTAGATTCCGCCCGGGAGATATTCATGGGCTCTACAGTGTCATCAACCTTAGTTGGAGGATTCATGAGGTTAGCGAAATTCGGAGCCAACGGAATCCCAGATCTACTCTGAGCTCGCTCCAAACCTCCTTCATCATTCCGGAGATCTATGCTAGTAGACACAGACAGCGTCGGACTGGAACACCTTGGGCCCACCAGAGAAAATCATTCTTGGGGCCCACTATGTAGCTACATAGAAATAAATACAAGACCACAAATTGTGCAGTAAAACACACTAATATCAGGGTATAATATAAGGTAGTACATGTCTTAATTATGTAGCAGGAGTTGGGGTAGCCTCCCTCATAGATTATAAAGCAGCCCCCCTCATAGGGGATAATGCTGCCCCCCTCATAGAGGATAATGCTGCCCCCCTTCATAGGGTATAATGCTATATATATATAGATAGATAATAGATACCATATATACTCGAGTATAAGCCGACCCCCCCTAATTTTGCCACAAAAAACTGGGAAAACTTATCGACTCGAGTATAAGCCTAGGGTGGAAAATGAGATTATGCCCCAAATGCTGCCCCATGTATTATGCCCCACAAGATGCTCCATAGATTGTGCCCTCATAGATGCTCCATAAATTATGCCCCCATAGATGCTCCATAGATTATGCCCCCATAGATTATGCCCCCATAGATGCTCCATAGATTATTCCCCCATAGATGCTCCTTAGATTATGCCCCCATAGAAGCTCCATAGATTGTGCCCTATAGATGCTCCTTAGATTATGCCCCCATAGAAGCTCCATAGATTGTGCCCCCATAGATGCTCCTTAGATTATGCCCCCATAGAAGCTCCATAGATTGTGCCCCCATAGTTTATGCCCCTATAGATGCTCCACAGATTATGCCCCCATAAATGCTCCTTAGATTATGCCCCCATAGATTATGCCCCCATAGATTATGCCCCCATAAATGCTCCTTAGATTATGCCCTCATAGAAGCTCCATGGATTATGCCCCCATAGATGCTCCATAGATTATGCCCCCATAGAAGCTCCATAGATTATGCCCCCCATAGAATGCCCATAGATTATGCCCCATAGATTATGCCCCCATAGATTATGCCCCATAGATGCTCCTTAGATTATGCCCCCATAGATGCTCCTTAAATTATGCCCCCATAGAAGCTCCATAGATTGTGCCCCCATAGATGCTCCATAGATTATGCCCCCATAGATGCTCCATAGATTATGCCCCCATAAGTGCTCCTTAGATTATGCCCCATACAAGCTCCATGGATTGTGCCCCCATAAATGCTCCTTAGATTATTCCCCCATAGATGCTCCATAGATTATGCCGCCATAAATGCTCCACAGATTATGCCCCCATAGATTATGCCCCCATAAATGCTCCACAGATTATGCCCCCATAAATGCTCCACAGATTATGCCCCCATAGATTATGCCCCCATAAATGCTCCACAGATTATGCCCCCATAAATGCTCCACAGATTATGCCCCCATAGATTATGCCCCCATAAATGCTCCACAGATTATGCCCCCATAAATGCTCCACAGATTATGCCCCCATAGATTATGCCCCATAAATGCTCCACAGATTATGTCCCCATAGATTATGCCCCCATAAATGCTCCACAGATTATGCCCCCATAGATTATGCCCCCATAAATGCTCCACAGATTATGCCCCCATAAATGCTCCACAGATTATGCCCCCATAGATTATGCCCCCATAAATTCTCCACAGATTATGCCCCCATAGATTATGCCCTTATAAATGCTCCACAGATTATGCCCCCATAGATTATGCCCCCATAGATTATGCCCCCATAAATGCTCCACAGATTATGCCCCCATAGATTATGCCCCCATAAATGCTCCACAGATTATGCCCCCATAAATGCTCCACAGATTATGCCCCCATAGATTATGCCCCCATAAATTCTCCACAGATTATGCCCCCATAGATTATGCCCTTATAAATGCTCCACAGATTATGCCCCCATAAATGCCTCCACAGATTATGCCCCCATAGATTATGCCCCCATAGATGCTCCACAGACTGTGCCCCCATAGATGCTGCAAAAAAAAAAAAGACATACTCACCTCTCATCGCTGGGGGCCAGGTGCTGGTGTCCTGAGCAGGCGGTGACACCGGCGCGCTATGGGTGACAGGTGCCGGTGTCACCACTGGCTCAGGGCCCCGGCACCTGCGATATTTACCTGTCACCGGGTCCACTGCTGAGCGCCGCTGTCTTCGGTCCCCCGGCAGTGAATGCTCAGGCAGGGGGCGCGGCGCTCACTAATGACGTCATCGCGCCCTCTGCCTGAACATCGCAGCAAGAGAGGACGCGATGACACAGCGGCGCCCAGCGGTTGGAGCGGGTGACAGGTAAGTAATGATATTCACTGCTTCCCACGCCCATGTGGGCGTGGGAAGCAGTGAATATTCATTTCTCTTTAGCAGCGGGGACAGGGGCTCCTGCCTCTTGTCACCCGCTGCTGCTCCGCTGGCATGGTGCCCCCATGGCAGCTGTGTGGTGTGCCGCTATTAACGACACGCCACTGGCTGGGGGCCCCTGGAGCAGCGGGGGCACTAGGCAACTGGCCCCTGTATGCCAGCAGGTGCCAGGGCCCCCCAGATGCCAGGGCCCACCGGAGAATCCTCCGGTTCTCCGGTGGGCCAGTCCGACCCTGGACACAGATATTAGCGGGAATCTCTCTAGTGGCCAAAGCATCCCTGACATGATCTGCTAAACCCTTCCAAAAAATAGGTATCAAAACCTTATCAGGCCACTCCAACTAGGAAGCCAGAGTATGAAATTGGATGGCAAACTGGCTAACCTTGAACAAACCCTGAGTTAATGCCAGGAGTTGGAGTGCGAGATCATGGTATCGTTTGGCCCTAAAAAAGACCTCTTTCAGAGCACCCAAAAAACGTGAGGCGCTAAGGATCAGTTGGTCACCTCATTCCCATAACGGCATTGCCCACTCCACTGCTTTGCCTGACAAAAGGGAAATTACAAATCCCACCTTGGTTCGCTCAGCTGGGAATCGTGCAGCCAGTAACTCTAAATGAATAGAGCACTGATTTACCAAACCCCTACAGACCTTGCTGTCCCCAGAAAATTTGTCAGGTAGCGAAAAACGCGGTACAGATGGAAGAGATGCAGCAGTAGAAACCATAGTAGTGGCTTTGCTAGTTGCTTGTGCTGCCAAATTTCGTTAATATCCACAGCTGTAGACATCCGCTCGACAGTGGACAACCTGGTCTCTAGCTGCTGGTTATACCGCTTGAGGTACTGCTCGTCTGCCATTGCTAGCCAGACTCTGGCACTAGTATACTGTTTGGATTGGTGGATCGCACTAAATAAAATATAATAATAAAGTGCAATCACAGAGATGTAACCTGCTGCTAATGTGAACAATGACTAACTAAAGACAGCGAGTGAGCACCCTAACAAGACTGCGTTAACTCCACACAACAAGAACAGAACTCACAATGCTCAGCTCTGTTAGCTTCACAGAGAGGTAGAGCTAACGGGTTGAGTTTGCTCTGTAACTGACCTGTGCCAATCGCACACATGGCCGAAACAGATGCTTAGTCAAGAGAAAAAACTAAAAGAGGCTCGAAACCCTGTTAACTTCACAGAGGAGCACAGTTTAATTGGCTGGATCTTGCTCTGTAACTCAAGTGTGCTAACCGCACACATGAAGGAAACAGATGCTAAGCCAAGCGGGCTAAAGCTAAAAAATGGCTAAAGCTAAACAGACACACATGAAGACAGTGTAGTAGCTTTCCACTCACACACACCAACCATAAATGATACTAAACCGCCCACGGGTGTTGACGAGAGCCTTTTAAACCCAAAGCTCAACCCCAACCACTCACGATGGCATACCTCTGGGGCCTATCCGTCACTGCCACATCACCAAAGCAGCTAACGTCTGACCACCAATAGGAGGATGCCACATCACAGACATGCTCAGTAAGTTGATCTCTGAACTTAGACTCTGGACGAAAGGCAACCCCTGTATAACACTGGCTACCATAGACTTTAGATTTAGCTAGAGAGCCAGCAGTAACCAAAAGCATAAGCAACACGCCTGGATCTACGTCCACGCTGAGTAACAGTCTCAGCGGCCGGACCGAATTTGAGACCACGGGACCAGACAATGCCTGGGATCTATCTATCTATCTATCTATCTATCTATCTATCTATCTATCTATCTATCTATCTATCTATCCCAGCGCCTAACAGTTGCTCTATGTTAATTCTGTACGCCTACCTCCTAGCATCTGTTGTTACACGTTCCATTTTGGGCAGGAATCATTAATCTGCCTTAAACAAACATTATTTCAAGTACACATTATTAAAGTAAATTGAGCGCAGATCTATATCCTGTTTAATTTGTGAAATTATAGACACATAGACCCTGTACCGATAATATGGACAGGCTGTTGTTGTATTTTCCTTTTATCACTTGCACACTTCATTTAAAGGGAATCTGTCACCCCATTGTCGGCTCCGATGGGCGTCGCGGTCTGGTCCGGCGCCTCCCATCTTCTAGCGAAGCCATCTTCTTCTCTGCATCCCGTCGTGGCTCCTGCGCAGGCACATTGATCTGCCCTGGTGAGGGCAGAGCAGAGTATTGCAGTGTGCAGGCGCCGGGAAAGGTCAAAGAGGTCCGCCGCCTGCGCACTGCAGTACTCTGCTCTGCCCTCACCAGGTCAGAGCAGTGCACCAGCGCAGGAGCCGCGATGGGACGCAAAGAAGAAGATGGCTTCGCTAGAAGATGGGAGACGCCGGACCGGACAGCGACACCCATCGGATCCGACCGGACGGTGGACCGCCCCTGGGTGAGTATAATCTAACTCGTTTTTCTCAACTTTCAGGTAACATCGGGGGCTTATCTACAGCATTACGGAATGCTGTAGATAAGCCCCTGATGGCGGTGGCCTCATCTCATACTCCAAAAATGGGGTGACAGACTCCCTTTAATTTGTGGTTGATGCCATAGTTTTCCAGGGTTTGGTGACTGGTAACAAATTTTGGTAAAGGACTTAAAAATTACACTTGTGTCCAAAATGTATGTTAAGCCAAAACAGGGCACTGGCAAAGGATGATGTACTATGAGAGAAAAACTACACATAGCACAGCAAAAATGTCGGCATTGCTAGTAAAAGCACAACTGACACTTGTGGCAGGAATTATCCCGCAGTTAGTAGTATGAAATGCAGATGGATTAAAATAATTGGAGGTATGCAAAGGACCCCTTTATGACATTAATATGCTCTAATAAAGCAAATGAATGGGGATGCCTTAATGTGTCAACCTATAACAAAACATCACAGAATAAATTATTATAAATACATATTAGATGTTAAACCTATCAGGATTTACACGCACAGTAGTACAGCCAACATTTGAATACAACCCACAACAACATCCAGATATCATACTTTATCCAGTTAAATATCATACATATTCAGAAGCAGCTTTCAAATCATGATGAATAGTATCATCCATATGCAAGAGTGAATTCTTAATTGCTAAATATAAAATTGTTATTTTTGTCAGCGTTCTACCTTGCAAATAAAATCAAATTGACTAAGAAACAGTATGTATGCAATCAGGTAAGAAAGAGAATGACAAATTATTGACAAGAGTGTGAATCTGATGTAAATATTGAACCTGTGCTTTTTAACAAACAAATATTAAAAGAATAAAACAGTTATCTGAAGCGGTAGATGAATGCAATAACGCTCTGCTCACTCGTTTTTAAAGCATTAACATTCATAATGAATTTGTTGAATTTTGATTAGAGGTACACCAATTGATTTGACGCCAATTCAATTAGTGTTGAATTCTTGGGAATTTTCTGAACCAGCAAATTTGAACAATTTGCCTCACACAAAAAATGACAGCAACCAGCCATTTCATACACATTGCAGAAGGTTGCATCAGGGATACAAGGCACATATGACCATGAGAATATAATATATTACATGACTTAACACAGACAATCAGGATGGACTATTATAGACTGTATAAAAGCAGAAGCAGGGAATGTAGAATCATAGAATAGAATCATAGAATGGTAGAGTTGGAAGGGACCTCCTGGGTCATCTGGTCCAACCCCCTGCTCAAAGCAGGATTCTCTAAATCATCCCAGACAGATGTCTATCCAGCCTCTGTTTGAAGACTTCCATTGAAGGAGAACTCACCACCTCTTGTGGCAGCCTGTTCCACTCATTGATCACCCTAACTGTCAAAAAGTTTTTTCTAATATCTAATCTGTGTCTCCTCCCATTAAGTTTCATCCCATTGCTTCTAGTCTTTCCTTGCGCAAATGAGAATAAAGATGATCCTTCTACAATGTGACAGCCCTTGAGATATTTGTAGACAGCTATTAAGTCTCCTCTCAGTCTTCTTTTTTGCAAGCTAAACATTCCCAAATCCTGCAACCGTTCCTCATAGGACATGGTTTGCAGACCGGTCACCATTCTGGTGGCTCTTCTCTGAACTTGCTCCAGTTTGTTGATGTCCTTTTTAAAATGTGGTGCCCAAAACTGGACACAGTATTCCAGATGAGGTCTGACCAAAGAGGAGTAGAGGGCAATAATGACCTCACGTGATCTAGACTGTATGCTTCTGTTGATACATCCTAGAATTGCATTTGCCTTTTTTGCTGCTGCATCACACTGTTGACTCATGTTAAGTCTGTGATCAATTAGTATACCCAAGTCTTTTTCACATGTGCTGTTACTTAGCCCTATTCCTCCCATTTTGTATATGCTTTTTTCATTTTTATTGCCCAGATGTAGTACTTTGCATTTTTCCCTGTTAAAATCCATTCTGTTAGTTGCTGCCCACTGCTCCAGTTTATGTATATCTTTTTGAATCCTCTCTCTCTCTTCTCTAGTATTAGCTACCCCTCCTAGCTTTGTGTCATCAGCAAATTTGATCAGTTTACCCTCAATTCCTTCATCTAAATCATTGATAAAGATGTTGAACAATACAGGGCCCAAAACAGAGCCTTGTGGTACCCCACTTGAGACATTCTTCCAACTGGATGTGCAGCCATTTACAACCACTCTTTGGGTCCGATCACTAAGCCAGTTATGAATCCACCTAACAGTTGCCTTGTCCATTCCATACTTAGTCATTTTTTCAATAAGGATTGTGTGAGATACTTTGTCAAATGCTTTGCTGAAGTCAAGATATACTATATCTACAGCATTTCCCTGATCCACCCAGTCAGTGATTCTGTCATAGAAGGAAATTAAGTTAGTTTGACATGACTTATTAGTTACAAACCCATGCTGACTCTGTTTAATCACTTCATTCTTATCCAGGTACTTGCATACATGTTCTTTAATAATTTGTTCAAAGATCTTTCCTGGTATAGAAGTCAGACTCACCGGCCTGTAGTTCCCTGGGTCCACCTTCTTCCCCTTTTTGAAGATAGGAACAACATTTGCTCTTCTCCAGTCTTCTGGGACTTCTCCTGTTCTCCAAGAATTTTCAAAGATTATGGACAGTGGTTCAAGAATTTCTTCTGCTATCTCCTTCAGTACCCTGGGGTGTAATTCATCTGGACCTGGAGACTTGAATTCATTTAGGTTAGCTAAGTGTTTCCTCACTGTCTTTCTGTTTATAGATATCCTGGATTCTTCTATTCCTTTAATAGGACAGTGAAGATCAGTTGATGTTACATTTCCTTTCTGAGAGAAAACAGATGCAAAATAGGAATTTAAAAGTTCAGCCTTCTCAACATCCTGACTTACCATTTCATCATTTTCATCATGTAAAAATCCTATAGCATCTTTGACTTTTCTTTTTCTTTTACTTTTGACGTACTTTTGTAGCAGTCATTTAGTGGTGAAAATGTTTATTGAGAGGAGGTCACAGCTGACCGCTTAGCAATACATATAGGGATAGAAAGCCAAGAGACTTTAAACTTTACAAATCTTGTGTGACAGCACGGTAGTAAATAATCCATTTACCAACAGCCATATACTGCATATTGAGGTCATTTTGATATTGTTAAGTCTTTATTTCTGTTAAAGAGATTGAAAGGGGTTGGATATAGTCCTAGAAAAAATCATAACAAAAAATGACGAATTTATATTTCATCTCTAATCCTGATGGATAACATGATTTAAAACTGAGTCCATCAGGTTTCTATTGAGAGAGCATTACGTTTTCAGCAAGTAGGGAGCAGAAAATCAATGAAAGCCCAAATAAAAATCATTCATTTGGCCCCTGGCTATCATGGTAAAATAAACACAAACAGTGATCATATGATCCCTTTAAGCACTTATATGCTATAATCCTCATGAATTACAGAATCTAAGGTAGAAGGGGCACAATCCTTGGCCTGTGAGCCACCTGTGACCCGCAATGCCTTTAATTGTGGGCCACACAGTGCTGTCTAGAAACAGCTAATCTAAATCATGTGCAAGCAACTGACTGTGTCACTGCATGAAGAACGTTAGGGGCCGTCAGCTTCTCTACTGGTCAGTAACCAAGGAGCACTTTCACACACTGCAATGAAAAGTTCTCATTGGCTATTACATGCTCCTATCAGTGGCAGGGACTCTGAGACAGAGGCTTACAGTAACCGATAAGCGCCCTCCCTGATAGAAATACAAAGCGCTCATTGGTTACTGAGGGCCTCCTATCACACTTCCCTCTGCTGTAATACAGGAGCCTCTGCAGTTGAGGAATTTTTTAATAGTTTAGTTTGTGCCTACTGTAGTATAGGTTATCTAAAGCTGAAGAGGGGATATGTTCCTTCTACTTTTGAGCAAATCTGTTCAACTTGTGGAGCACAATAAAATAAAATATTTTGTTTTTTCTCTTCTTTCTTCTAGGAGCCATAACTTTTTTATGTTTCTGCCCACATAGTCATATGAGGGCTTGTTTTAGTGGGATGAGTTGAACTTTTGAATTACATCATTAATTTTATTATGAGATGCACCAGAAAGCGGCAAAATATTCCAAGTGCATTGAAGTTGCAAAAAAAAAGAGCAATTTCACAATATTTTTATTTACCATGTTCACTATATAGTAAAATTGACCTGACAATATGATTGCCCAGGTTAGTATGGTTAAGCAGCTACCAAACAGGTTTTTTTTTTTATTTAAGTCGTAAAAACAAATTTTGAAATTTATAAATAAAAAACAACAAATTTTTCTTGAGTCGCCATTTTCTGAGACCCGTAAAGCTTTCAAATTTCATGATATAGTTCTGTGTGATGGCTTATTTTTTGCACCCTGAGATGATATTTTTGCTTATACCATTTAAGGGTAGAAACAATGTTTTATTATCCTCTTATTGCATTTTAGTGCAATGCTGTGGCTACCAAAAAAAACTATAATTCTGGCATTTTGATTTTTTCTCGTTATGCTGTTTAACGATCAAATTACGTATTTGCGGATTATAAAATGCATCAGATTATAAGACGCACCCCAAACTTTGTGGAGAAAAATAGGAAAAAAACTTTTTTTTTATTAAAATTGGTGGTGCTTCTTATAATGCATGTGTCTTATTGCTTACGGTTGGTGGTGGCTGTGATGAAGCCGGGTCCCAGGGTCGCTGCTGGAGGAGGCAAGAGGAGAAGCATTGCTGCAGGCCGCAGGCTGGGATGAGGGGGTGATCCGATGTGCGCCACTGCCGGTTTTTTGGTGTTGTGGGGGCTCTACTAACATTTTGTGAAAGCCCAGAGCCTCCGCACTTACATGGTTTACTGTGCGGTGGGCTACAGGAAAATGGTTGCAGGGGGATGCGCAGATGGAGATCTCGGTACCAAGATCTCGGGAGATGAGATCTCAGCGCTGATTGGACAGAGTTGGTAGGTGACCAATGAAGAGCAGAAAACCAATGGAGAGTCATGACACCGGCTGAAATCTATCAGTAATTAGGAAGCAAAACTGCAACTTAATGAAAAATAATATCAGCTGATTAAACTGATGACCTATAAAAAAGTGTCAAATTACCACATTGCCACTCAAGAAACCTCTTGATGGTTAAACCAGTGATCTGTCTCAAGACCTTCACAACCTTATTGTTGAAAAACATAGTGATGGCATTGGTTACAGAACAATTTCTAAACAACTGAATATACCAATTAGAATCATAGAATCATAGAATAATAGAATGGTAAAGTTGGAAGGGACCTCCTGGGTCATCTGGTCCAACCCCCTGCTCAAAGCAGGATTCTCTAAATCATCCCAGACAGATGTCTATCCAGCCTCTGTTTGAAGACTTCATTGAAGGAGAACTCACCACCTCTTGTGGCAGCCTGTTCCACTCATTGATCACCCTAACTGTCAAAAAGTTTTTTCTAATATCTAATCTGTGTCTCCTCCATTCAGTTTCATCCATTGCTTCTAGTCTTTCCTTGCGCAAATGAGAATAAGATGATCCTTCTACATGTGACAGCCCTTGAGATATTTGTAGACAGCTATTAAGTCTCCTCTCAGTCTTCTTTTTGCAAGCTAAACATTCCAAATCCTGCAACCGTTCCTTATAGGACATGGTTTGCAGACCGGTCACCATTCTGGTGGCTCTTCTCTGAACTTGGGTCCAGTTTGTTGATGTCTTTTTTAAAATGTGGTGCCCAAAACTGGACACAGTATTCCAGATGAGGTCTGACCAAAGAGGAGTAGAGGGCAATAATGACCTCACGTGATCTAGACTGTATGCTTCTGTTGATTACATCCTAGAATTGCATTTGCCTTTTTTGCTGCTGCATCACACTGTTGACTCATGTTAAGTCTGTGATCAATTAGTATACCCAAGTCTTTTTCACATGTGCTGTTACTTAGCCCTATTCCTCCCTTTTGTATATGCTTTTTTCATTTTTATTGCCCAGATGTAGTACTTTGCATTTTTCCCTGTTAAAATCCATTCTGTTAGTTGCTGCCCCTGCTCCAGTTTTGTATATCTTTTTGAATCCTCCTCTCTCCTTCTCTAGTATTAGCTACCCCTCCTTTTTTGTGTCATCAGCAAATTTGATCATTTACCCTCAATTCCTTCATCTAAATCATTGATAAAAATTTGAACAATACAGGGCCCAAAAAAAAAGCCTTGTGGTACCCACTTTTAAATTCTTCCAATGGATGGCACCATTTACAACCACTCTTTGGGTCCGATCACTAAGCCATTATGAAAACCACCTAACAGTTCCTTGTCCATTCCAACTTATCTTTTTTCAATAAGGATTTGTTGAGATACTTTGTCAAATGCTTTGCGAATCAAGATAACTTATTACGCATTTCCCGATCCACCCATCATGATTCTGCTTTGAAGGGAAATTAAGTTACTGACATACTTATTAGTTACAAACCCATGCTTTACTCTGTTAAATCACTTCATTCTTATCCAGGTACTTGCATACATGTTCTTTAATAATTTGTTCAAAGATCTTTCCTTTAAATCAGACTCACCCGGCCCCTTATTCCCTGGTCCACCTTTTTTCCCCTTTTTGAGATAGGAACAACATTTGCTTTCTCCAGCCTGGACTTTCCTTTTCCAAAAATTTAAAAATTTTTGGGCAGGGTTAAGAATTTTTGCTATCTCCTTATACCCTGGGTTAATTCTTGGCCCCGGGGACTTGAATTTTTTTTGGTTTAGCTAATTTTTTCCCACTTTTTTTTTTTATAGTACCTGGATTTTCTTTCCCTTTTTAAAGGGGCAGTGAAAAATCAGTTGTGTTTTTTTTCCTTCGGAGAAACAGAAAAATGGGAATTTTTAAAATTCGCCTTCTCAACATCCGATTTACCTTTTTATCATTTTCATCCTGTAAAATCCTATAGCATCTTTACTTTTTTTTTTTTTTTGATACCCCCAAAACCTTTTTTTTTTTTTTTCGTCATTACTTTGCGGCCTATTGGAGGTAAAGTCATAATTTCACCAAAACGGGGCCCGAAAGGGCCCCAAACCCGAGGACAAAAAAATTTCAGAAGAGTCGCCCAAAATTTTATGGATCAATTTTTTCAAAAAAAAAGATAAGCAAAGTACTCAAATCCGGGGCCCGCACGTCTCCCCCAAAGCAAGCTTTTTTCTGAAAAAAAGCATTTCACGCTTTTAAAAATTTGCTCAAGAACATTAAGACAAAGTAAAATATGGGGAATTTGTTGATCAGATGAACCAAAATTGAACTTTTGGATGCCTTTAAAACCATTTTGGAAACCCAAAACCCCGAACCCCCCCCAAAAAAATTTTAAACCGCAATGAAGTTGGTGGAAAAAAATGGTGTAGCTGTTTTTGCTACTGCACGTCACTTATAAACTGAAGAAGCTGAATAAAAAATGTAGGGTATTCTTTTTAAAAAATTGGCCCAATTTCCCCAAATGGTGAAGAAAAAATGGGTGGATTTTTAGCAACCATTGATCCAAACCCAGCCAAAAAACCTAAAATTTGGTTTTCGAGAAAAAAATAAATTGCAAAAGGGGGACCCATCCCAAAACCAACCAACAGAAATTTTGGAAGGAACAAACCCTCAGAGTTTAGGGAAAGAAAACCACAAAACCTTATTTTTGAAGGTATTTTGTTTGCCAGGATTGAGGGGTGCTCCCGACATTGGAGATTTTTTTATGCAATAAAACTTAAAAATTTTTTAAATTAGAAAATTGGGACTTTTCAAATATTCCCCCCATGTTTTAAAAAATACGCGGGTAACTACCGGGGCCCCTTTATTTTTCCCCGCCATATGGTTGATTTCATTGAGCCATCTTAACTTTTTTTCCCTGATATCTAGGAAAGGGGCTCAAACTGCATTCCCCGGGGCCCCAAAAAGGGGCATGTTTTCGGATTTCCTTGAATGCAAGGTATAATTTAATCACCGCAAGATAATGTTTTCCCGCACCTATGCAATGTAAGGAAATTTGAAAAAAGCCGGTTTGGGCCCCCGGGGAAAAAGCTTTTTTGAGACCCCTGTCAGGGGGTTTCCCCTTTGCCCCGTCTTTTGACATTTCCTCATGAAAAATCCAGCAACACATAATTCAAACGGGGCCTAACGGGAATTTCATGATGTGAACTGCTACAATGAAATTTCAAAAAGCCCCACTAAGATAATAACACGCCGGGGATCAGAAGCGCAAAGACCCCACTGTAGACCTGCACAAAACCGAATAAATTTTTTTTTTTAAGGCTACTTTCAACTTGTTTTTTTGCTAGCGCATCGGGAATGAAAGCATAAAAAAAAACCTGCAAACCCTTTTAAAGCTGGATATTTTGTCGCATCAGTGCGCATTAGACCAAAAAACGCTGTTGTATGCGATTTAAGCTTTTTGCATGCATTTATTTTTTCGGCCCTGGGGTTTCTACGTGTCACTTTATCAACTCTGCTTATATTTTAAATCTCTGCTCTTCATTGTCTCTATCATCTCTTTCTTTTCTCTGTCTCATAATCTTTTCTCTGTCTCTATCACGGGGTTTATCACTTATCAATCTGTCTCTACATCCGTCTCTATATTGGTCTCTATCATCTTGTCCTAATCTTCTCTACATCTGTTCCTATCATCTCTTCCATCTCTCTATTCTGTCTCTATCTTCTCTCTCTATCATCTCTGCTTTCATCTCTGTCCTAACTTCTATCATCTCTGTCTCTTCATCCTGTCTCTTCATCTCTTCTCTTCTCTCTATCATTGTCTCTATCATCCCTTTTTATCTCTGTCTCTATCATCTCTATCACTTGTCCTATCATCTGTGCTCTATCATTGTGTACATCATTTTCCCTTTACGTCTCTATATCTTCATCTTTTCTATACCTTTTTATATCTACACTCCTCCAAAAAAAGTTTTGTAGGGGGGGTTTTTTCAAAAATGTGAGACATTATTTTTCTCCAAAATCAGTGCGCGCAAAAGTGTGGAGCGCAAACCCCCCCACGCCAGCCCCCTATAACTGAATTTTTTTTTTGCCATGCATGGCACACTGGCACGCGTTTTTTTAAAAACTTTTTTGGGGGAAAAAAAAAAAACATGTAGGTTAGGGGTAGGGGCGCAAACCGGGGGAAAAGCGCACTACGCCAAGCAGATGTACGGTAAGGTTTTCCCCGGGTCGCCCCGTTAAAAAAAGGGGGGAAATTGCGCATGCGACCGATAGCGCACATGCCTGGTGTAAACGCAAGTGGGAAAGGGCCCAACCCCTTTCGGGTTGAATTTTTAAAAATGCAAATACAACAAAAGCAATTTTTAAAAAAGGGATATCATGTTTGTAAAAATGTAGGGGTTCACTCTCTTTTGGGATCAGCAATTTGGCTGGTCCAAAACTTAGGGTTTTTCTTTTTTTGTCTTGGCCAAAAAAAAGCCTTTCTACACAAAAATTTGTGTGCAGCAGACAAGTAATAAAACAGGGCACCCAGTTAGAAACAAAAGGGGCCCCCTTCTATTTACTTTGGGTGTGGGGCCAAAAGTTTAAAAGTCTTTTTTTCCCTTTTCCCACATTGACCATGGTCTTCACCGAGGGGGAAAACAAGAACTTCCCCCCCCCCAAAATTTGGGGGGCTACAAACAACCTTCAACTCCCAAAAGAATGCAACACTGGTTAGGGCTGGCAAAACGCCAAAAAAAAAAAAATAATAAGTGCTTCGACCCGGGGGGGACCCTGTTGGGGGGGGCCCGCTGCGTAGGGGGGGGGAATTTGGGCCCAAATCTGTTACTTCACAAGTCCCCAACTATGGACCGGGGGGCCCCATATGGGGTATAAACAAAAATCTGTTACCCACCGTCCTAAGGTAGAAACGCAGAAAAAAGGGGTGTGTCCGAAAATTCCACAGGTATCACAGACAACTGTAACGCAGTAACCAAACCAATGAAAAACAACATTTCCCACCGGAGAACCCCGGGTTTTTTGGGGGGATTTCACCCAACCCTAAACACGTGCTACAATCCCCACCGAAAGGAAAAGGTATTCTAGGGGGCTTTTCCCCAGCCCTAACCCTGTTTGGGAAAATCCCCCGGGCAAGCACTAAAAGTGATTTTATAAGCGCAAAAGGGGGGAAGACCAAAGCCACCCTTTTTTGTAGAACTCAGACCCGCCCAAAAAAGGGGGAATAGGGAAAAAAAAAATGCTCCAGAAACGATTTGGGTTTTTAAACCCCCTTTTTGGGGGACCCCAAAAAGGAAACCGCTGATACCTGGGGGGTGACCCCTGAAACTCCAATGGGGAGATCTTAAATCTGGGCAGCCCAAAAGGGGGAAAACAAGGGGCTTTGTTTCCCAAAGACTCGGGTCCCCGCCCACCATATGGGGTACAATAGCAGAGCCTGGGGGGCCCAAATAATTTTTTCCCCAAAAGTTAGATGGGCCCGTGCTGGGGCCGAAAAAATAAGTTTACAGAGCCAGCGGGGCCCGGGGGGGGGGAACCCGCAAAAGCTCAGATTCCCCCGGGGAAAGGGGGGAAATTAAACCCCAAAAAACTGCTTTGTTTTCCAAAACACCCCAAACCCCCCAAATAAAAACCCTTTCAAAGGTTCTAGTAAAAATCTAACATCCCCCAAAAAACCCGGGGAAAGAGGATTTTAATTTCCCGTCCTACCGGGTTTGACACAAAACAATACAAAAAACAGAAAAAGGGGGAAAAAAAGTTTCAACAATACAAAGTAGGAAAAAAAAGGGAATTACGTAAAAATGTAAAAAATCCTTTTTTAAATGGTTTTTTCTTACAAGATAATGGGGATATAGCCCAAATTTTTTTAAAAACAAAGTTTTAAGAAAATGGGGGGGGAAATTTACCAGGCGACCACTCAAAAAACCCCAAATAGAAAACATTTCCGGAGGTAAAGCAAATGAAAAATTAAAAACAAAAAAAAATTTTGGGACTAAAAATTTTTAACACGGTTTTTGTTTAACCCCCCCCTTGCATTAATACTAAAATTTTCCAAAAAAACCCGTGCCCTTTTTCCCAGGGGCGGGATTTTTTAGTCATAAGGGATTAGCTGCCCCCCGGGGGGGGCGAGTAATCGCCCCCCCCCCCCCCCGGGTGTCAGGAAATTTTCACAGCTGACACCCGTGACGTTTCAGGAAACCGGGGACGGAAACCGCCCCCACTTTTAAACCCCTTTCACACCGCATCCAAAAAAGATCGCGGTGAAATGGGGGCACGGGGGGGGTCCCCAGGTGGGGGCTCCCTGCGGCCCCCCCTGAGCCCCCCAACCAGCGCGTTGACGCCCGCTCTGGGGGTTTTCCCCCCCCCAGGACCCACCCCAAAATTTGGGCCCGGGGTCCCCGGGGGGGGGGGGCCCTTTCCCCAGTTCCCCAGAGCAGGCACTGGGGAAACCGGGGCACTGCCTGAGCGATCGTGGTGTTTCAGAGTCGGGGCCCCTGTCACACCACGATCTGATAAATACAGTGATGTTTCCCCCCCTGGGAAAAAGTAAAAAGTAAAAAAAGAAAAAAAAAAACATTTAAAAAAAAACCAAAAAAAAAAAAAAAAAAAAAAAATATTCCCCAATAAATTCTTTTTTTATTGTAAATAAAAAAAAAAAAAAAAAAGTAACTTTTTGGTTCCCCCGGGGGCCCCTAACGCCCCCCCCTTTTTAAAAAAAATTCCCCCCTATTTAAAACCCCCTTTTTTTAACCCCTTTAAAAAAAAAAAAAAAAAAACAACAAAAAAATCAGTGTTTTTTCTCTACCCTTTAAAAAAAAGGGAAAAACACCAAACAAAAGACGGAATAAAATAAACAAGGTACCGCTGAAAACGTATTTTGCCCCCCAAAAAAAAAGAGCCATCACACGCATCATAAAAAAAAAAAAAAAATTTTAGCTCCGGGAGAAAAAAAAAAAAATAAAAAAATAATTATTTTTTATAAAAAATTGTTTTTTTTTTTTAAAAACGGGGGAAAAAAATTTTTAAAAAAATATAAAAAGAGGTATCCCCATAAAAACAAAGCCCCCAAGAAAAAAAAATGTTTATCAATTTTACCACACGGGGAAACAATAAAAACCCCTTTCCCCCCAAAAAAAATTATTTTTTGGCTGAATTTTTTTCTTCTAACCCCCCCAAAAAAAAAAATAAAAAGCGGGTCAAAAAATGGGCAGTTTCTCAAAAATTGGTACCAAAAAAAGCGTCACCTCGCCCCCCAAAAATTAAGACCTCCCCATAAAATCGGGGGGGCCAAAAAATCCCAAAAATTATAGTCTAAAAAAAGGGGGATGCAAAAAACAAATTTTTTCAATTTAAAAACGCTTTACGTGACAGCTCCCAAACCCTAAAAACCCCTATAAATAGTAAATCAAACCCCCCTTTATCACCCCCCTTATTAGGGGAAAAAAAATTTAAAAAAAAAAAATGTAATTTTTTTCCATTTTCCCTTAGGTTTGGGTTTTGGGTTTTGGCAAAGTTAGGTTTTTTTTCGCTAAATTAGGGGGAGGGTTAGGTTTGATTTGGGGGTTGGGGGTTTGGATTAAAGGGTTTTGGGGGGAGGGTTTGGGGGGGTTTGGGGGTTGGGGGTTTGGGGTTGAAAGGGGTTTCCCCCCGTTTTGGCACACAGGGCTCTCCAAATGTGAAATGGGGTCGTTCCCTTCCCCCAATTTTTTTCTTTTTAAAAAAAAAAAAAGGTTTTTCCCTTTAATTTTTACTCTGCCATGGTCCAAACAAAATTTAAACCCCCCTATGGGGTAAGGGGGCCCCCCCAAAGTTTATTGTGAAAAATTTTTTCCCAATTTTTTTTTTACCCTTTGGGGGAAAAAAAAACTGGGGGCGAAAAAATTATTTTTTGTAAAAAAAAAAAAATTTTTTTTTTTTTTAGGGGTTACATTTAAACTTTGGGGAAACACTTGGGGGTTTATCGCTCCCACACATTTTTAAATAAGTTCCTTTTTCTATTTTTTCCCAAATGGGGGGCACTTGTTGGGATTTTAAATTTTAGGCGCTCGGGGCCTCCAAATTTTTCTGACCCCCCCGACCTTTTCCCCCCCAAAATTTTTTTAATCCCAAAACGTCACTAAATTCCCCTTTTTCCCCCGGGGCCCCCCCATTCGCCCTACAGTAGTTTTTTTCCCCCCCCTATTGGGGGGTTTAGGGTTTTTGGGGGAAATTTTGGGAACAAAAATTTTTGGGGTCCCCAATTTTCCCCCGTTACCCTTGTGAAAAAAAAAATATTGGGGCGAAAAAACTTTTTTGGGAAAAAAAAAAAAGGGGGTTTTTTTTTTAGGTGTGCGTTTAAACTTCTGTGAAAACACTTCGGGGGGGCAAAGTGCCACCACACATCTAGATAAATTCCCCCGGGGGGGTCTATTTTCCAAAAGGGGGGGCTTGTGGGGGGGTTTCCATTTTGGGGGTCGGGTTCCCCAAATGCGAATGACCCCCCAGCCATTCCATCAAAGTCTGCAACCAAAAGCCTATTCCCTTCAGCCCGGTTCCCCCAAAAATAATTTTTCTCCCTATTGGGTAAAAGGTACCAGGACCCAAAATTTGGGCAAAATTTTGGGGGTTTCCCAAATTTTTTTTGTACCCTGTGAAAATAAAAAAATTTGGGGGCGAAAAAAAAAAAATTTTTTAAAAAAAAAAAGGATTTTTTATTTTTGGGGTACTTAAAAAACTTTTTGTGAAACACCCCCGGGGGTTTAAATTTTCACCCCACATTAATTTAATTTTTCCTTTTGGGGTTTTTTTTTTCCCAAAAAGTGTATTGTGGGGGGGTTTTCCCCCGTTTAGGCAGATCGGGGTCCCAAACACGCATGGGGGCCCCCCCAAATTCCCGCGGGGGAAAAAGGGAAAAGGGCCCCCCTTTCCCCCCCAAAAAATGCCCCCCCCCCCAAACAGTTTTTACCCCCCCCCTAAAGGGGGGAAAAAAATTTTTTCGGGAAAAATTTTTCAATAAATTTTGGGGTTTGTTTTCCCCTTTGGGAAAAAAAAAAATTTTTGGGGGAAAAGAATTTTTTTGGGGAAAAAAATGAATTTTTTTAAATTTTTTTGGTCCCAAAGTTTAAAACTTGTTAAAATTTTGGGGGTTAAAAATTGCCCCAAAGATCTTAAGTTCCCTTTGGGGGTTATTTTCCCCCAAAGGGGGGGTTTTTGGGGGGGTTTTTCCCCCTTTTTTCACATCAGGGGGTCTCCAAAAGCAACATTGGGAAACCCAAAACCCCCAAATTTCCCCCCCCAATTTTTTGGGGTTTAAAATTTAAATGGTCTCTTTTTTTCCGGGGTCTGCCGGCGCCCCCAAAAAGGGGTTTCCCCCCCCCCTAGGGCATCAGCGAACTCAGGGGCAAATTGGACAACAACGTATTGGCAAATTTTTCCTGAAAAACCCTTGGGAAAAAAAAAAAAAGGACTAAAAGAAAAAATTTTTTTTGGAAAAAAAATAGGATTTTTTTTTTTTTCATTCCCCGGGGGTTTTAAATTTTTTGGAACCCGGGGGGTTAAAAATGTCCCCCAAAAATCAATAAGTTTCCTTTTGGGGGTCTAGTTTTTCCCAATTTTGGGGCATTTTTTGGGGATTTCCACTGTTTGGGTCATCTGGGGCACTGAAAAAGGAAAAATACCCCCATCAACGCTCATTAAAAAAAGTTCCCATTTCCCCTTTCCCAAAAACCCCCGCCGGGGCCCCCCCCAAAAAGTTTCCCCCCCCAAATTTGGGGGTTTCAGCGTACTCAGGACAAATTGGACAACAAATTTTGGGGTCCAATTTTCCTTGGGAAAATTAAAAAATTTTGGGCTAAAAAACATTTTTTTTGGGGGAAAATTTTTTTTTTTTTTTTTTTAAAACCCCCCGGGGGAAATTTTAAATTTTGGGGAAAAACCTTTGGGGGTTAAAAATGCTAAAAAAAGATTAGTAAGTTCCCTTTGGGGGGGCAGTTTCCAAAATGGGCCCCCTTTTTGGGGGGGGTTTCCCCCTGTTTAGGCCTCAAAGGGTTTTCCCCCAAAGCGCATGGCGGGCCCAAACCCCAAACTCCAAAATTTTAGTTAAAAAAAATAAAAAGGGGCCCCTTCCCCTTTCGGCTCTCCCCTGTCCCCAAAAAAGGGGGTTTTCCCCCCCCATAGGGGGATTGGCGTACTCAGGAGAAATTGCATAAAAACCCTTTTCTTCCTTTTTTTCCCCTTTTTTCCCCTTTTGAAAAAAAAAAAAATTTGTAAAAGATCATTTTTGTGGGGTAAAAAGGTTTTAAAATTCTTTTTTTTCCCTTTTCCCCCTGCTTTAGTTCCCCGTAAGCACCTGAAGGGTTTTTAAAAAAAAACTTGAATTTTGGGGTTTTTTACCTTGAGGGGTTCAGGGTTTTTAAAAGGGTCACTTTGGGTTTTTTTGTCGGGAGACCCCTCAAAGTGATTTTTAAAAAAAATTTGGGCCCCCAAAAAAAAGGGTTTTTTTAAATTTTTTTTTAAAAAAGAAACGTGGTCAAAAAATTTTAAACCCTTTTTAAATTCCCAACAAAAAAAAAATTTTGATTCCAAAAAATTTTGGAAATAAAGTTTGACATTTGGGGAAAAAGTTATTTTTTAAAATTTTGGGGTGACAATTTTTTTCCCCCTTTTAAGGAATAAAAAAATTTAAAGTTTGAAAAAATTTTAAATTTTCAAAAAATTTTCGCCATTTTTTCGTTTTTTTAAAAAAAAAGCCCGTTTTATAAAAAAAATTTTCCACTAAATGAAGTACAAAAATTTGGGCCCAAAAATAATTCAAATGCGAAAATCCTTTTTAAAAATTCCGGAGTTTAAAAACCTCATAAAGAACAGTGGGGGAAAAATTTTAAAAATTGTCCGGTCATTAACTTTCAAACCACCCTTTGGGGGGGAAAAGGGGTTTTTAAAAAAAGGGGCAAAACAGACACGAAAAATTGAACTTTTTTCGGTCCCCAAAATTTTGGGGGTTCCCTCAGAATTCTTGCAAAGGAACACTGAAAAATATATACAGAAATAACATAATCAAAAAAATTTTTTAAAATTTAAAGACACATTTTTGTTCAATTAAATCAATTGGAATGCAGTTCAAAAAATTCAACAATTCAAAAATGTAAAGTAAAATGAAGAAATGTTATATAGCAACAATGTGATTCAGTCCAAAAACCAATATAGAGTAAACATCCAATGATTGAAAAGGGCTAAAGAAACAAATGGTTAAGGAGTCAATCAAAAATGTAATCTGGGTTGAACAGAACTTAAATAATAAATAGGGAGGGAAAATGATGCCAAATAGTTTCAGAGTGAGTCTTGTGATGTTCAGAAGTTGAGTGCACAATATTTTGATACTAAAAGGGAGAGAAATAAGTAGTGAAAGGACTGAATATTAAGAACACAACTGAATACCTGGACAAAAAAGAATGCAATCTCCAAAAGGTAGCTAAAAAGGAACATATAGGATATATGTAAAAAAAGTTGCAATTTTCCAGACCGCATGAGAGAATGAGAAGCAGGAGAAGGGATTAATAAGTAAAAATACCTGGATGAGAAAAAATCCCTAAATAAATAAGGATGGCTCAGAAGCTGAAGTCAGGACCAGACACTCACATAATGGAAGAGGGG
Organism: Oophaga sylvatica; assembly: GCA_033576555.1. NCBI lineage: Eukaryota > Metazoa > Chordata > Amphibia > Anura > Dendrobatidae > Oophaga > Oophaga sylvatica. Next base: position 516,439,006 of record JARQOD010000002.1, on the reverse strand, counting down.
AACTGAAGAAATATGGGAATGGATGTAAAGTGGTGAGAACTGGTCATGGAAAAAAAACAGTAGTATAAAGGAATGTTACCTGGAGCCAATGTGACAGGCGCATAGGTGAGGCAGGCTCAAACAGGTTGCTGGAAAGGCACTGTATAGGGAATGGAGAAAGTAAAAAGGATTGCAAGAAATGTCAAAATGAAGAGAGGATAAGAAAATATCAAAAAGCATACCTGGGGTCCGGATCTGAAAACACGCTGTGGAAGCAAGAGAAAGCAGGATCTGCTGCAGAAGGAGCTGAGCGTGTGAGTCAACTTCCGGGATTTTATGTGTGAGAGCGGGGGCATGGCCGTCACGTCAAATGGTCATGTGACCTGGCAGCAAGGGAAGAGACCGAGGAACGCATGCGCATGAGCAGGGAGGATAAGATATAAAGAAAAAGACGGAGGTCGCCGTCTCAGAGCGGTATTGTAACCTAGCAACTAGGAAACAATGTGCGCATGGGGGGGGGAGAAGCATATAATGTTACAATATGAGGGAGATCAAGCAACAGAGCTTAACTAGACCCTCCTCACTGACCCTGAGGAAGACACTAGTTAGTTGTCGATACGCGTGGTCTGAGTGTCCACTTGGTCCATGGTGTGTGCTGTTATATTGATTGTGCTGGGGTAAGGATCTCTCTGGGGAGATTAGCCAATGCATTTAGCACATCATGTTATCTTGATTTCCTTTTTGCTCTGGCATGTAGGATCCCGAATGTTAAGATTTATAAATTAGGGTGGTGGATATTTGTTTTTCAATAAGCATGCATATTGTGTAATATTTTATTTATATTTATAATTGCATGCATACATTGTTTCACCCTGTCCTATGAGGGTTATTTATTTATGCCTGATAACATGCACACCTTTTGTACGGACACTTGGACTATGCTGTATTTTCACTAACTATTGAGTAACCCAGTTTTTCTGTCTTTATGACTTTTTAATGTTTTTAATACAGTGTTTTGTCTGGTGCTTTGTCTTGTATAATAAATTGATTTGTATTTCAAAAGTATTATTGGTGATCCCAGCATTTTTTTGCATACACTTTTTTTCTTGGTGTGTTTTTTTAATTTTCTTTCAGGACTAACTCAAGTAAGTCGGCACAAAAATGTCTGACGTTGACATCCACATCTGCCTCATGTAGAAGCCTATCTACTGCCCATGCCTTTTTCATGTGTAATTGAAGTATATAAACTTTATACATCCCATGTGGCAAGAAGTGTCGAGTGGGAAGTGGCCTAGAGATTTAATGAGACGGATGAATTCATTAGTGACCGTAGAAAGATTTTTTTGTTGGGGATGTGGTGTTCAGGATTTTTTCTAAAACTATGGATAGTGGAGATAAAATAGAATTGGTAAGAGACACAATGGGTCACCAGGTGGTTTATGGAGACTCTTATGTTTTTTTCAGTAAGATGTAAAAAACCGTGTAATCGGATCAGATTTAATCAGAAAATCCCTAAGTTTTTTGTCATAGTACCCCTTTGAAAGTGGAAATCAACAACAGGTTTAATTTTAGTTGTTAGCTGGAAGAGGGATTGTGTGGTAAAACCCGGTATACATTAGTGTCGCTAAGTTGTTTGTATGCCTCCTCCATATAATCTGATCTATCCATGACAACCGTATGCCCCGCCTTATCCGCTGGTTTCAATATTAATGACTTATCAGATACTAGTGAGTCAAGTGAAGATCTTTCAGAGGGTGAGAGGTTAGCTCAATAATGAAACTTGCCCAAATTGATGTCCACGGGTCAATAGATTGATGTCCCTCTCAACTAGGAGACATATGTTTCAATGGGGGGTTATCCTTTGGTGGCATAAAATTACTATGCAGTCAAGACCCAATTCTTTTAACTCAAGTGGTGGAGTGGATTAACAAAAGGAGAAACCTGTAGGGGGGGCTGTTTTGAAAAATGGGCACGTAACCGTAGTTGCGGTAAAACCTCTGATGATCCATGTGGATTCAAAAGTAATGAACCTGTACGAGGGACAGAATGACAATCCTTTTTGGAGAAGAGACAATTGATTAGAGTCCAAAATTTAGATGATATGTTAATCACCAATGGTAGGTCGGTACCTGCGATCTGTGGATATCTGGTTTCTGTATTCCCCACGGCATTATCCACCCCTCCGCTCTTCCTCATGATCACCTCGATTGTTCGCTAAAAAAGAAGTAGGATTTCCTGAAGAGGTATTGAGGTACCAGGCGGTTGTCGGCCAACCCGAAAGCTTTGGAGGACGCGTTTCATGTAGCGTTGGGTGTCCGCGCCAGTGATAACTCGGTTTTTCAGTAATCCTCGCGTCCCCAGAATTTTCGTTCTTCTTTTCCAACTGGGTACGATAAACCTTAACTTTTTGATTTTTTGCCCTTCAAATCTTAAAAACCCCCCTATGTATTGCTTGAAAGTTGATTCTCGAGGCACAAGCAGAACGAAAATGCTGTAAATATATATTCTCTAGGAGAAAGTTTCCCACAAATAATAACTATAATAAGTGTATCTGCCAAAGTCCTGCAAATTTATGGCCATATAGGATACCCCAACACAAATGTCAATAGGGAAAACAAACAAAAACCTACCAACATTGAATGGATACTAAATGCTTACCCATTTGGGGAGGGGTATTGAATGGGAGGTGCCCGCTATACCCCGTCACACTTTCATGGTTACTTTCTCGGGGGCTGTACAGAGCACCTTAGCATCCAATATATATAATAAATAAATATATAATAAACGTCACCAGTGTTAAAAATTTGGGCACCGCATTCAATGCGGCGCATGCGCGTTGCAAACAAACGCTCGCGCGTCCTTCCCGGGCAGTCCAGGTCGGTGTCGCGGGTGAAGGGGAATCCCCCTATGACATCAATTACAGGCCCCACCCGAATGGAGTTTTCAGTGCTGATCGGCAAGGGCCAACCACACGCGCGCACAAGCAGCGCATTACAAATTGGGCAAAGTATGGGCAATAAAAAAAGGCAGCCGTAAAATATACAAAAGCAGTATGGGTGAATTACATAATTCGATTAGAATAAAAAATAGAAAAGGGAACAAGACAATTAAAAAGGGGAAAAAACTATTTAAGTAAACATATGGTCGCAGCATGGAAAAGACAGAAAACCCCTTTCCCTTCAATGTTGGGTTTTTTAGGGATAAGGTCGTCCACTCCAGGATCCTTTGTGCATAACACCCTTATAATGTAAAACAAATTGGGTTGAACCCCCAATTTTACCATCATGTGTGACACTATTAAAAAAAACAAAAAAATTAATAAAAACATCAAAAAAAATGAAGGAAAGCTACCAAAAATAAAAACAACAGCAGAATTTAGTTTAAACCAAAACGCTGCAGCAATAAACCATAAAAGGGACAAAAGAAAATTTCTCATTGAGACCATGTGGGGGCATCGTGCCTAAATAACAACCCCCCGGCACTCAAGCTCCACCGCAATAACTTGACAATGCCACGGATTTTCAGTGCAATTGGGTCGGAGTTATATGCAGCCTAAAATTTCCTAGTATTTTTTAACTTGCATCTGCCTCCAAGGTTTTGCAGCAACGATTCCTCACATGCTCACCGCCTAACCCTAAGTTCACACGATGTAAGTCCCACCCTAAATTAGGTTACAGGTGCAGGTGGCGTGTTTCACGGGTGTCGCCACGAAGATCTCGCGATTGCACAGCCTGACTTCTCGCAGCTGATTTTTTGGTGCTTATTTTTCGGCAGTGAGGGGTTAATTCTCTCTCTCTGTGCTATATACCCAGCCTCACCCAGCTGCAGTTAATTCGCGTATTGGGACTCCCTTCAAATACCCCCGGGGCTAGGGTAGTTTCGGTAAGCATTTCTCAGCTCCAAGCGGACGTGGTATTGAAGATTTGGGGCGAGTGACTGGGGGGGGTTTTTTTCCCCCCCCCTTTATCATTTTCCCTTACCCTTTGGTTCCCTCTGTTATTGTGGTGTGGTTTTTTTTTTTGCAAGGGGTTTTGGTTTTCCCTTGTACTGCTCTTTTGTCTTTTTTATAAATTTTTTTACCCTGTCCCCACTTTGTGATGGTCCTTCCGGGGCTAGATTTAAAATTGGGGGTTCTCAGGGGTGGGTTACCTGGCCCTCCTCTGTCCATTAACAGTACCTATGAAGGATTAGTCGGGCCCCAACTTAGGGGCAGATAGAACCCCACCTCCTTACGAAGACAACGTCATTTTCCCCCGCCCAAAAAATTTTTCTCCCCTCCGATCCAGGACCAGCTAGCTCGGCATTGCGATTTGTCCGGGCGGGGGGACTTAAGCCCCAAGGTTTGATCCCCGGAAAGCCCCAGACCTAAAGTAGCTCTTCTGCTTTTTTCTGGGGGGGGGGAAAGTTTTTTTTTTTTTTCCCCGGGGCAGAATTTACTTTGGCTGGGGCCCCGGTCATGGGGGGAAAGAAAAAAGGGTGGGAAAATTTTTATCTCCTCCTACAAGGGGCCCCCCCAAAATGGGCGTCTCATTCCCCCGGGCTCCCCCGGTCTCCTCAGGGTAGGGTTTTTCCAGCTCTGGGGGTTAAGATGGGGCCCGGGGCGGATCTCCCCTTCTGAAACTAAAGTTCGTAGGATTAGCGGGGGGGTCTCCCGGGGGGGAATTTTGTTCGGTTTTCCTAGGTGGGCCCCGGGGACCCATGAAAAACCTGGGGCTTAGGGGCTTTTTTCAAGGGGTTTTCACAAATTAAAGGGGTTTTTTGGGACATATGACCCTCCCGGCACTGGAACCCCCCATGGCCCTTTTATTCACATTGACAGACGGTGGGAGGGGGGGGAACCCTCCCCGAAACCCCCACCTTCTAAAGGGCCCCTTAATGGGGGTTCCCCGGCAGCCAAGGGGTCTAGAGTTAGGGGGGCAATTTTGGGGGGGGGAACCGGGGTGCCCACAAACGGGGGGGTGTTCTTCTGGGGGGAAAGGGGCTTTTAAAATTGGGGGGGTGTCCATCCCGCCTTTCAAGTAAAGGGCGGAAAAAAATGATCCCAGGTTTGTGGGAGGGGAATCTGGGGGTAGGGATTTCGTCCCTATTCTCTCATTTCTCGTACCGGGGGGGGTGGGGTGGGACAAAGAGGGGGTTTTTTTTTAAGTGGCCGGGCTAAATTGGGGGGGGCGCCGGTTTGCCCTTCGGGGATGCATTTAGGTGTTGGCTAAACCCTCCCCTATTTTCATCGACCAGGGCCCTCGGGGCGGGGAATTTTTTTTTCAAGCATGCAAAAATAAATTTTAAGGGGCGATACAAAAAATGGTCTTGTTTCTGTTTTTCCCACCCTATATGGGCCTTTCCCGGGTTTAAAAAGCAAACCCTTATTAATTGCAATCCAAAGATAACCCAAAGGGGTAATTCTGTAAAAAAACTGCATAAAAATTTGGGCATCGGCATGCTCCTAGGTTTACCTCCTTTCTGGGGATTTGGGATGTAAATTTTGGAAAGGGGGTGGAAAACCCCTCATGGGATACTGTTTTTAAAACTGCTTCCGGGGAAACCTAAACTATTTATAACCTTTGGGGCCAGAGGCGGGGCCTAAGGGGTTTTTTTGAAGTTTTTTGGGGAAGGGGGGTAAACCCCTTATCTTTTCCCCGGGTCCGCGGGGGTTCCCCTTTTTTAAGAAAAAGTGGGCCTACGCCTTCCTGGATTTCCCTTAATCGTTACGGTCCGAGATCCTATCCCCCCCCTTATCCCCCATTCTTTCAATCAATTGGGGGTTAAGTTTTTAAATTGATCCAGGGGGGTAAATCTGTTGTTAAGAAAGGGGGGGTTGGGGGAAAGGGTTTAACACTCCGGAGGGGGATTAAGAACCTTCATGCCTGTTATGTTGGGTTTAGGAGTCGGTAAAAAAGGCAAAACCCAAAAATTTGGGAACATGAGATTTTTACCTGATAACCACCCAATAAGGGGGGCCTGGACGTTACTTGGGCCAACGCCTCGTCCAGCCGAGAAACTAACTAAAAAAAAAAGAAAGAGGAAACATCGCCCCACATCCCAAAGAACTAAAACCCCCAAAATTTGGCGGTTTTACAAGATGAATATACACAAGAAAAAAATAGGCAAATTGGGGGCCCAAAATACCAAAAGAAAAATGGGAAAGGGCACTTACGGGATCCCAAAAAAAACCCCGAAAAAAACCAACCCTTTATTTCA
>JARQOD010000002.1:516274684-516432729 GCA_033576555.1 Oophaga sylvatica | reverse complement strand
TTTTTAGTGTGTGACAGCTGCCAAACATAAAAACTCGCTATAAAAACCCACTATAAATAATAAATCAAACGCCCCTTTGTCACCCCCTTAGTTAGGGAAAAATAATAAAATAAAAAAGTAATGATTTCCATTTTCGGGTTAGGATTGCGGTTAGGGTTAGGGTTGGGGCTAAAGTTAGGGCTAGGGTTGGGGCTAAAGTTAGGGTTGGTGCTAAAGTTAGCGTTGGGGCTAATGTTATAGTTAGGGTTTGGGCTAAAGTCAGGGTTAAGGTTAGAGTGTGGGGCTAGAGTTCGGGTTAGGGTTTGGATTAGGGTTAAGTTTGGGATTAGGGTTATGGGTGTGTTTGGGTTAGGGTTGGGATTAGGGTTGGGTGTGTTGGGGTTAGGGTTGGAGTTAGAATTGGGGGATTTCCACTGTTTAGGCACATCAGGGGCTCTCCAAATGTGACATGGTGTCCGATCTCAATACCAGCCAATTTTATTATGAAAATGTCAAATGGCGCTCCTTCACTTTCGAGCTCTGCTGTGCACCCAAACAGTGGTTCCCCCGACATATGGGGTATCAGCATACTCAGAATAAATTGAAAAACAATTTTGGGGTCAAATTTCTCCTCTTACCCTTGAAAAAATAAAAAATTGGGAACTAAAAGATCGTGTTTGTGAAAAAAATATGATTTTTTTTCACGGCTCTGCGTTATAAACTTGTGTGAAGCACTTTGGGGTTCAAAGTGCTCACAACACATCTAGATTAGTTCCTTAGGGGGTCTAGTTTCGTAAATGGTGTCACTTGTGGGAGTTTTCCACTGTTTAGGCACATTAGGGGCTCTCTAAATGCTACATGGCGTCCGATCTCAATTCCAGCCAATTTTGGTTTGAAAAAATCAAATGGCGCTCCTTCCCTTCCAAGCCCTGCCGTGCGCCCATACAGTGGTTACATCTGGGCTATCAGCATACTCAGGACAAATTGGACAAAAACTTTTCTTGTCCAATTTCTCCTCTTACCCTTGGGAAAATAAAAAATTGGGGACTAAAAGATCATGTTTGTGAAAAAAATATGATTTTTCTTTTCATGGCTCTACATTATAAACTTGTGTGAAGCACTTGAGGGTTCAAAATGCTCACCACACATCTAGATAAGTTCCTTAGGTGGTCTAGTTTCCAAAATGGTGTCACTTGTGGGGGTTTCCACTGTTTAAGCACATCAGGGGCTCTCCAAATGTGACATGGCATCCGATCTCAATTCCAGACAATTTTGGTTTGAAAAAGTCAAACGGCGCTCCTTCCCTTCCAAGCCCTGCCTTGCGCCAAAACAGTGGTTTTCCCCACATATGGGGTATCAGCGTACTCAGGAGAAATTTCACAACTTTTTTGTCCATTTTCTCCTTTAACCCTTGTGAAAATAGAAAAAATTGTTTGTAAAAGATAATTTTTGTGACTAACTTAAATGTTCATTTTTTTCTTCCAGAATGGAAAAATTCCTGTGAAGCACCTGAAGAGTTAATAAACTTCTTGAATGTGGCTTTGAGTACATTGAAGGGTCCAGGTTTTGGAATGATGTCACTTTTGGGTATTTTCTGCCATATAGACACCTTATAATGACTTCAAATGTGAGGTGGCCCCTAAAAAATGGTTTTGTAAATTTTGTTGTAAGAATGAGAAATCGCTGGTCAAATTTAAACCTTATAACTTCTTAACAAAAAAACTGTTTTCCAAAATTGTGTTGATGTAAAGTAGACATGTGGAAAATGTTATTTAGTAACTATTTTTGTGACATATTTCTCTGTTTTAAGGGCATAAAAATTCAAACTTTGAAAATTGCAAAATTTTGAAAAATTTTCTCCATATTTCAGTTTTTTTATAAATAAACCCAAGTTATATCGAAGAAATTTTACCACTACCATGAGGTACAATATGTCACGAGAAAACAATCTCACAATCACCAAGATCCGATGAAGGGTTCCAGAGTTGTAACCTCATAATGGGACAATGGTCAGAATTGTAAAAATTGTCCCTTCATTAACATGCAAACAACCCTGGGAAGTAAAGGGGTTAACACTGAAATGCAACAATAAAGGATAATTTGAATTTAAAATATGCTCTGTTCCTAATTTTTGCTGTGTGAGGGATATATTTCAAGGCTCAGGTTTCTAAACCTTTATTGTTAAAAACTTTTATCCAAATACCTGGTAACAGTTAATGGTAACAAATTGGAGACATTAATATAAATGTCATTAGTGAATGAATGTACAACCTGATGATGATCCTCAATAGTCGGTCATGCACAATGCCTCACAAAAATTTTGGAATCACAGAGAGCCCAAAAAAGGTAACACATTTATTAAAAGGCAACCGTCTCTTAGTACTCCACTCCAGCATTTTTTTTATTGCATCGCTGGAGTCATGCTACTAACATATGGTCCCTGTCATCTCACCATCTGTTTTGTCACCACTTCCCGGTGCCACTTAGATCCCGATCCACCGTTTTGATGCCGCAACTTCAGACTGACTGGAAGTCAAAGGTAACTGTCAAATGTAAGTCTATGTGATCATTGTTAATTAAAAGTGACCTCCGGCTCAGCCCAACGAATAATGGAGGAATACGGTAGGTCACAAACTGCTGGAGACCAACTGAAACGACTTTATTTAAATAACTTATATACCATTGAAGAGGCTCTTTGCTATATTATTATCTCCAGCATAAATATCATTTATATATTTATCACCAGTGGAGTCCTGGACAGATGACCTTTATTACCATGTATGAACAATAAATGTGTATACTGTTATGATTTGGTAGCTGAGGAGAGCAGGCAAAAAAGGAAATACACCAGAGAGGTTGGAATCTATGGGATTACAGTACCCTGACTAACCACCACAACTAAAGGCAGCCGTGGAGCGTACCTACGTTGGTCCTAGACGCCTCGTCACAGCCTGAGAAGCTAACTACACCTAAAGATAGAAAGAGGAAAGCTATCTGCACCGGAGCAGATCCCCAAAGAACATAGAAAGCCCCCAAACATGTAATGGCGGTTAGACAAGAGGAAATACTGAAACAGACAGAAAATAGTATGAGCAAACGTTGGGGCCCAAACTTCCTAAATAGAAAAGGATAGGAAGGACACTTACTGCAATCCCAAAAAACCCTGAAAAGTACCAACTCTACTAATTACAAAAACACCTGAGATCACACGACCTCTACCACCTAAATTAGTTCTCTGGTGTAACAAAAACTAAACAGCAACCACTGAAAAAACTGGAAAAGGCAAATGAACAAACAACAGTGGCTGAACTAAACTGAGAGGAGCACAAGCCCCCAAAGGGGACCCGGCAGACCCCCACCGAAGTGCAGGACAAAATGCAAAAAGCAAGCACAAAAAACTAAAAGAAGAAAATGTCTTATCTGTTAGCAGAAGATGCAGGCACGAAACAGCAAGCTACAAAGTGAACAGGAATCAAAGATGAGACCAGAACAATTGATCACCGGCAACCCTGATGGGAGGGAACCTCCCTTATATAAGACCAGTCAGTAACACCTGATCGCCAATCTTCACAATCTTCATTGGATAGTTCAGTACTGTTTGTAACCACCAGAGGGAGCTTCTGCTCAGAATTCATTTCTAGCACATTCACAACAGTATACACCATCTTTGATTTTTGTTAGCATGACAATTCTCCATAAATTTATTGGTTTTAATCATTTAACTAATACAAATAATCAATCTTTATTGAAGTATCACATTTTGTTTGTGGTAGTCATTCTGATTTAAACATTCAATTTTGGGACTACATTAACACTATGTAGTTGGTCTCATATAGTTCTATGGCTTAGGCCATTTTTGGAAGATTAACATCAAGGAGCCTCCTGACAAACCCAGCTCGGCTAAGTGGGGCATGTTACATTGTAATAAGTGTGCCTGCTGACCTATTCAGCTATGATATATTACTATGTTTTACTACATTGTCACAAGTGTGCTACTTGACATTCCCAACTCTGCTACACCACTTCAAGTGAGGAATCTATCATACCCAGCTCTGCTGTACCGCTGGGCTCTCCTACAACAATCAACACTGCACCATTTCTCAGTCTCTTATCTGAGTAGTCTTTCCACATCAACAAGATGACTCTGCTATGGTGTTGTCATAACTCATTGGTTTATGTAAGCGGTTTCCTGGTTCTTCAACCTTTGTTCCTCAAGCTGTTTATCCTGCCTCAATAGCCTCCTGTCCTCAGGCTGTCCTCCAGCCTCTACACTACAGCCTCCATTTTTCAAGATGCTTCACCTCGTTGCAGAGGCGTAGCTAGGGGTTCAGCTCAAGGGGGTGAAAAATCTGAGGGAGCCCCTAACCAGTAACCCTGATTACAGCTCAGGTGGCGAACTCTAGTTGTGGGTATACATAGTTAACAGTGGCAATAGCAAGGGACCCAGGGTCCCCTCTGGTAGCTACGCTACTGCCTTGTTTTATTAACATCACCCATCCATGCTGCATTGCAACTGCTCCTCCGGGGTGATGGCATTAAAGGGAATCTGTCACCCTAAATTGGAGGGATATTTAGAAGTCATTATTATGGGGGACTTCAACTACCCTGAAATACATTGGGGAACAGAAACCTGCAGTTCCAGCAAAGGTAATAAGTTTTTGGCAACTATGAGAGACAATTACCTTTCACAACTAGTTCAGGACCCAACAAGAGGGGGGCACTGCTAGACCTAATATTATCCAACAGGCCAGACCGCATATCAAATATAAGGGTTTGCTGGTCACTTGGGTAATAGTGATCACAAAATAATAAGCTTTCATGTATCCTTTAATAAGATGTGTAGTCGAGGGGTTACAAGGACACTAAACTTCAGGAAGGCAAATTTCCAACGGATGAGAGATGATCTTGGTGCAATAAACTGGGACGATATCCTGAGACATAAAAATACACAAAGAAAATGGGAGACGTTTATTAGTATCCTGAATAGGACCTGTGCACAGTATATACCCTATGGGAATAAACATGCTAGAATTAGGAGGAAACCACTATAGCTAAATAGAGCTGTAAGGGGCGCAATAAGGGACAAAAAGAAAGCGTTTAGGGAATTAAAGCAAGTAGGTAGTGAAGAGGCATTAAATAAATACAGAAGACTGAATAAATTCTGTAAAAAGCAAATCAAGACAGCAAAGATTGAGGCAGAGAGACTCATTGCCAGAGAAAGTAAAAATAATCCCAAAATATTCTTTAACTACATAAATAGCAAGAAACTAAAAAATGATAGTGTTGGTCCCCTTAAAAATAGTCTGGGTGAAATGGTGGATGAGGATGAGGAAAAAGCCAATATGCTAAATGACTTTTTTTCAACTGTATTTACACAAGAAAATCCCATGACAGATAACATGATCAGAGATAAAAAAATTTCTCCATTAAATGTCACATGCTTAACCCAGCAGGAAGTACGGCGGCGTCTAAAAATCACTAAAGTTCACAAATCCCCGGGCCCAGATGGGATACACCCCCGAGTACTGTAGGAATTAAGTACAGTTATAGATAGACCTTTATTTTTAATCTTTAAAGATTCCATAATAACGGGGTCTGTACCACAGGACTGGCGTATAGCTAATGTGGTGCCAATATTCAAAAAGGGGGCAAAAACTGAACCTGGAAATTATAGGCCAGTGAGCTTAACATCTACTGTGGGTAAAATCCTGGAGGGTTTTTTAAGGGATACTATATTGGAGTATCTGAAGCTGAATAACCTCATGACACAGTATCAGCATGGGTTTACGAGGGACCGTTCTTGTCAGACTAATCTGATAAGCTTTTATGAAGGGGTAAGTTCAGGACTGGACCAAGGGAATGCAGTGGACGTGGTGTTCATGGACTTCTCAAAAGCTTTTGATACAGTGCCACACAAAAGGTTGATACATAAAATGAGAACAATGGGGATAGGGGAAAATATGTGTAAGTGGGTTAAGAACTGGCTCATGGATAGGAAACAAAGGGTGGTTATTAATGGAGCACACTCGGACTGGGTCACGGTTAGCAGTGGGGTACCACAGGGGTCAGTATTGGGGCCGCTTCTCTTTAACATATTTATTAATGACCTTGTAGGGGGCATACAGAGTAGTATTTCAATATTTGCAGATGACACTAAACTCTGCAGGGTAATAAATACAGAGGAGGATAATTTTATATTACAGGAGGATTTGTGTAAACTAGAAGCTTGGGCTGATAAATGGCAAATGAGCTTTAATGGGGATAAATGTAAGGTCATGCACTTGGGTAGAACAAATAAGATGTATAATTATGTGCTTAATTGTAAAACACTGGGCAAAACTGTCACTGAAAAAGACTTGGGTGTATGTGTGGACGACAAACTCACATTTAGTGGCCAATGTCAGGCAGCTTGCTGCCAAGGCAAATAAAATAATGGGATGCATTAGACGAGGCATAGATGCTCATGAGGAGAACATAATTTTACCTCTATACAAGTCACTGGTGCGACCACACTTAGAATACTGTGTGCAGTTCTGGTCTCCGGTGTATAAGAAAGACATAGCTGAACTGGAGCGGGTGCAGAGAAGAGCGACCAAGGTTATTAGAGACTGGGGGGTCTGCAATACCAAGACAGGTTATTACACTTGGGGTTATTTAGTTTGGAAAAACGAAGGCTTAGGGGTGATCTTATTACAATGTACAAATATATGAGGGGACAGTACAAAGACCTTTCTAATGATCTTTTTACTCTTAGACCTGTGACGGGGACGAGGGGGCATCCTCTACGTCTGGAGGAAAGAAGGTTTAGCCATAATCACAGATGCAGATTCTTTACTGTAAGAGCAGTGAGACTATGGAACTCTCTGCCGTCTAATGTTGTAATGAGTGATTCCTTACTAAAATTTAAGAGGGGACTGGATGCCTTTCTTGAAAAGTATAATATTACAGGCTATATTCACTAGTTTCCTAGATACAGCGTTGATCCAGGGAGCTAGTCTGATTGCGTATGTGGAGTCGGGAAGGAATTTTTTTCCCCAATGTGAAGCTTACTGTTTGCCACTTGGGTTTTTTTTGCCTTCCTCTGGATCAACATGTTAGGGCAGGTTAGGATAGGATATGGGTTGAACTAGATGGACTTAAAGTCTTCCTTCAACCTTAATAACTATGTTACTATGTTACTATGGCAGTCAGGTCAGATGGGCGGTGTTTTGGGTACTTGCCTTAACATGTTGTTCGCCGCTGTCTCCATTATCTCTGGGAATTGTAGTCGTTGCCCTCCATATAACGCGCCTGCACATTGCAATCTGCGGGCATAGCATACTGCGCATCCGCAATTCAAGATTGCAATGCGCAGGCGCGTTATATGCAGGGCAACGACTACAATTCCCAGAAATAATGGAGACAGCGGCGAACAACATGTTAAGGCGAGTACCCAAAACACCGCCCATCTGACCTGACTGCAATCATTTAAATATCCCACCAATTTAGGGTGACAGATTCCCTTTAAGAATCCACCTCGCCAGGTGAGAAAGAACACTTTACCAACAAAAAAATAAAAAATAAATAAAAAAGAGGCCTGCATACCTTTAGAATTAAACTAATGTACAGGTACACATATACACTATGTGTACAACATGAAAACACACACATACATATATATATATATATAGATATATATATATCTATATATATATATATACATGATTCTCACAAAATTATCATCAAAAAGTTAATTTATTTCAATTCTTCAATACAAAAATTGAAACTCATATATCATATAGTCATTACAGAGTGATCCATTTCAAGTGTTTATTTCTGTTAATGTTGATGATTATGACTTACAGCCAATGAAAACCCAAAAGTCATTAAAGTAATTATCTCAGTAAATTAGAATAAATAACGAAAAACACCTGCAAAGGCTTCCTAAGCATTTAAAAAGGTCCCTTAGTCTGTTTCAGTAGGCTCCACAATCATGGGGAGGACTGCTGACTTGACAGATGTCAAGAAGGTAGTCATTGACACACTCCACAAGGAGGGTAAGCCACAAAAGGTCATTGCTATATTATATAGAGTCATTACTGTTTGTAATGACTCTATATAATATATGAGTTTCACTTTTGTATTGAAGAACTGAAATAAATTACCTTATTGATGATATTCTAGTTTTGCGAGAAGCACCTATATATATATATACAAACATGATGAATCAGCATACTGCGACTAAAAATATGCTTGAAATTGACTATTCCTATGCACATTACAAATATAAGGTACAAAGGTAACAATTTTTAAAAGCGCAAAAGCCATCCAAATATATCAAGGTTTACCATTTATATTGATGGTCCCTACCACTTCTGTTTCTCTACAACATGTTCCAAATTATTATGCAAATTGGTTTTAAGTGTCATAGCGTTTTTGTTTTTTTTTGTAAATAAAACCCATTGGATGGTATTGTGTCTCAGGGTTCTTTGGATCACTAAAATCAATCTCAGATACCTGTGATAATTAGTTTGCCATGTGAGCCCAATAAAAGGACAACTGGATTTTCCACACTATTAAGCTGGCCAGAGTTTTCAAGTAACATGGGAAAGAAAAAGGATCTCTCTACTGCTGAAAAGCATCAAATAGTGCAATGCTTTGGTCAAGGGATGAAAACATTAGATATTTCCCAGAAATTTAAGCGTGATCATCGTAGTGTTAAGAGATTTGTGGCTGATTCTGAGCACAGATGTGTTCGTGCTGATAAAGGCAGAATGAGGAAGGTTTCTGCCCAGCAAGTTCATCGGATTAAGAGAGCAGCTGCTAAAAAGCCATTACAAACCAGCAAACAGATATTTGAAGCTGCTGGTGCCTCTGGAGTCCCTCGGAACCTCAAGGTGTAGGATCCTTCAAAGGCTTGCTGTGGTGTATAAACCTACAATTCAGCCACCCCTAAACAGTGCTCACAAGCAGAAACGGTTGCAGTGGGCCCAGACATACATGAAGACTAATTTTCAACAGTCTTTGTTACTGATGAGTGTCGAGCAACCCTGGATGGTCCAGATGGATGTAGTAGTGGATGGTTATTGGATGGCCACCAAGTCCCAACAAGGCTGCGACGTCAGCAAGGAGGCGGAGAAGTGATATTTTGGGCCGGAATCATGGGGAAACAGCTGGTAGGGCCCTATAATGCTCCTGAAGGTGTGAAAATGACCTCTGCAAAGTATATAGAGTTTCTGACTGACAACTTTATTCCATGGTATAAAAAGCTGAAACGTGCCTTCAGGAGCAAAATCATCTTCATGCATGACAATGCACCATCTCATGCTGCAAAGAATATCTCTGAGTCATTGGCTGCTATGGACATAAAAGGAGATAAACTCATGGTGTGGCCACCATCTTCCCCTGACCTCAACCCTATAGAAAACCTTTGGAGTATCATCAAGCAAAAGATCTATGAGGGTGGGAGGCAGTTCACATCAAAACCGCAGCTCTGGGAGGGTATTCCTGGCTTCATGCATAGAAATATAAGAAGAAACTCTCCAAAAACTCACTAGTTCAATGAATGCAAGAATTGTGAAGGTGATATCAAAGAAGGGTACCTATGTTAACATGTAACTTGACCTGTTAGGATATTTTGGAGTTAAATGGCTTTTTTGTTCAGTGAATGTGACCTCCTAATGCTGCAAATTCCAAAAATGAGCATTTTCAGTTCTTTAAAACATATCAAATGTTCAGAAATTCTACTGTGCCTAATAATTTGGAACAGTGCATTTTGAGTTTTTATTCATTTTGGAGATTATACTGTTATCATTGGGAGGTTTCTTCAATAAAATTCGATGTATACTCTAACGGGTGATGACTTTTATTAGACTGACTGTCATTTGCACCAACCACTTAGGAAAATCAGAGAAAAATATCATTTGCATAATAATTTGGACATGGTGTATGTGCCAAGCCAGGCCTCATTGGAACTGGGCAAGTGAAATATAATCAAGAGTAGCTCATGATTAAAATCTTGCTATGGAAAGATGGGCAGCGGATAAGAATGTTTAGTGATGGAGGGGGCCACACTCTCAATGTTACTTATGAAAAAGGAAACCATGTGCTGTCCCTTAATTATTCCTTGCTTTCCCAGATGAGGCCTGGCTTGGCACATTAGACGGTGAAATACAAGTGGTAGGGACCATGTACAGTGGGGGAAATAAGTATTTAATCCCTTGCTGATTTTGTAAGTTTGCCCACTGCCAAAGACATGAACACTCTATAATGTTAAGGGAAGGTTAATTTTGACATTGAGAGATAGAATATCAAAAATAAAATCCAGAAAATCACATTGTGTAAATTAAATAAATGTATTTGCTTTTTGCAGTGAGAACTAAGTATTTGATCCCCAACCAACCATTAAGAGTTCTAGCTTCTACAGACTAGTTAGATGCACCTAATCAACTCGTTACCTGCATTAAAGACAGCTGTCTTACATAGTCACCTTTATAAAATAATCCTGTCTACAGACTCAATTAATCAGGCAGACTCTAACCTCTACAACATGGGCAAGACCAAAGAGCTTTATAAGGATGTCAGGCACAAGATCATAGACCTGCACAAAGCTGGAATGGGCTACAAAACTATAAGTAAGACGCTGGGTGAGAAGGAGACAACTGTTGGTGCAATAGTAAAAAAATGGAAGAAATACAAAATGACAGTCAATCGAAATCAATTGGGGGCACCATGAAAATCTCAACTCTTGGGGTATCCTTGATCATGAGGAAGGTGAGAGATCAGCCTAAAACTACATGGGGGAACTTGTTAATGATTTCAAGACAGCTGGGACCACAGTCACCAATAAAACAATTGGTAACACATAACACTGTGAAGGTTTAAAATCCTGCAGTGCCCGCAAGGTCCCCCTGCTCAAGAAGGCACATGTGCAGACCCGTTTGAAGTTTGCCAATGAACACCTGGATGATTCTGTGAATGATTTGGAGAAGGTACTGTGGTCAGATGAGACAAAAACTGAAGTCTTTGGGATTAACGCAACTCTCTGTGTTTGGAGGAAGAGAAATGCTGCTTATGACCTAAAGAACATCATCCCCACTGTCAAACACGGAGGTGGAAACATTATGTTTTGGTGGTGTTTCTCTGCTATGGGCACATGACTACTTCACTGCATCAATGGGAGAATGGATGGAGCCATGTACTGTAAAATCCTAAGTGACAGCCTTTTTCCCTGCATCAGGGCATTAAAAATCGGTTGTGGCTGGGTCTTCCAGTAAGAAAATAACCCAAAGTATACAGCCAAGGCAACAAAGGAGTGGCTAAAAAAACCACATTAAGGCTAAGTGCACACGTTCAGGAATGTGTGCAGAATTTTCCTGAGCAAAACCGGGCTTTTTTTGAGGGAAAAACGCATGCGTTTTTGTCGCATTTTCTACGTGGATTTTGTGCGTTTTTTTGCGCGTTTTTACCGCGAATTTTTCCTGAACATTCTAGCTCAATAATATAGTGGGGAAAACGCTAGTTTTCCACTAAATTAATGAACATGCTGCTTTTTTTTCCGCTATGCGTTTTTTGCGCGGAAAAAAATGCACCATGTGCACAAAAATTGCAGAATTCATTCTAAATAATAGGATGCTTAATTCATGCGTTTTTTACCCGTTTTTTCAGTGAAAAAAACATGAATAATCCTGAACGTGTGCACATAGCCTAAAGGGAATCTGTCACCCCATTTTTCATATATAAGCTGCAGCCATCGCCATCAGGGGCTTATCTACAGCATTCTGTAATGCTGTAGATAAGACCCCGATGTAACCTGAAAGATAAGAAAAACAAGTTAGATTATACTCACCCAGGGGATAGTCCGATGCGGTCTGGTCTGATGGGTGTCGCGGGGCCTGGGCCGGTGACTCCCATCTTCTAGTGATGACATTGTCCTTCTTGCTTCTGTCGCTCTCCTGCGCAGCCATACTTTATCTGCCCTGTTGAGGGCAGAGTAAAGTACTGCAGTGCGCAGGCGCTGGGACTCTCTGACCTTTACCGCGACGCCCATCGGACCAGACCGCATCGGACTGCCCACTCCAGGTGATATAATATAACTAGTTTTTCTTATCTTTCAGGTTACATCGGGGCTAATCTACAGCATTACAGAATGCTGTAGATAAGCCCCTGATGGCGGTGGCTGCTGCATATATAGGTCATGGAGTGGCCTAGCCAGTCTCCAGACCTTAATCCCATAGAAAACTTATGGAGGGGGTTGAAGCTCTGAGTTGCCAAGCGACAGGCTCAAAATCTTAATGATTTAGAGATGATATGCAAAAAGGAGTGGACCAAAATTCCTCCTGACATGTGCGCAAATATCATCAACTACAAAAAAAATCTGACTGTTTTGCCGCCAAGTATTGAGTCTTGTTTGCCAGAGGGATCTAATACTTATTTCTTACTGGAAAATGAAAATAAATATATATAATTTACACAATGTGATTTTCTGGATTTTATTTTTGATATTCTATCTTTCAATGTTAAAATGAACCTACTTTAAAATTATAGATTGTTCATATCTTTATCTGTGGGCAAACTTACAAAATCAGCAAGTGATCAAATACTTATTTCCCCCACTGTATATGTAGGTACACCATGATGTGGTTTGATAGTTTTGCACTTTTTGATAAAAAAAGGTTAAGAAAGTGCATTTTGTTTTTAACCCCTTTCCGACATCAGGCGTAATAATATGTCGATGTCGGACACCCTCCCTTTGATGTGGGCTTTGGCACTGAGCCCACTTCTTTTCAGGCACCTGTCAGCTGTGGTGGTCGGCACTCATAGCAAGTCAGCAATTCTGCTACATATAGGTGATCTGATTATCAGCAGAGGTGATCAGGTTATGGCAGCTTCTAGTCTCCCATGGAGACTATTTAATGATGCCAAAATAATTTTTTTTTTTTATAAAATATAAAAAAAATAAAAAATATATAAAGTTCAAATCACCCCCTTTTGCCCCATTCAAAATAACACAATAAAAAAATCAAATGTGCACATATTTGATATCAACGCTTTCAGAATCGCCCGATCTATCAATTTCAAAAAAGAATGAACCCGATTGCTAAACGGCGTAACGAGAGAAAAAGTAAAAACGCCAGAATTAGATTTTGTTGGTCGCTGCAACATTGCATTAAAATGCAATAATGGGCGATCAAAAATTCATATGTGCACCAAAATGGTATCATTAAAAATGTCAGCTCAGGGCGCAAAAAAATAAGCCCTCACCCAACCCGAGATTACAAAAAATGGAGACGCTATGGGTATTGAAAAATAGCACAATTTTTATTTTTATAGCTTATTTTGGAATTTTTGTTCACCACTTAGATAAGAAAGAACCTAAGCATGTTTACTGTCTATGAACTCGTAATGACCCGGATAATCTTAATGGAAGTCAGTTTTAACATTTAGTGAACATAGTATAAAAGCAATATAAAAACAATTATGGAATTGCGCTTTTTTTCCAATTTTACCACACTTGAAATTTTCTTCCCATTTCCAGTCAATGATATGTTTAAACCAATGGTGTAGTTCAAAAGTACAACTTGTCCCACAAAAAACAAGCCCTCACATGGCCATTTTGAGCAAAAAATAAAAAGTTATGGTTCTGGGAAGAAGGGGAGCAAAAGATGAAAACTCAAAAAAATAAAATACCTCTAGTCATGAAGGGGTTAACATATGTGTGTCTGTGTGTGTGTGTGTGTGTTATATATAATATATATATATATATATATATATATAGCAATAGAGGAGTTTTCATGTGTTTGTTAATCACAGTGTGCTGACGCATATTTTATGTATATCTTTGTATTTTGGCCAAAGCGTATTGTTCACCTCTGTATTAATTTTATTCTAATGGTGTGGAAGCGATTTTTATTTTTTTATTTTTTTGTAGTATACATTAGGGCGTGTGGCCCCCTCCATGACTTATCTCACAGATCCACCTGTCTTTCCCAAGCAAGGTTTTAATTATGAGCTTTGCCTGGTTTACTATTGCTTCTCAAGTTTAGATGAGGCCAGGCTTGGCACATACAGAGGTAAGACACAAGTAATAGGGACCATGTAAACAAAAAATACACCTTGACATGGTTGGATGGCTTCTGCAGTTTTTGATAAAAAAAAATGTCAACTAATTACCTTATGTATTTAACATGCATAGTAATATTGGAGATTGTATATTCATTAATCTCAATGTGTTGATGAATCGTTTATGTATAACACTTCATTGTCATTTAACCCCATATCAAATCATATGAAATCTTAGTTTTTTTCCTAACAGTGTTAGGAAAATGTTAATTTTTAATGTTAATATTTAATGTTCTACTAGGTCAGCATCAGAAAAGATAGGCCAAGAAACAGCAGTGTCGTTTTAGCCAATGCAGATTGGTCCTTCTTTTTTGAAGAACACTTCATCCAATTGTCCACATTCCATGATTTCTTCTGATTAGCTCATTGTATCCTTGTTTTCTTCTGTGAAGGTTTTATCGCTGCTATTCGTTTGCTTTTCTACATGTAAATCACATTTCATTTGGCTGCTTTCTTAGCTTGCGTCGTTATTGAGATCGCTGACGAGATCACTAAGTGTGGCAGTACCTTTATAGTTCTGTCACAAACAGTGGGGTTTCGTTATCGGCTTCTAATGAGGCAAAATCCAGGGTCGGGCAGAATCCAGCTGGCTTGTAGTTTTATGTGTATAGATAAGCACTTTTAGCTCCCTGTTTGTGAGCATGTGGAATAAAACTATCAACTCTTAACTGGAAGTTGGAGATTTGTTCAATTTAAAGAGATTAAAACACAGAATTACACAGAAACTGCATAGATAAATTAAGAAAAAATCCATTATCCTTTCCTAAACTTATAAAGTGGTAACTGACACCTGATGTACAGTACTGTGAAGGTATCCCAATGAGAAGCTGCAACATTGTTTTTAATATATGCATTTGTGGACTGTCCGGATCTTCTTCACTTTACGCTATTGTGGAGCTTGACCATTTTAACCATATCCAATACTTGTGGAATTTTACATTTGCAATTTACAAAGTCTTTCCACATTTTTCTTCTGAACATTGACTAATTGCATTTGTTTGAAATATGTTTTATTAAAATTCAGGAATGTTAACAAATTCAACATATTATGGTCCATATCAGTGACTGGTTTTATTGTGATGCAAAAAAGTTGTTTACACACAATCTTAGGCCCTGATTCAACAAAACTGGCATGAATGGTCCACTCCATTTTAGTAAGACAGGTCTCTTAATGGACCTATCATCTTTCGTGTACCAGCATACAGATAACACTATTAACCTGCAAACCCCTAAGACACTTGAACTAGCAGCCGGTTGTGTAGTGCATGAGTAGAGCACCATCTGGCAGTCTATACTGTGAGTGCCGCATATTCACAGCTGCCACTCACATTATAGTGAGCTGTGATTGAAAATGCATCGGTGTAACAGGCCCCCATGGTATAGTTTGGCCTAGGCCAGAATATACCCAGGGTATAATCTGGCCAAGGCCACTTTAACCCAGGGTGTATTCTGGGCAGGGGGGTTAATCTGGCCTGTTACACCGGCATGGCTGTATGACTGAATGTCGATGGCTCACAAAAGAAATATAGTTAATTGTCTCCTATGTGCCTTCCTCTTATTACAGCAGCTATGCACCTTCATAGCGCTATTAACCTGTAGATAAACCCTATATAGAATCATAGAATCATAGAATGGTAGAGTTGGAAGGGACCTCCTGGGCCATCTAGTCCAACCCCCTGCTCAAAGCAGGATTCTCTAAATCATCCCAGACAGATGTCTGTCCAGCCTCTGTTTGAAGACTTCCATTGAAGGAGAATTTACCACCTCTCGTGGCAGCCTGTTCCACTACTTGATCACCCTAACTGTCAAAAAGTTTTTTCTAATATCTAATCTGTGTCTCCTCCCATTCAGTTTCATCCCATTGCTTCTAGTCTTTCCTTGTGTAAATGAGATTAAAGATGATCCTTCTACACTGTGACAGCCCTTGAGATATTTGTAGACAGCTATTAAGTCTCCTCTCAGTCTTCTTTTTCGCAAGCTAAACATTCCCAAATCCTGCAACCATTCCTCATAGGACATGGTTTGCAGACCGGTCACCATTCTGGTGGCTCTTCTCTGAACTTGCTCCAGTTTGTTGATGTCTTTTTTAAAATGTGGTGCCCAAAACTGCACACAGTATTCCAGATGAGGTCTGACCAAAGAGGAGTAGAGGACAATAATGACCTCACGTGATCTAGACTGTATGCTTCTGTTGATACATCCTAGAATTGTATTTGCCTTTTTTGCTGCTGCATCACACTGTTGACTCATGTTCAGTCTGTGATCAATTAGTATACCCAAGTCTTTTTCACATGTGTTGTTACTTAGCCCTATTCCTCTCATTTTGTATATGCTTTTTTCATTTTTATTGCCCAGATGTAGTACTTTGCATTTTTCCCTGTTAAAAACCATTCTGTTAGTTGCTGCCCACTGCTCCAGTTTATTTATATCTTTTTGAATCCTCTTTCTCTCTTCTCTAGTATTAGCTACCCCTCCTAGCTTTGTGTCATCAGCAAATTTGATCAGTTTACCCTAAATTCCTTCATCTAAATCATTGATAAAGATGTTGAACAATACAGGGCCCAAAACAGAGCCTTGTGGTACCCCACTTGAGACATTCTTCCAACTGGATGTGCAGCCATTTACGACCACTCTTTGAGTCCGATCACTAAGCCAGTTATGAATCCACCTAACAGTTGCCTTGTCCATTCCATACTTAGTCATTTTTTCAATAAGGATTGTGTGAGATACTTTGTCAAATGCTTTGCTGAAGTCAAGATATACTATATCTACAGCATTTCCCTGATCCACCCAGTCAGTGATTCTGTCATAAAAGGAAATTAAGTTAGTCTGACACGACTTATTAGTTACAAACCCATGCTGACTCTGTTTAATCACTTCATTCTTATGCAGGTACTTACATACACGTTCTTTAATAATTTTTTCAAAGATCTTTCCTGGTATAGAAGTCAGACTCACCGGCCTGTAGTTCCCTCGGTCCACCTTCTTCCCTTTTTGAAGATAGGAACAACATTTGCTCTTCTCCAGTCTTCTGGGACTTCACCTGTTTCTCCAAGAATTTTCAAACATTATGGACAGTGGTTCAAGAATTTCTTCTGCTATCTCCTTCAGTATTCTGGGGTGTAATTCATCTGGACCTGGAGACTTGAATTAATTTAGGTTAGCTAAGTGTTTCCTCACTGTCTTTCTGTTTATAGATATCCTGGATTCTTCTATTCCTTTAATAGGACAGTGAAGATCAGTTGATGTTACATTTCCTTTCTGAGAGAAAACAGATGCAAAATAGGAATTTAAAAGTTCAGCCTTCTCAACATCCTTTCTTACCATTTCATCATTTTCATCCTGTAAAAATCCTACAGCATCTTTGACTTTTCTTTTACTTTTGACGTATCCCCAAAATCCTTTTTTTGTTGCTTTTGACATCTCTTGCAAGCCTTAATTCATTGTCAGCTTTAGATAATCTGATTTGTGCCCTGCAGGTTCTGCAGATGGCATTATATTCTTCTTTAGATATGCCTCCCTCTTTCCATTTGATAAACATTCCTTTCTTCCTTTTTAGCATGTGTTTAAGTTCTGTGTTCATCCATCCTGGTTTCCTTAAATGCTTCCCATTCTTCCCTCTTTTTGGAATTGTTAACGATTGTGCTTTGAGAATCTCATTTTTCAAGATGTCCCATCCTTCCTGGACATTTTTGTCCTTAAGGATATCCTGCCATTGGATCCCTCCAATTCTCTTACTGAGTCCCTTAAAATCTGCCTTTCTGAAATCTAACCTTGAAGTCTGAGTCTTCAGAGGTCTTCCTTCCTCCAAAATTCTAAAATAGCATGGTCACTACCTCCTAGGTTCCCAGCCACTCTTACCTCCTCAATCATTTCCTCCCTATTTATAAGGATTAGATCCAAGGTAGCAGTTCCCCTTGTTTTCTCCCCTACCTTTTGAAAGATAAAGTTGTCAGCAAGAGAGGATAAGAATTTCCTTGACCTGTTAGTTTTGCCTGAGAGCGATTCCCAACAAATGTCTGGATAGTTGAAATCTCCCATGACCACTATGTCATATTTTTTGGAGAACTTGGCCATTTGATGCATAAAGAGTTCATCCATATCTTCAGCTTGCATAGGTGGCCTGTAGTAAATGCCTACAATGGTGTCCTTTCCATTGTTCTGTCCTTGTATTCTTACCCAAACAGTTTCCACAGAACTACCAGTCTCTGAAGCATCAATCTCTCTGTGCAAATATACGCTTTTCTAACATACAATGCGACACCTCCTCCTCGTTTATTAAGTCTGTTTATTGCAAATAAGATGTATCCTTCAAGCCTTGTATTCCAATCATGTGTATCGTCCCACCAAGTCTCAGTGATTCCAATGACATCATACTTCTTCTCCTGCGTTAGTAGTTCCAATTCTCCTTGTTTGTTGCCCATGCTTTGTGCATTTGTATAAAAACATTTTAGTTTGTGATTGGTTTCTCTTCCTCCAATATTTTTATTATTTAGATTGTTTTGTCTTTGTTCTTCCTTTCCACTTCTAATAGCCGAGTTCTCAATAGCATTTGTCAGGTGTATGGCTTTTTCTGGCGTTTTGCTTCCCTTCCCACATTGTTCTAGTTTAAAGATATCTGCAGGTTATTAGTGTTATCTACTATATAATCGTCTAATTCTGTCTGTCTGTAATGGAAATCCCGCGTCGCTGATTGGTCGCGCCAGGCTGTACGTGACCAATCAGCGACTGGCGCAGTCCGGCCGCGAATTGGCGCAGGATTTGAACCACGCACAACACCGCTATTGTCGGGAGGTCAGCGGCGCTAGCCACTGATCTCCCGACGGTATCCGCGGGTCATCTCCTGCCGCATAGAGGTCAGCGGCGATGTAGCCAGGAGATGACCGGCGCCGGTTGGTCATCTCTAAACTACATACATATTCTAGAAGAATACCCGATGCGTTAGAATCGGGACACCATCTAGTCTTGCATAATTGGCTCCCTTTATCAATTACATTTTTACTATCACTAACTGATTTATTTGGCTTACTAAGTGTAATCACATGAAACACAATTCTTCACAAATATAGATATTTCTGTCTACATCACGGTGTAGGAGGATCAGATTATGAGTAGTCCTGCCTTTGCCGAGAGAGTGAGCCTTTCTTAAAACATGTATCAAATATATGGCAAAAAAAGTAGTAGTTCAGGATCGTGTAACTTCAATGATGACATGACACTAGTGTGCTGACTAATTTGCTTGAAAAATATGAGAATGCTGCTAATTGGGTGTATCTTTTTTTTTAATCAGTCTTTGGCTCGAGATCGAGCCATGGAAACTTGATGGGTGAATGGTCTGTAGGAAGATTGATCTTATGCAAGTCTACATAGGTCCACCAGAGTTTTCTTCCATCAAGTCGCTGGCCTTCCTCTTCTCCTTGTTCCTTCTATTCTGGCAACCATGATGTCCTTCTCCAGTGATTGCTCCCTTTGCATGATGTGACCAATGTAGGCAATTTGTAGTTTGATGATCCTTGCTTCTAGTCCCGCATGCTCGATGCCTTGGGGTGATCCTCGACTCTGCCCTCTCTTTCAAGCCACATATCCAAGCCCTTGTCTCCTCCTGACGACTCAAACTCAAAAATATTTCCCAGATCCATGCATTCCTTGACCATGAAGCCACGAAAGCACTAGTGCACACCCTTATCATCTCCTGCCTCGACTACTGCAACCTCCTACTCTCTGGCTTCCCCTCTAGTACCCTAGCACCACTCCAATCCATCTTACACTCTGCTGCCTGACTAATCCACCTATGTCGCCGTTATTTCCCAGCCTCTCCTCTATGCCAAGCCCTTCACTGGCTTCTTATTGTCCAGGGGCTCCAGTTCAAAACACTAACTATGACATACAAAGCCATCCACAACCTGTCTCCTCCATATATCGGTGACATAGTCTCCCGGTACTTACCTACACGCAACCTTCGATCCTCTCAAGATCTCCTTCTCTACTCCCCTCTAATCTCTTCTTCACACAACTGCATACAAGACTTCTCTCGTGCTTCCCCATACTCTGGAACTCTCTACCTCAACACATCAGACTTTCCCCTACCATGGAAACCTTCAAAAAGAACCTGAAGACCCACCTCTTCCGACAAGCCTACAACCTGCAGTGATCCTCACTCTACTGAACCGCCACCCAACCAGCTCTACCTTCTCCTAGTGTATCCCCACCCGTCCCCTGTAGACTGTGAGCCCTCAAGGGCAGGGTCCTCTCTCCTTCTGTACTTGTTTGTGCCTTGTTTTGTTCATATTTATTGTACTTGTCTATATTTGCCCCTTACACATGTAAAGCGCCATTAATGGTATTGATAACAAACTTATCCAATACCACATTTTGAAGGTGTCAATTCTTCTATCTTGTTTGTTTACTATACAGTTTTGCATCTGCATGTTACCACAGAAAAGACCAGACTATGTAGGAGTAGTGTTTTAGTCAATATTAGAGTTGAGCGAAACAGGTCGGTCAGATTCCAAAGTCGCCAATTTTAGCCAAAGTTTCGTTGGCCGAAACCCGACCATAGCGTGAAGTCGGCCGAGCGGTCGTCGACCCGAGCGCCCAAGTCGGATTTCCCTGAATGCTTGCAGGCGCCTTTCTTTCACCAATGAGCAAGGACGTACACATGGGCAATGAGATGACATGTGCAGCGGTGCCACGTGGCTTTGAGCGGCGCGGGATTCACATCCCCCGCCAAAGCCACGTCGGCATCGCTCATTGGCTGAGCCGCCCGCCGACTTAGCCAATGAGCGGCGCGGGATTCAAATCCCCCGTTAAAGCGGTACGGCACCGCTCATTGGCAGAGCCAGCGGGCGGCTCAGCCAATGAGCGGTGCCGGCACGGATTTGGCGGGGGATTTGAATCCCACGCCGCTAAAAGCCACGCGGCACCGCTCCTTGGCTGAGCCGCCGCCGGCTCTGAAAATGGGCACTGTAGGTGTGTTTACTGTCCTCCACTCCCTGCCGACTTTTATTCCCCATTGACTTGCATTGGGGTCGGATTTTCGACTCCGACCCGACCATTTCTGTTAGTCAGCCGACTTCGTTCGACTCGATTTTTGGGAAAGTCGGGTTTCACGAAACTCGACTTGACCAGAAAAAAGTTAAAGTCCCTCATCTCTAGTCAATATTTTTGTCTTCTTTGTGTTGAATAGTAGTCCCAAGTTCAAGCTTTCCAGACTGACACTCTATAAAAATCCTTCATTCCATCTATGCTTGTTGCTTTGTCTGCGTATTCAAGACTATTGATGATTTATCCAACAATTTTGATTCCTTCTTTTTCATCAAGTCCAGCCTTTCTGATAATAGCTTCTGCATATAAATTGAAGAGAGATGGTGACAAGATGAAGGCTTGTCTGACCTGAACATAACTGTATGCTTTTATTCCCTATAAACACCCACTGTTTTTTACTGGGGCATACAACAATATGTTATTAGTGCTAGTGGAAACAATTGTGGTGCCATTATTATTATTCTCTCATTTCATATTGACATGCCTTTATAAACCGATGGCAACATTTTATATGTAGAACAGCAAATAAAAGTGTGAAACATATTTGAAGCTATTTTTTGCCATTTATCTAAGTTATTCTGATTATTCTCATTATTTTTCACATTATGTTATCTAATCAGCAGGTTTAATTATTGAGAAAGGTCAAATTAAACATGAATTTTAAATGAAATCTGGCAGTTTACATGTTTCCTTATTTAGTAACTCACAGGTAACGAGGTGCACGACACGACAAGGAAATCCTATTTTGTAGTAGAAGGTTAGAAACATTTAAGCATCTTTTACTGAAGGACTTATCAAGGAAATCATCTAAACTCCAGATATATGTAAAAGATAAGATAGATGACAGCACATCATAAATCATTAACATCCAAAACATCTCTTTATTATAGTAAATAACAAATAACTGTCATTTTCAATATTGTTTCATTGAATAGCATTCTGAATAATATTTTCAGTCACCAAAAGCAGGAGTTGTCATCCATTAGGACTGCAATAAATAATCCTATTTTTAGATAGCTGTCAGCTAGGCTTCTACATAACAACCAATCGCTCTTCATGCAGTTACCAGGAACGCTAATATAACTAATGACTTTGTTGTTTCAAGCGATGAATCACTCAGCAACTAAAGTTACAGTGGAAACAATCTGTGAATCATCTGTCTTGATAAACCCTGCAAATAAATTTTCTGCAACACCTTCCAATCAAACTGTGAGCAGTTTTTTGTTATATAGCCGGAGGACAGAAGATATCTCTTGTTTTCAGCCCCTACAAGCTGTAATGAATCCTTTTCTGAGAAAATTCTGAGCCTTTTATCCATATGACTATCAAAGTTTTAGTGCCATCAAGAAGAATTATTACCTATGCTGTCACACCACCTACATCAACTGTTTGGACAGTTGACCTCTATCTATAAGACCCCAGTGATAGTATAGAATAGTTACTGAGCGCAGAAGCAATACAGTATTTCTAAATTGTAATAAAATTATAATAAAGCTGTGATATGCTTTAAAAAAATGGACATTGAAATAATTATTGACTAAGTCACCACTTTTCTAAATAAATATATTTGCAATGGTGCTTTTGACATGAAATTCTCACCAGATGTTGGTAACAACCCATCCTATCCACACAAGCAAACAAAGCACTGATATCTGGTGAGAATTTTATGTCAAGAGAACCTTTTGAAATATATTTACTTAGAAACTTGGCAACGTGTTCCGTACTAATTTTACCCTATATATATACAGTATATTGAGAAGGTCACTAGTAAAGTACTAGAGGGGAGATATGTGGAACTTGGGATGTTAAGCTCAGTGAAATGAACCTGGAAAAATGCCCCAGCATACTAAGTGCTGAGAAAGGATAATCAGCTATGTTGAGGTTGGGGTTTTAATCACCAGCTGAATAGTGGGTGGGAGGCTGTTCACCATATCTCCACTCTAGATATGGTTCAAAAGCTAAATGTGCAGTCTTTGGACTCATTCACCTCTATAAGGTTTATTATGACCTTGTCTTACAGGATGCACAGGGTGTATTGCGGTACAGAAATAATTGGAATCAGAGTCCTTCACACCAGCCCAGATGGTTGAGCATGTTGTTATGGACAGATTTATTTACTCCCTTCCTAGGTCATTGAAGACCTGGGATGCCCAAGGAGAACCCTGGAAGGTTGACAACCTGGTTGGCATAGTGGAAAGGTACCAAGTTGTCAAGAAGTCCTTAAAGAAACCAGCCGTGGTCACATTCCCATACTTCGGTACCCTGTCTCCCAAAAGAAGGGTAATAGAGCCATAACTGGGGCAAGTACAAGGTCCCAAGGGGCTGCCAAAGGCTGCTGGCAAGGAAGTAATAGGCTGGAGGTGTCATGGTCCTGGGCATATAGCTGTCCATTGTCCAATGTCTCCCAAACAGATGGACTGCAGCATAGGGAGGACTGTTCTTATTATGCCTATCTGGCCTGCAAAATGGACTATTATCCTTGTGAGGGCCGCAGGCATGTCCTGGGACAATAAATGGAGTTTTGGTGCCTGGAATCTTGAACTCAGGGAGTCTAGTGATTCTGGTAAGGGCCATACTTCCCAACCAGTTAATACCCGGGAAGCTTGTAAGCATCCGCTTGCCAAGGACTACCCTGTTGCCATAGTGACTATAGAAATTAACTGTGGCACTGCATCCCATGATGTCTGAGTAGTTAAAACCTGCTACACCCAGTTATAATAGGGTGAGACTTTAGCCTATTCTGGGACTTATGGCAAAAGGCGGGGTGCCAAGTTACTCTGATAAAAGCTGTTTGGACCATGTGTCCTTGCTGGCAACGAGGCTGAGCAACTGTTATTACCACGGCCTTATAGGCATAGTGTGTTAGACCTGGCCCATTCTCATATCTTGGGTGGGCACCTGGGTGTAGACAAACCACAAAAGCAGGTCCTTCAGAGGTTCTACTTGCCTGGATGTCACAAAGAGATTGTTAACTATTGTCGCTCAAGTCCCACCAGTCAACTAACTGCTTCAGTCTCTCACTTCCGTAGTCCCCTATTGCCATTATCCATTACAGAGGTCCCATTTGACCGAATTGCTATGGATGTTGTCGAAAATCTAGTTAAGTCTGCCAGTGGGTACAACATATCCTGGGATCATGGACTATGCAACACGGTACCTGGAGGCAGTACCAATAAGAAACTGAGGGTGTACTCAGTTTTGTGACATACAGTTGTACATACACACATTTTTTTCCCTAAGCTCAAATACAATCTTAACATCAATAATAGCAAGTTTAGATACCCTTTAAGTGGTTTTTCAACACCTTTAAAAGCTTTTGAATGATTACTTCATCTTCCAACAGTGATACTTCCCATGATGGCTAGAGAAGAACTGTATGTTTTTTTCCAGTTTGGAGTCAGCAGCTGCCACCATGGACCGAGTCACATGATAGACTAGTCGGACAGACGGGTCCCAGGTGGCTTCTCACAGAGACATGTCACTCCAGGTCAAAACACATGTGGAAGACATTGTGGATCCACCTGTCTAACTATTCATCCATATGGCTCATTCCCTGTTAGCTATTAAGCTATGTTAAAGATATATGGCTGAAATCGTTCCTCCAGTGTCTGATGCAGCCTGTCTGTGGATTGAGCAGCATGTATCAGCAGTCAGGTTCCCATTAGAGACCCAAAACAAGCTCACAAGGACCTGAACAAATGAAGTCCATAGATCAAACCCCCACAAAAAATTTTTGTCTCAGGGGCACATTGTCATATTGAACCAACCCTATGGGCCACAAAAAAACATCACAACATAAACAAGTGTCGATTACATTTTTAGGACTCCTACCTTTCATGAGGATAGATATCCTCTTCTCTCTTTTTCACTATCCAGAAAGGAAGAGACCATGGATTCAGCTTTCTCCATTGTAGCTTATAAGAAACGCTGACACAGTTGAGTTTCCCTCCTCCAATAAAGTGCAATAATTATGGCAACATTAATGCAGGACCAAATCTTTAAATTACATACTTTTTGCCTACATAATGACATGATCACACAGTGTACCATTAACAGTCACCAATTCAGAAGGTGCTACCTGACACTCCTCTACTGTTTAACATAGAAAATACATATGGGCAGCCTCCAGAAATGACTCTTATGCATTATTTTAAATCTATAGTTGAGGGCTGCACAGAAAGTTATCAAGAGCCGCATCTAGCACTCGGGTGCAGGTTGTGTACCCGTGTTATAGATGAATCAGCAAAAACCACAAGGTCACCTGATTATTTGATCAAGAGCAATTTGATCTACCATGCTTTATGCAAATTACTGCTTTTAAGATCTATCGGCCAATCACATGCAGCAAGAGTCTAAATAGTTCCACCATGGTAGACTTGTCTAATGAACGTTCCAATAATTGCTTCTCCATATTTCAATAGCAAGACTTACTCATTCAGTTGAAAGGCCAACCCACCCTTCTGTCCTTATCATTGGCGACACTGGGGATAATCAAATCACCAATTTAGTGATGGGGTAAACTCAGGAGATACATGTATTTGCTGTCCACCCTCCCCTCTTCTCAATAGCTGCTCTTACGTTTGTATCAGTGTTGTGCATAGTGTCAGCAAAAAGAAGACAGGAGTAGAATGCTTTGTGACACTTTGTGTGTGGGCATGTCCAGGCACCGTCAGTGTCAATGAGCATACGGACACATGCCGGCAGCATTCAGACACCTCGCAATCTGGAAAGCAAGCACTGTTAATCAGAAGTGGAGAAAGCACACTAATTTTCAAATGAGAAGGTGTTACATTTTATCAAACTCTTGACTATGCCAGCGGTGTACTCTCATTTACATAAAACTTAAAAGATATGTTCTCAGACACTGTTCCACTAACTGCTGCAATGCTAGTACAATTTTTATATGAGATTAGCGCACTCCCATAGTCTAAAGCCCATTTAAAAAGCATGTTGTGCGTGAGAGACTTTCTTTAAATGACAGGCTGCCTTTTGCTGAGATAACAATAATAATGAAGGGACACATATTCCTAAGATTATTTTGAGAATATAGAGTAAATACCATTGTATACCTGATCTCACAGGATATCTGCCTGTTAAGAATGCAGCTCGGCTAGGTGTACATAATGGAGATGCTGCTATATGTTGTGTAAGCTTGGCACCTTCCGCAGCTATTCTGTCAATGTTTGGTGTTCTGAAAAAAAAATGAAAGTATACTTTACAAAACCTCTTCCCGGAAATATAATAGACCCTCCCGTCATTATTCAACCACTTAATGAGTGGCATGAAGCCATTTACTTTACGAAAGAAAGCAACCATATTTTACAAATGTATAATAGATAAGTCAGAAAACATCTTATTATTTTAATATAATCTTTAGGGTGGTTTTGAGTAAGCTTTACAAAAGGTGACATAGGTGAAAAGAAACAACATCAAACCTGAGTGTTTTGTTCCCATAACATCCCACATCTCCAATTCCAAGGTCGTCAACCATTATCAGAACAAAGTTGGGCTTTGACTTTGTTGCACAAAGAATATTAATAACGAGCAAGAATATCAGTGGTAACAGAAGCTTCATCTCTATGGATAGAAATATATCAATATGTTATATAAAAAATACAACCTAAAATAGATAGCATAGATAGATAACTCTGTCCATTAGTAAAAAAAAAAGCATAATCAATATGTTTAGGCTTATGAGAGGACAGCATTAAACAGTAAATGTCACCATCACTGACAAAAGTAGTATGAAAATGTGAACTAAGAAATGATTGCATGTATTCATAGTATAAAATTAAATACCACATATACTGTGTATAAGCTGAGATTTTCAGCACATTTTTTGTGCTGAAAATGCCCCCCCTTGGCTTATACATGAGTCATTGTGCAGAAAGAGGGGGATCGGCAGGAGCCGGCGGCTGTGACATCATACTCACTCTCCCCGTGCCATCGCTGAACATCCCTGCGTCTCCATTGTCCTGGCTTCCTGCAGCTCTCCTGTGCTAAGCGGTCACATGGTCTCCCATAGGCGTGGAGCGCATATTCATTACCTTAATGAGCGGTACCATGTGACTGCTCAGAACAGGAAAGCTGCAGGATGCCGGCACAGTGGAGCCACAGGGATGTGCAACCACGGTGCAAGGAGGGTGAGTATGACAGGGGAGGACGGGGGAGCACAAAGAAGGACGGGGGTGCACGGAGGTGGACGGGGAAGCACGGAGGTGGACGGGGGAGCATGGAGGAGGATGAGGGAGCACAGAGTAGGACGGGGAGCATGGCGGAGGATGGGGGAGCATGGAGGAGGATGAGAGAGCACAGAGGAGGACGGGGAGCATGGAGGAGGACGAGGAGCAAGGAGGAGCACGGGGGAGCATGGAGGAGGATGGGGGAGCATGGAGGAGGACGGAGGAGGATGGGGAGCGGAGCAATGAAAAGAAGGATGGGACGGGGAGCCAAGCAATGTATTGAAGGATGGAACGGGGAGCTGAGCAATGTATAGAAGGAAGGGATGGGGGGAGCCGAGCCACACATAGAAGGATGGAACAGGGGAGCCACACAGAGCAGGACAGGGATGAAAGGACATTGCATACCCGGCTTATACTCGAGTCAATAAGCTTACCCAGCTTTCCGTGGCAAAATTAGGTGCCTCGGCTTATACTTGAGTGAGCTTATACTCGAGTATATACGGTACATTCTTGCCAGTACAGGTACAGTTGAAAATTGTGTCTGAGTGACACCTTTGGTAGGTACTGTAGCCTTAGGGGTCAGTAAGTACTCACTATTGGCCTCCTTCATACATTTATATTAAAACATATACATGAAAAACCAGTACTGGTGTCATCAATGTTTGCCATTAGTGTGTCTTCGGGGTGTCATAAGTATACGAGCTGTGTGTCTGGTTTTAGCATCAGTGTGTCATCAGTGTTGTTCCAATATGGATAAAGAAAGAAGGAAATTACAAAGCTTCTCCTATACTTTGCAATATTAAATGTGGACAGAGCACACTGGTGCCATCAATGTGCTGTACATGTTTTTTACAGACCCAGAGACTTGTCATCCATGGTGCCAGAAAAAATGGATCTGTGTGTTTTGAACTTACACACAGTCTGTGTAAAAACACGGATATGTCATGGCAAAAATAGATTATAATGGGTACGTGTGGTATCCATTAAAAAAAAGAACACCACATGTACTGGAAACACGAACGTGTGAAGGAGGCCTTATGGTGTGTCTCTTTAGGACCACAGAGGGGCATGAAAATCTCCAGTCTGAGGTGTAGCATCTGAGGTCTGTCTCAGGTGAAATAGTAATATAAAGGGGGAAGGGGAAGGTATATTTTTAGCTCACTGTGTGTGTGTGAATATAGCCTTCATAATAGGGTGAGGTGCACGGATTCCAGCCCGCCAGCAAAGTCAAAGAGAAAAAAGGGGATTCCAGCATCCTCTTAATGTTGAGATTAAAATATGAATTTTAATGATAACATTTAAGATGAAAAAATCATAATGGTAAAATACTTGTGGTGGAAGAAGGAGGGAAGCGAGGAGTGAGGGGGGATAAGGACAACTGTCTATGCATTTTGAGCTCAAGGCCCTTAGAAATAAAAGCCTTGAGATCGAAATGCGTAGAGCATATGTCCTAATTCACCCCCTCATTTCTCACTTCCCTCCTTCCCCCCAAATTATTTTATCACTATGATTTTTTTCATTTTAAATGTTTTCATTAAAAGTCATGTTTTAATCTCAACACCAAGAGGATGCTGGAATCCCCTTTTTTCTCAGGAGAAGTAGACCAGCACATATGCATAATTGACAAGCCACCATTAAATGGACAAGGTTTACAACAGCAAAGGGGAACATAAACATTTTTACTTTGATAGCAAGTGAGGCTTGAGCTGTAGTTATACCACAGGAATGTGGAAGGTGATCATGAAGTGTAAAGATGACTGCCATGTTAGAGTGAACTAGAAAACTGATGTGTGAGGCATTGTGATGCAGAAAGCACAAAATAAGCTATTGCAGGAGACTGCTGTAAAAAAAGGAGACCATGAGAGAGTTTATAAGCACTGTGAGAGTGTGTGCTGCATGACTGAAGTGAGACTGTCAAAGTCTTTTGCAAAGTGACAAAGCTGCTGTTGGGCAAAGTTCAAAAATGTTTGGCAAGCATAAACCAAGTGTTAGCTGTCTACTTCTATTCAAGGAATGTTGCTTCATGAAAGACAAATGAAACCATTAAGCTCCTTGACTCTTTTGAGTAACGTTTCTCAACTTATAACTGAGTAGACTTGCAACATCTTGCCATCCATAAGTGTAAAAATCACTCCACAACCACAACCAATGGTCTTTACATCTCAATACATTTCAAGGGCATGCCATCCTGTATATCATTTAAAATAGATGATCCAAAACACATAAACACAAAACCAACTACAATTCGGACACCTACTAGTAGGGAGGTAGTGTGGCTGTTCAGCAGCTCAACAGTGCTTAAAGTTGATCAATTATTAAACATTGTATGCAAAGTGTAATGAAGCCTAAGCAGATTATTGTACAGTTTTGAGGTGAATATTTGGTGTACCTTGATAAATCCTTGCCCACTTTTGGCCAATATGTCCAGCAGATGATCTTACTCAACAATTGATATCTATCTGGACATGCACTCTCCAACAGGAAAGGCTGTCAATAATTTAGTTACTCGACCCACTGGACTCATAACCCTGAATGTGAAAGATTTCTAACAACAAATTACAGTTTTTAAAGATTTTGTTCCCACATAACAAACCCGTATAGCTATTTTTGATCTAGAATACCCTGCCCATGGTCACGTTTAAAATGATAGATTCCCTTGAAACAAATTTTTGAGCAGTTCTTAAGATAACATTGCTGATTATCTACAATTTCCACTATATTACCGTGCTGGATGCAAGACTTAGCTTTGTGAAACAAAGGTATAAACTGGCTGAACTGCTCGTTTTTACCCACTGTGATACACAATTTGCCAATGCTGATCTTAAAATTAAAAAGAACTCCATGTTCCTAATGCAAGATCTGTAATAAAATCTAGTAATAAAAGAGAAGAACATATTTCGCTTCCTTTTTTTGCCTTAAAACTTTTCATTAAACAGCAGCTTTAAGGACGTTAATGAAAAATGAATAAATGAGTGAAAGGGTCTGCGTTGCAGGACCTTCAAGTAATGGAGGAAGCTTTTACGAAGCATTTAAATAACTTTAATGAGTCATTGACAATTTCTCTTTTCAAGATTGCTTTGCATGGATTTGTTTACTACATAGGAACTCAATAAGTATGGCTATTCAGTTGAAAATAATAGCAGACCACACGACCTGGCTAAATGATAGCCAATCATTCTCAAGTACCTTTCAAGTCAGTAAAATGAAGTGTTTAACTAAAAAACAATGACTAAATTGGCACTTTTAATGAAGGAAGAACAGTATAAAGCTTTACAGTTCAGGTTCTACAAGGCTGACACTTTATTATACAGTTACAAAAATAATTAGCCCTTCTCGAGTGCAACAAATCTTCTTTTCCAAGGAAATATAGAACAAACATGACAATTCATTAGTGAGAACAGCAATCAATCAGCTGCTGAATCAAGGTCACAGCTCATTTCATATACTGAAAATAACCACCTGAGTTCATGGTAATGGCTTTTAACATTCACAGAGAAGAGCCAAGTTTACTAACTGGAATGTATCATCAATATAAATGGCTGTTCTGAAGACTGCTGTATGGAAGAAGCAGGAATTAGTCATAGAAAATATTACATCGTGAGCTCATGTATAAAAATATAGATATTTTCCAATCGCTATATTCATCTAATGAAGCAAATCATAATTAAATAAAATTGCCATTATTTGACTTAATTTAATATTTAAGCCTTTTCCATATGTACAAGTGTATATCATGGTTTGGGCTCATTTCTCATCCCATATAGTACAGTTGCGTCACAAGCTTGCCCTGCACACAGGAGCTGTGCACCCACTGTCACCAAAGGTCCTGGACAGTCTACTACTTAGATGTAGCGGTCAATAACTCTTCTGTAACGCAAATCAATGGGTTCTCATGGCAGCCAGTGGTCTAACAAATTCTCCCACAACTTCCATAGCTATATTATTATTATTAATGTTTACTATTAGAGATGTTGCAAATCAGAAAAAAGGAAAAATATCTACAGCAAAGAGATTGCCATTTATTTTTTGGCTAAAGATGTCTTTTCTTTACCCTTAGATGATTTCAAAAAGTATGCATACATGGCATGGTCAAGTAGTATGTCTGCATTTTATTAAATAAATTTTTATTTTTTTATTTTGATCTGATGCCAATGTATAAGGCAAAACAGATATTGTTTAAAATTTTAACCAACCTGTGGTCTTTGTCCTGGATAAAACATGGACCAATTGTAGTCTATGGAGCTGTTCACCTGTTCGTGAACTTTTGTGGATCGCTTATCCTTTTGTGGACCGCTTATCCATGTAAAAAAATCACAGAGACATGGCTGATTTTGATCTCAGTCACTCTTAAAATACATATACACAATTTCCATCCGTGTGTTGTCATTTTTAACTTTGTAATGATAGGAGAAGCTTTGCATTTTTTTCCCATACGAAAACAATCACTGATGAAACACTGATGGTAAAAATGTATCAATCACTGAGAGAAATCTGATACAAAACACTGATGAAAACTGGAATATTTTTTGCATTCATAAAGCATTACTAATGTATGAATGAGGCATTAAAGTAAGGCTAGTCAGTGCAGCTGGCCACATGCCACCACAATGGCCAATTTCTGCCCCATTTTGTTTTACAATCAGCTGCTATAAGCCGGGCTGCCACCATACCACAGCCTCACCCACTTCCATTTTCCTTAGAAATTTTCATAAATTTGTTTTTTTGGGTTTGAATCTTCAATTCATAACAAAACAAATGCAATACACTATAGTAACATACTAGTAAGGGTATGTTCCCATGGTCAGTAAACGCTGCAGGATGGGCGCTGCGTACATCCGCAGCGTCCAACTCTAAGTGGCCAGATGTTACAGCATAGCGGATGGGATTTCAAGAAATCCCATGTCCACTATGCGTGCACCTGTACCGGCTGCTTCTGTGTGGAGACTGACACGTGGTGCGTCTTTCCAGACCACAGCATGTCTATTTAGCTTGCAGAGAATCTCAGTCTCCACAAGATAAAGTCACCAGTACAATGTACTGGATGTGGTGATTCCGCCCTATGGTGCTCCATCTTGTGATAGTTCCACCCCAACCTCCTAAAGATTGGAGGCTGCTCAGGAATTACCTGACAAATTAGCGTTAGCTTTTTTCTTCTTTCTAAATTTACTTTCCTATCTTTCTGCTCTCTCTTGGCGTTCTTCTATTTCTAGATCTTCTCATTAACTCATTTTTATGCCCCCTCCTTTCCTCAGCCAATTATAAGTCTGTCATCAGAGCGTTTTTCTAAGCTAACAGTGGACTATTTAAATGCCAAAGGCTTACATGTCTTGAGAAATCCCCCTCTATAAAAAGAGGATGGATGTTTAGTTTTTTACAAGAAACCCACTTTTGCCAAAACAAACCATATAAGGTTTCAAACTACAGATTTCCTAAGACCTATAATAGTCCCGCACCTGATTCCAAAACCAGGCTCCTGCATACTTATATCACACTCAGTCCCTTGGGTGTTCTGTTCTGAGTTTCGCACTCATGGAGAGGGACAACTGCTAATCGTCAAAGGTCTCATCGCATCTATTAAGATCACATTCGACTCCCTGTATCTACCCACCTCAGGTCAGGACAAAACAGTTTATACTTATTTAGACCAACTAGTGGTGTTTACAGAAGAAATATTGGTCCTTAGGGACTTGAGCATAGCTTTTAATCCTTCAATGAACACATTTTAAGGAAGTCTGTTCCCTTTCACGTCCCACACTGAAAGACGTTTTCTAAAATGCTTGCAGGACCATCAGTTGATTGATACATGGCACCTACTTCACCCAGCTGACAGAGATTTTTCCTTCTATTGTAACTCTCATGATGTTTATTTCAGGATTGATTATATTTTTCTAAAACATCAGGATGTCACCCTGATCCAAAGGGCTAATATTGACAATATTTTCTTCTCTGACCACGAGTTATTGATGTATCTATTGTTCTACCTACCTTCAGAATCAATCAATGACATTGGGAGTAGAAAAAACTGGAACAAGAGTGCACAATAGGGTCTTAACCGATAAGCAATGAGGTGTAAAAGAAGGAAGTCCACTCACCTAGTATGGTTGCTACAAAGCAACGTGTATCTCACATATATAACTATCACATGGCTAGTGCAATAACACCGGTCTTGAAAGGAGCAAATTGGATGAAGACAATGTGACGAACGTGTCACTCATGCATTGCCAATGATGAATCCACAGTATATCCAACGGGATATGTTGAATGATTTATTGAATAGATTTTACAGAGTCAATGTGTTTCAAGGCCATGCAGCACCTCTTCATCGGGACAGAAACACAGCAGCCTGGATTGGTGCTAGCTTCAGCTCTGTCTGTTACCACAAGAGCTCAGCTGTCAGTCAAGCCAAGCTCCCACCGGTGATGGTGCGGGTACTGTGCTTGAAGGTGTATATGAATTTGTGGGTACACCTTACCCATTATGATGTAAAAATACTTCAAATGCTGGGAAAGGGTTTATATCAGTCAAAGCTCTTTTTCTTCAGATACAAGACTCCAGTTCTCCTGCATCAGGAATACAATATTATTAATTTATAGAAGCTTTATCAGGAGAACTGTAGGATTGTAAATATGGCCATCCATGCAGATTCTTTAGGTCCACAAAATTTTTTCAAGAAAATAGAGGTGCGTCTCAAGCAGCGGATTCATCTCTGAAATCTATGTTCCTACTAGGCTAGAAGCACAAATATTAATGTCATGAGACAACCCTCTTCAAATTATAATATTATGGGAAATTGCAGACACCTTTGTGCAAAGGATTCATGACTCTGTATGTATGAACCTCCGATCGCTATAAAAGATGTTTGGAAATGAATCTCTACGGACTG
Organism: Oophaga sylvatica; assembly: GCA_033576555.1. Classification (NCBI taxonomy): domain Eukaryota; kingdom Metazoa; phylum Chordata; class Amphibia; order Anura; family Dendrobatidae; genus Oophaga; species Oophaga sylvatica. The sequence goes on along the minus strand of JARQOD010000002.1, from coordinate 516,398,541 downwards.
TCACATAGTAACATGTTATGTTTCGGTAGCTGAGGAGGACATGAACAACAGCAGGGCAGCCGAACACCTGAGATGTTGGTAACTGATGGGTTGCAGATTCCTAAACTAACGACACAACTAGAGGTAGCTGTGGAGCGTTCCTACGTTGATCCTAGACGCCTCATCACAGCCTGAGAGATAAGTGCACCTAAAGGCAGAAAGATGAAAGCTATCTGCCCCGGAGCAGATCCCCAAAGAAAATAGGAAGCCCCCAAACATATAATGGTGGTTAGACAAGATGAAAATACAAACATAGGCAGAAAATAGACTGAGCAAACGCTGGGGCCACAAGCTGACTAAATAGGATAGGACAGGAGAGATTACTTTCTGCAACCCAGAAAACCCTACAAAAATCCAACAATTCTGATTACAAAAATACTGAGATCACACGATCTCGCCACCCACTAAATCAGGTCTCAGTGTGAACAAAAACCAAGTGTAATGTATGTGGTACAGTTCATATAGCGTCTTGTGCTTGGGTGCGATGAAAATACTTGAGACACAGGTTGATAAAGAAAGTCTTGTATTGCTTCATACAAATTGGCAAAAATAAACACACAGGTTGCAAACACAGAAGCAGGAGACACAGCAGGCCAGAGTAATCTAAGCTCAGCAATAACTCTCCACAACAGATTCAGATCTTCTTCTCTGTTACCGCAAGTCCATGCAAACGTGAGGCTCTCAAGAGCAGAGTTCAGAGTCCACAAGTGCTTCAGAGTTCCTCAGTAGGAATGGCTGGAGTACAAGGTCCAAGGCTTCAGGAGTCAGAACACAGGTTCACTGCAGGCTAGATTCTGAAGCACTGATTGCTCAGCTGTGGCTGTTTAGGAAGCAAACGGAGAGAATCAGGGCGGGAACATGCAAGCTGGAAAACTCCATTTTGACTGAGGGCAAGATAGCTGCAGCAAAACAGAAAGCAAAATGGCCGACGAACAAACTGAGTTTCAGAAACAGATACACAGAACCTTACATTACTCCCCCCTTAGGGACAACCTCCGGATGACCTCAGACCAGGCTTGTGTGGGTACCTCTGATGAAACTGACGGAGCAAGCGAGGAGCATTAACGTTATTGACTGGCTCCCATGAGTTGTCCTCCACTGGGTAGCCCTGCCATTTAATCAGATATTGTAACTGATTTCTATACAACCTGGAATCTAAAATCCTTTCCACCACAAATTCCTCCTGACCATCGACTAGCACTGGGTCAGGGCAAGGAGAAGAACGTCCAGGAAACGTATTGGGTGTCGCAGCCTTTAGTAGGGATACATGAAAGACAGGGTGGATTCTCATAGTTCTGGGCAATTGAAGACGACAAGCAACGGCACTTATAATTTTACTGATTTTATAGGGTCCAATGTACTTATGTCCCAACTTAGACGATGGAATCCTTAACTTAAGATTTCTGGTTGACAGCCAGACCAGGTCTCCTACCTTAAAAGCTGGTGCAGGTTTACGAAATTTATCTGCTGCCTTCTTGTACCTTTCCTGAGCCGATTCCAGACTCTCCTTTAGAAGATCCATATTCTTCTGTAAAGTCGTGACTCTTTCAGCCACTGCTGGCAAAGGCGTCTCTATGGGAAATCGTGGTAGAATGTTAGGATGATAACCTAGATTAGAGTAAAAAGGAGACTGTTTAGTGGAGGCACTCTGAGAGTTGTTGTAAGAGAACTCAGCCAATGGAAGTAGATCCACCCAATCATCCTGTAGGTGGCAGATAAAGCAGCGGAGATACTGCTCCAGGGTTTGATTGGTTCGTTCGGTTTGTCCATTAGTCTGGGGATGAAAAGCAGAAGAAAGGTTTACTTTAATGTCCAATGCTGCACAGAAATTTTGCCAAAACCTAAAAGTGAATTGCACCCCTCGATCCGAAATAACCTCATCCGGTACTCCATGTAAGCGAAACACATCTTTAATCATCAAATCTGATGTCTGTTTTGCAGTGGGTAAGCCGACACAAGGAATAAAATGAGCTGCCTTTGTTAGACGGTCAACCACCACTAGAACAGTGTTCTTCCCTTGAGAGGTTGGTAATTCCACAATGAAGTCCATAGAAATGGATCCCCACGGGCGGGACGGGGTGGGAAGAGGCTGTAACAGACCAGTTGGTGAAGAGCGAGGTGTTTTGCATCTTGCACAAACCTCACACGAAGTGACATAGTCCAAAACATCCTTCCTACAAGTGGGCCACCAAAAGAAACGAGAAAGAAATTCCTGTGTCTTTAGAATTCCTCTATGCCCGGCTATTTTGGAATCGTGAATGAGTTGCAATACTCTCAATCTGACTGTTTCAGGTATATACAGACGTTGTCCCAGAATCCACACACCATTCTTAAAGACAAGACTTACGTCCCTTGGGGGTTGAGCCAAAAAGAATCCGCATGGTATGCTTCCTTGATGTCTTTAATTAGGTCTTGATGATGAATCACTCCTAGGAATCTAGAGTCAGGAAGAATAGTCTTAGGAGGAGTAATTGGACGTGTCTCTGCTGAGTAAATCCTAGAGAGTGCATCAGCCTTTCCATTGCGCGATCCTGGTCTATAAGAAATAATAAAATTAAATTGGTTTAAGAAAAGATTCCAGCGAGCCTGGCGAGGAGTCAGGCACTTAGCCGACCTGATAAACTCAAGATTACGATGGTCTGTCAGAACGACTATTTGCTGTGCAGCTCCTTGAAGAAGGTGTCTCCATTCTTTGAAGGCGGCAATAATGGCCAACAACTCTCTATTGCCCACATCGTAGTTCTTCTCAGCCGAAGACAACTGCTGGGAAAAGAAGGCACAGGGATGCAAGACATTCTTCTCACCTGTTCTCTGAGAGAGTATAGCTCCCACGGCACAGTCTGAAGCATCCACCTCTATTATGAAGGCAAGCTCTGGGTTGGGATGTACTAGGATAGGTGCAGTGGTAAATTTATCTTTTAGACGGGAAAATGCTTCCTGGGCTTGGGGAGTCCAGGAGAACTTAGACTCTTTCCGGGTAAGTTGGGTGATAGGTGACACTACCTCAGAGAAATTTCTAATGAAACGTCTATAGAAGTTTGCAAACCCGATGAAGCGCTGTACCTCCTTCACATTTCTAGGACTTGGCCAATCATTGATGGCTTGGGTTTTACTTCCATCCATACTAATTCCTTGTGTAGACAGTACATACCCCAGAAATTGAATTTCGGTCTTATGGAATTCACACTTTTCAAGCTTGATGTAAAGATGATTTTGTCTTAGACGTTCCAAGACCATTCTCACATGTCCATGATGTTCCTCTGTGGAGTTAGAAAAAATTAAAATATCATCCAAATAAATTACCACGAATGTATCCAGGAGATCCCTGAAGATGTCATTCACCAAGTGTTGGAAAGTGGCTGGGGCGGTATTCAGACCAAAAGGCATAACTAGATATTCAAAGTGTCCATAGCGTGACCTGAATGCAGTCTTCCATTCATCCCCAGGTCTAATACGGACTAAGTTATAGGCCCCACGAAGATCTAGTTTAGAAAAAATTTTGGAATGTCGCACTCTCTCCAATAACTCAGGGATTAAAGGCAATGGATAACGGTTTCTAATAGTAACCTTATTGAGTTCCCTATAGTCTACGCATGGTCTCAGGGATCCATCTTTCTTCTTTACAAAGAATATGGGTGCCCCTGCAGGAGATGAAGAGGGGCGTATGAAGCCCTTGGCTAGATTTTCGTCTATGTACTCTTTTAAAGCCTTCAGCTCGGGCCCCGCCAGGGGGTAGATCTTACCAAAAGGTATCTCTGCTCCAGGCAATAATTCAATTGGACAATCATATGGACGGTGAGGAGGAAGCTGGTCAGCGTTCTTCTTGTCACATAAATCCACATAGTCCTGGTATACAGCTGGTAGTTCAGGGACTGACATGGTTCCTTTAGGAACAGAGCAAGCTGAAATTTTTGGACTCATCTGTTTCTCTGGAAAGTGTAATTCCTTGGTCTCCCAGTTAATGGTAGGATTCTGAGCCTGCAGCCATGGTAGCCCTAGAATAATGGGAAAGTTAGGAGAAGAGATAAGCATAAAGGACAGTTTCTCTTGATGATCTTTACCCATAAGAACCTTTAAAGGCTCTGTTTCCTGATCCACTGGTCCAGAGGTCAGCAGGGAGCCATCCACAGTTTCCATCTGTACTGGAGTAGCCTTCTTCACTGAACGTATTCCCTGTTTCAGAGCAAAGGAGACATCCATAAAATTTCCACTTGCACCTGAGTCGATCATAGCAGAGCTAGACACCCAGGCTGAGTCAACCCAGAGTTTGATGGAAAGAAAACAGTGAGAATTGTTTTTTTTACAACTCAGCTGGGACACCGCTGAGGAAACTTGAAAGATGGCAGCATTTACACAGTCAACGTCCTCAGAGGTAACGGAGTTTAAGTCCGAGAAATCAAGATCTGTTGCTGCAGATCTCTCTGGAGCCTGAGGCTCGGACCTGACAGATCCCCTCTCGCAACACTCACAATGAATGAGTGCTGCAGTAGTCTTGCGAGAACGGCTGGGGCAGTTAATAATAAAGTGCCCTGACTTACCACAATAAAAACATAGATTCTCCTTAAAACGATGTTCCTTGCGTGCATCACTAACCCGTCGTAGTAAAGAGTCTACCTGCATGGGTTCAGGTTCAGGTTCCCGTGTAATCCTATTCAAAGGTTCCTTAGCTGGAGAGGAAGGTAGGAAAAGGTTAGTACGATTGCTTTCGAACCATCTCTCTTGCCTGCGTTCAGTTAAACGAGTATCAATACGGATGCAGTAGTTAATAAAGTCACCTAACGCAGTGGGAGGGTCGGCACGAGCAAGTTCATCCTTAATCAGTGGGGATAACCCCTTTCGAAAAATAGATTTTTTGGCGGAATTGTCCCAGGTGGTATCAAGGGCCCATCTCCTGAAATCCAAGGCATATTCAGCTACCGAGTGCTTACCTTGGCGCAAAGCTAACATGGCTGCTTCAGCTGTTGCACCTCGATTGGGGTCATCAAACACCTGCCCCATGGCTGAAATAAAATCATCAAGGTGATTCAAACAATCATCCTCAGTCTCAATCAGAGGGTTTGCCCACATCAAAGCCTTGTTGGTAAGCAACATAATTATAGTAAGCACCTTAGATCGTTCAGTAGGAAATTGTGAAGCATGTGCAGAAAAAAAAAGATTGCATTGATTAACAAATCCCCTGAATTTTTCACGTTCACCACCAAAACGAAAAGGGGGCAACTTGGGAATCCCAGAACTCGGGGCCACGGCAGGAGCCTGGACTCGCCCCTCCAGAACCTCAATCCTGGCTCGCAAATCCTGGGTAGTCTGTCCAACCACTTGCAAATTGTGATTATTTAGGTCCTGAAGATTTGTAAAACGGGTCTTTATATTCTGCAAATCTGCAAGGATATTATCAGTCACTCCGCAAAGTTCCTTTATGCGGGCCTCCATTTTCCAGATCTTTTAAGACAGGATACTGGAAGAAGAGGAGAAAAAAAAAAAACAATAGTGTTCACCTGTGGCAACACTGAAGAAAGAAAAAACTTTAAGGGAACTGCTCACCTGGAATGGTTGTGAGAAGTCACAACCACTATCATCACAGAAAGCTTTCAACCAGACATCTGGAATGGTTGTGAGAAGTCACAACCACTGTCATCACAGAAAGTACAACCGGACATCCGATATCCACAGTACAGCAGACAAGCCTTTCCAGACCCAGCAGACACTAACGTTTGGCTTCAGAATCTTGTAATGTATGTGGTACAGTTCATATAGCGTCTTGTGCTTGGGTGCGATGAAAATACTTGAGACACAGGTTGATAAAGAAAGTCTTGTATTGCTTCATACAAATTGGCAAAAATAAACACACAGGTTGCAAACACAGAAGCAGGAGACACAGCAGGCCAGAGTAATCTAAGCTCAGCAATAACTCTCCACAACAGATTCAGATCTTCTTCTCTGTTACCGCAAGTCCATGCAAACGTGAGGCTCTCAAGAGCAGAGTTCAGAGTCCACAAGTGCTTCAGAGTTCCTCAGTAGGAATGGCTGGAGTACAAGGTCCAAGGCTTCAGGAGTCAGAACACAGGTTCACTGCAGGCTAGATTCTGAAGCACTGATTGCTCAGCTGTGGCTGTTTAGGAAGCAAACGGAGAGAATCAGGGCGGGAACATGCAAGCTGGAAAACTCCATTTTGACTGAGGGCAAGATAGCTGCAGCAAAACAGAAAGCAAAATGGCCGACGAACAAACTGAGTTTCAGAAACAGATACACAGAACCTTACACCAAGCCACAGCCACTGAAAAAACAGGAAAAAGCAAATGAGCAAATAACAGTGGCTGCAGAAAAACTGTGAGGAGCTCAGGCCCCAGGAGGGGACCTGACTGACCTCCACAAAAGTGCAGAAAACAATGCAAAAAGCAAGCACAAAAATAAAAGCAAAAAATATCTTATCTGAAAGCAGGAGATGCAGGCAGGACTCCAGCAAACTTCCAAATGAACCAGGAACCACAATTGAGACAAGAACAATTGATCACCGGCAAACATCATGGGAGGGAACCTCCCTTATATCAGACCAGTCCGTGACTCCAGATTGCCACTCCTCGCTGAAAGGTTCAGCACGATCTGTAACCACCAGAGGGAGCCTCTGCTCAGAATCCATCTCTAGCACATTCATAACAGTAACATAGTTATTAAGGTTGAAGGAAGACTTTAAGTCCATCTAGTTCAACCCATATCCATCCTAACCTGCCCTAACATGTTGATCCAGAGGAAGGCAAAAAAAACCCATGTGGCAAACAGTAAACTTCACATTGGTGAGAAAAAATTCCTTCCCGACTCCACATACAGCAATCAGACTAGCTCCCTGGATCAACGCAATATCTAGGAAACTAGTGTATATAACCTGTAACATTATACATTTCAAGAAAGGCATCCAGTCCCTTCCTAAATTTTAGAAGGGAATCACTCATTATAACATTATATGGCAGAGAGCTCCATAGTCTCACTGCTCTTACAGTAAAGAATCTGCATCTGTGATTATGACTAAACCTTCTTTCCTCCAGACGTAGACGTAGAGGATGCCCCCTTGTCCCCATCACAGGACTAAGAGTAAAAAGATCATTAGAAAGGTCTTTGTACTGTCCCTTCATATATTTATACATTGTAATAAGATCACCCCTAAGCCTTCGTTTTTCCAAACTAAATAACCCCAAGTGTAATAACCTGTCTTAGTATTGCAGACCCCCCAGTTCTCTAATAACCTTAGTCGCTCTTCTCTGCACCCGCTCCAGTTCAGCTATGTCTTTCTTATATACCGGAGACCAGAACTGTACACAGTATTGTAAGTGTGGTCGAACTAGTGATTTGTATAGAGGTAAAATTATGTTCTCCTCATGAGCATATATGCCTCTTTAATGCATCATATTATATTATTTGCCTTTGCAGCAGCTGCCTGACACTCGTCACTAAATGTGAGTTTGTCGTCCACCCATACACCCAGGTGTTATGTTTCGGTAGATGAGGAGTGCAGGCAAAAAAAGGCAATACACCAGAGCAGTTGGAATCTATGAGATTGCAGTACCCTGACTAACCACAACAACTAGAGGCAGCCGTGGAGCGTCCTTACGTTGGTCCTAGACGCCTCGTCACAGCCTGAGAAACTAACTACACCTAAGATAGATATAGGAAAGCTATCTGCCCCGGAGCAGAACCCCAAAGATAATAGAAAGCCCCCAAACATGTAATGGCGGTTAGACAAAAAGAAATACTGACAGACAGAAAATAGTATGAGCAAACGTTGGGGCCCAAACTAACTAAATAGAAAAGGATAGGAAGGGTACTTACTGCAATCCCAGAAAACCCTGAAAAGCACCAACTCTACTAATTTCAAAAACACCTGAGATCACACGACCTCTACCACCTAAATTAGTTCTCTGGTGTAACAAAATCAAAACAGCAGCCACTGAAAAAACAGGAAAAAGCAAAAGTACAAACATCAGTGGCTGAACTAAACCCAGAGGGCAAAAGCCCCCGTAGGGGACCCTGAAGGCCCCACAGAAGTGCAGGACAAAATGCAAAAATCAAGCACAAAAACAAAAAGAAGAAAATGTCTTATCTGTTAGCAGGAGATGCAGACACGACACAGCAGGCTACAAGGGAAACAGAAATCAAAGATAGAGACCAGAACAATTGATCACCGGCAACCCTGATGGGAAGGTGACTCCCTTATATAAGACCAGTCAGTAACACCTGATTCCCAATACTCACAATCTTCACAATCTTCACTGGACAGACCAGTACCGCTTGTAACCACCAGAGGGAGCCTCTGCTCAGAACTCATCTCAAGCCCATTCATAACAGTACCCCCCCCTTGAGGAAGGGTCACCGAACCCTCATTTGAGCAACCAGGTCGGTCAGGATGAGTTCTATGGTACGCACGGATGAGTCTCCTAGCATGGATGTCCGAAGCAAACACCCAAGAATTGTCTTCCTGACCATAACCTCTCCACTTAACCAAATACTGGAGTTTCCGTCTAGAAAAACGAGAATCTAATATTTTCTCAACCACATACTCCAGATTGCCCTCAACCAAAACAGGGTCAGGAGGCACAGCAGCAGGAACCACTGGCTCAACAAACCTCTTCAACAAGGAGTTGTGGAACACGTTATGGATCTTAAATGTCCCTGGAAGAAGCAAACGAAAAGAAACAGGATTAAGAATCTCCATGATCTTATAAGGTCCAATGAACCTAGGCTTAAATTTAGGAGATGCTACTCTCATAGGAATATTTTTTGAGGACAACCAGACCAAGTCCCCTACTTTAAACCGAGGACCATCAGTCCTATGCCGGTTAGCAAACCGCTGGGCCCTCTCCTGAGAGAGGGACAACCTCTCCACTACCTGGTCCCAAATCTGTTGCATACGCTCCACAACAGAGTCAACACCTGGACAGACAGAAGCCTCCGTCTGTCCTGAAGAAAATCGAGGGTGAAACCCAGAATTCCAGAAAAATGGAGACATCAAAGTGGCAGAGCTAGCCCTATTATTAAGAGCAAACTCAGCCAAAGGCAAAAAAGAGACCCAGTCATCCTGATCAGCAGACACAAAGCATCTTAGATAAGTCTCCAATGTCTGGTTTGTTCTCTCAGTTTGACCATTGGTCTGAGGATGAAATGCCGAGGAGAAAGACAATTGAACACCCAGTTTAGAACAAAAAGTCCTCCAAAATTTGGAAACAAACTGGACTCCTCTGTCAGACACTATGTTCTCAGGAATGCCGTGTAAACGAACCACGTGCTGAAGGAACAACGCCACCAATTCAGAGGAGGAAGGCAACTTAGGTAATGGCACAAGATGTATCATCTTGGAAAACCTATCACAAATCACCCAGATGGCGGTCATTCTCTGAGAAACAGGAAGGTCGGAAATGAAATCCATAGAGATATGGGTCCATGGTCTCTTGGGCACAGGCAATGGCATCAACAAACCACTAGAGCGAGAGCAAGGCTTGGAGCGAGAGCAAGTCCTGCAGGACTGCACAAATTCCCTGACATCACGAGACAAGGTAGGCCACCAAAAGACCGACTAACCAAGTCTCTGGTACCAAAAATTCCGGGATGCCCAGCCAACGCGGAACAATGAATCTCAGACATCACACTCTTTTTCCACTGGTCCGGGACAAACAATTTTCCAACAGGGCAGCGCTCGGGCCTATCCTCCTGACACCCCTCCAGAGCAAGTCTCAAATTAGGTGAGATGGCGGAAAGAACTACACCCTCTTTCAAAATAACAGAAGGATCAGATAACTCAGGAGAGTCCGCAAGGAAGCTCCTCGAGAGGGCATCCGCCTTAACATTCTTAGTGCCAGGAAGAAAGGAAACCACAAAATTAAAACGTGTGAAAAACAAGGCCCACCTGGCCTGTCTAGGATTGAGTCGCTTGGCAGATTCCAGATAAACCAGATTCTTATGGTCAGTAAGGACCACCACCTGATGTTTGGCTCCCTCCAGCCAATGTCTCCACTCTTCAAAAGCCCACTTCATGGCCAATAACTCCCGATTACCCACGTCATAATTACGTTCAGTAGGAGAAAATTTTCGAGAGAAAAAGGCACAAGGGTTACTTTTAGAGGTCTCTGGATCTTTTTGGGACAAAACGGCACCTGCCCCAATTTCAGAGGCATCAACCTCCACCTGAAATGGCAGAGAAACATCAGGCTGCCGTAGAAACAGGAGCAGAAGTGAATCTCTGCTTAAGTTCCTGAAATGCAGAGACTGCCTCAGGAGGCCAATTCACCACATCAGAACCCTTTTTGGTCAAATCAGTTAATGGTTTAACAATAACCGAGAAATTACCAATAAATTTACGATAAAAATTGGCAAAACCCAAAAATCTTTGAAGAGCCTTTAATGAAGTAGGTTGGACCCAATCACAGATGGCCTGAACCTTGACCGGGTCCATTTCAATAACAGATGGGGACAAAATGAATCCCAGAAATGAGATCCTCTGTACGCCAAAAAGACACTTTGATCCCTTCAAATACAGAGCATTCTCTCTCAAAATTTGGAATACAGTTCGAACATGTTTCACATGAGAGTCCCAGTCATTAGAAAAAATCAAGATATCATCCAAATAAACAATCAGAAATTTATCCACAAAATCCCTGAAAATGTCATTCATGAAGGACTGGAAGACAGAAGGAGCATTAGTGAGCCCAAAGGGCATCACAAGGTACTCAAAATGCCCCTCCGGGGTATTGAATGCCGTCTTCCATTCATCCCCGTGCTTAATGCGAATAAGGTTATATGCCCCCCTGAGGTCAAGCTTGGTAAACCAAGTAGCGTTTTTCACCCTGGAAAACAGGTCAGAAATCAAGGATAACGGGTATTGATATTTCACAGTAATATTGTTCAAAAGACGATAATCAATACACGGCCTTAATGAACCATCCTTTTTGGCCACAAAGAAAAAACCGGCACCTAAGGGTGAAGAGGATGGTCTGATATGACCCTTCTCCAATGACTCCTTGATATAAGACCGCATAGCGTCATGTTCAGGTACAGACAAGTTAAAAAGGCGACCTTTAGGGAATTTACTACCAGGCACTAATTCAATAGCGCAGTCATAGCTCCTATGGGGAGGCAAGGATGCAGATTTACTTTCGCTAAATACATCAGAAAAATCAATCAAAAAGTCAGGAACATCCTGAGCCTGGGGGAGGCAGAAAAAAGCAGGAGTGTTGGTATTAACACATTGGCAGCCCCAACTGGTTACAGACACAGATTTCCAATCCAAAACAGGATTATGAGACTGTAACCAAGGGAAACCCAGTACGATAATATCATGCAGATTATACAGAACCAAAAAATTGCAGCACTCTTGATGATCAGGTTCAACCCTCATTATCACCTGAGTAGAGAACTGAGGTTTATTCTCAGCCAAAGGGGTAGAATCGATCCCCAGTAGGGGAATAGACTTCTGTAGGGGTATCAAGGGAAACCCACAACGTTTAGCAAAATCATAATCCATCAGGTTAATAGCTGCTCCAGAATCAACGAAAGCCTGAGCAGAAAATGAGGACAGAGAGCATATCAGAGTGACAGTTAATAAAAACTTAGTCTGAACACTACCCAAGACAACTGAGCGTGCAAAACGTCTTCCCCGCTTAGGGCAGACTGAAATAGCATGAGAGGCATCACCACAGTAGAAACATAACCCATTGCGCTTTCGAAACTCATGACGCTGTGGCCCAGACACCACTCTATCACACTGCATGGATTCAGAAGCAGGTTCACAAGGCAACACTATTCCACGCATACTTCTCCGCTCACGCAAACGTCTGTCAATTTGAATCGCTAATGACATAGAATCATTGAGACCAGAGGGGACAGGGAATCCCACCATAACATCCTTTACATTATCTGACAGACCCTTCCGAAAAAGGGCCGCCAAAGCGTCGTCATTCCACTTGGTCAGGACTGCCCACCTACGGAATCTCTAACAGTATAACTCAGCGTCATCAGGCCCCTGATTTAATGCCAACAAGGCTTTTTCAGCTTGATCAGTGACATTAGGCTCATCGTACAATAATCCCAAAGCCTGAAAAAATGCATCAACATCACTCAAAACAGGATCCCCAGGTGTCAGGGAAAAAGCCCAATCCTGAGGATCGCCGCGCAGGAGAGAGATGACAATTTGAACCTGCTGCGCTGCGTTCCCTGAGGACTTAGATTTTAAGGCAAAAAACAATTTACAATTATTTTTGAAATTCTGAAACTTAGCTCGATCCCCTAAAAACAAATCTGGCATGGGAATCCTAGGTTCCACAACAGGCAACCTAGCAAGATATGCAGCAATACTCCGAACCTCAGTGGCAAGCTGATCCACACGGCCAGACAACTGTGCAAACTCCATTGAGAGAAAAAATCCTCCCCAGCACCCAGAGATACAGAGGGAAAAATAAAAAATGCAACAAACAGAAAAATATCTCTGACAACTCTGACAATCGTTTTTTCTTTCACAAATTTTTTCCCTTCTGTGAGTACCATACAATTTTAAATTTTGGGGCGGTGATACTGTTATGTTTCGGTAGCTGAGGAGTGCAGGCAAAAAAAGGCAATACACCAGAGCAGTTGGAATCTATGAGATTGCAGTACCCTGACTAACCACAACAACTAGAGGCAGCCGTGGAGCGTCCTTACGTTGGTCCTAGACGCCTCGTCACAGCCTGAGAAACTAACTACACCTAAGATAGATATAGGAAAGCTATCTGCCCCGGAGCAGAACCCCAAAGATAATAGAAAGCCCCCAAACATGTAATGGCGGTTAGACAAGAAGAAATACTGACACAGACAGAAAATAGTATGAGCAAACGTTGGGGCCCAAACTAACTAAATAGAAAAGGATAGGAAGGGTACTTACTGCAATCCCAGAAAACCCTGAAAAGCACCAACTCTACTAATTTCAAAAACACCTGAGATCACACGACCTCTACCACCTAAATTAGTTCTCTGGTGTAACAAAATCAAAACAGCAGCCACTGAAAAAACTGGAAAAAGCAAAAGTACAAACATCAGTGGCTGAACTAAACTGAGAGGGCAAAAGCCCCCGGAGGCGACCCTGAAGGCCCCCACAGAAGTGCAGGACAAAATGCAAAAATCAAGCACAAAAAAAAAAAGAAGAAAATGTCTTATCTGTTAGCAGGAGATGCAGACACGACACAGCAGGCTACAAGGGAAACAGAAATCAAAGATAGAGACCAGAACAATTGATCACCGGCAACCCTGATGGGAAGGTGACTCCCTTATATAAGACCAGTCAGTAACACCTGATTCCCAATCCTCACAATCTTCACTGGACAGACCAGTACCGCTTGTAACCACCAGAGGGAGCCTCTGCTCAGAACTCATCTCAAGCCCATTCACAACACCCAGGTCTTTTTCAGTGACAGTTTTCCCAGTGTTTTACAATTAAGCACATAATTATGCATCTTGTTTGTTCTATCCAAGTGCATGACCTTACATTTATCCCCATTAAAGTTCATTTGGATGTTAAAATAACATGATTGAAAGCGGACAATTACTTTTAGGCACAAATTGATTTCTTTCTGATTATAATACCCAGTGCTCTGATTTTTTTAATACAATTCAATTTTGATTCAGATTTTATAATATACACTCACTGAGTAAGAATTAAGAAAACTGAAAATAACATACATATCCTACTAAATGGAATTATATAATAAGGGTTGGGAAAAACATGGTTTAAAAGAAAAGACTGTACAACAGCATCTACTGTACAGTCATGCAGAGTGTTCACAGAGTTCATGGCTGTTCATCGGTGTGAGCAAGGGCAGAATAACGTGCGACGGGGCAAATAAATCAGGGTCACTGCCTGGAGAAGATGAAAATGCATCAATTTGTAGCTAAGAAACAGGCATCAGGTTCTTGAAACTCTATTTAGTCCCACCATATTTTGCAAAGCCCCATATTGGTGTCAATAGGGCCATCATGTCCTCTATCCTTTGAAAAGAGAGAACTATTCCACCAGGGTGGGAGGACTTTTACTCCTCCACTGGTGTCGGAGAACATTTTTAGCTAATTGAATGAAGAAATCTACAAGTGACTATTCATATTTAGAACAGCTGTTTAGGATGATGAAAACTAAAAGTCTCAGGCTTCCAATTTTTTTTATGAAATTACTTTGTTAATTCAATTACTTTTGGGCAGTCAGTATGTATAAGTGTGTGTAGAAATTAGTTTTTCAGAGTGAATGTGTTTTTTCCATTATGGCCTTCATGAACACAGAGAACAATTATATAATGATGAATCGCAGCACTGTTTCACATCATTTCTTATATTAGAATTACATGAGATGTTACCTCAGTAACAAGCGCTGTTTCTTGGGAAACCATACACGTAGTAACAAAAAGAATGCAAGTAAACATATTAGCAGAGAGAAATAGTATTGCAACAATACTGTATTACCATGATCAGTGCTCAAGAAGACTCACTAGAATGCTTGACATGTAATTAGTACATCAAACATCCCTGCTCCTACACTGCCTTCAGATACCTTCAAGTGGGTTTTCTAAGGCATCAAGGGTCGACTCAAAGGAAATTAACGAGTAGAAGCACTTTGTTAAAATGAAACAACTTAAACACACTCATCCATTATGCTCTCGAGAGTCTTTGCAGCTAAAAGTTGATTTCAAAATAATGTCTGAAAAAGGTTAAGATTAAATAAAAGAATAAAAAAGACACAATCTACTGCATATAATAGCATCCTATAGACTATAATGAAGAGAGCAGTGCACATACGTAGCCTCCTACTTCAATATTCCATCACAGGAGCATACATTTATTCGGTACAGTGGTTGCAGTAACACACAGACCCTAGTGCCTTATAATGATCTTGCCTAAGTATCCTATAATCAACATGTGAGTATCATGCACTATGGGACTTCCTCAAACTCGTTCTACACTGGTTTACCCCTGCCCACAAAAACTGTAAGGTGAAATGATGTGGCAAAATGAACAAGTGCAATATGCTCATCTATCTTCATCAGTGCTAAAAATGTAAATAGGGAAGCATGGCTATCTCCAAACACAACTGGTCTTGTATTCACAATGTTAATAAAGCTCTTACATTAATATACAACATTACAATTAGAGGTTGTACGTATAAAGATTATAAAATGGCTGTTTCCTCCAGAAACACCACCTCGCTTGCTTATGGGCTTTGCATTCAAATCTACTTCCCTGAAGTGAATGTGATAGAGCTCCGATGCCAAACACAATCTGTGGACACACGTAGCACGGCTTTTGGAAGGAATCAAATCATGAATGTGCCAGTTCAATCTGAGTGATATTTCCAATTCTGTCTAATATCTCATCACTCTTTAAATTGAAATCCCTAATGAATCATATGAACGGGTTTTCTGAATGACAAATATCCCTTAGAGCTTGTGCAGATGACCAATCGGAACGAGAACAATCCGACAAACAACAAATAGCACTCGGTCTAATGCTAGTCTAAGGGGCCATGCACATTTTTTCCTAGGACAGACTGTGACCTAGGAACAAAATCGCTGTATGCCACAATTTCATCCAATATTTAGATAGCACTTGGCCATGCAAGTCAATGAGTCCATGGAATCCAACGGACTGCAACTGGATGACATCTGGGTGCAGTCCAATTTCTATGGACTGACACAATGGAAAAGATGGAGATTATTTTTCTCCATCTTCTCTTCATCCAAGAGAATGGAATCACACTTTGATCACACTCTGATGAAACTCTGATTAGAGTCTGATCAGTGTGATTAAATTAATAGATCCTGTTTTCTCAGATGTTCTTCTGCACCTAGTATCAAAGGGATACTCTGGTCTAAACAAAGTTGTAACCTACTTCTGGATAGGAGACAACTAGAAAATTTGGTGTGTTGTCTTGCTTCATGACTCACCCTATTGAATATTAGAAAAGGTTTCTTGAGTATCCTGTTTTCCACTGGCCACAGATCCATGGCCAGTAGGAGTTTCATGTCTAAGCAGTGCAACTCCATTCAAAGTCTATGGTGCTGAAAATACAATGACAGCCAAGAGCTCTATCAGTGCTGCAGTTTTACAGTGGTGAATGGGAATATACATTCTGGTTATGGGTCATGGTCCAAGCTAACAATTAACTCCTATCCTATGAAAAATGATCACTTATTTAGACTAGAATACCATTTTAACTAGTTCCGTTCATGTCAGGTATGCACTGTTACTATTGAAGATGATGACTTTGCCATCACATAAAATGTGCAAATGTTAGTTTGAATATGTTCCTTACCCCTTCTCATAAACATTTAATTTTCAATACAGTTGCAATCAATATTATTCAACTCCATTACTAATTAAGCTTACTGGCAAAATAATAAACTTTCTGCTGTTTGCAATAAACCAATCAAACAAGAACAACTTATATATCGGAGCACTTCCAATATACCAAGAGATACCTCCAAATTCAACATGAAATGTCACTTTTACTCACTACTGCTGTATCACCCCAGGCCAGGTAATGAAATATATTTCAATGGATTAAACTGTGGCAAGACTTTATTTATAAACTTTTGCAATCCAGACAGATAAGACGCAGCAAATATTTACATGTTTCTGGCATCTATAGTGCCCATAGTCATAGACAGGCAGGGTGGTATGTAGAACAATAATAATCAGTAAAATTTGATATTCTGGATGACACACAGATCAGCAGAATAGAAGATATGGACAGGCACTTGAGATTAGCAAAGCCAAGTAAGCAGACAGTACCTTTTATCTACAGAGCTGTGATTCAGACAGGGCAATGAAGGTTATATGGCTACTGCTTAAAGCAGATTAGAAAAACAGATGTGTACACAGAAAAATACCTTGATATAGCATACTTAAGTGAGCAGACAGCAACTGAGAACACAGAGGTGATGCAGTAAATGAGCATGTTCAAGTACAAATCCAATTGTATGGACAGCACGATGGAAGAGGTGAACTGATTTTGGCCATTAGACAACCGGCACCTGTGAGCATCAGAGCTGAACCAACAGAAAGGCATCTTGATGTATGAGAAGAGTGTGTGGTCAGCACCTTGTAACAGCAGAACTGAATCGGCCATCAGGCCCTTTGAAACAGCAGAGCCAAGTGTGTGGACAGCAATTTGAAACAGCAAAGCCGGATGTGTGGACAGCAATTTGAAACAGCAGAGCTGAATCGCCAGTCAGACATCTTGATACATCAGAGCCAAGAAGGCACAAGAGCACTTTAAAGCAGTAGAGATGAGTTGGCAGTCACACTCCTTGATGTAGAAAAGATAAATTTGCCATAAGTACCTTGGAATATTCTAGAATTGTTTTCAGGTAACAAACTTTGCATAACTGCAGCAGAGCCAGCAATAGCAGAGCTAGGTTAGATAGCTGGAGTGCAGTTGGTAATATTGTGTGCTACAACAGGAATACTGAATATGGGCAGACCTTAAGTGGCATAGGGAGAATAAGGCAAAGGTGTACACTGAATCATAATAGTTATCCAAACAACGCAAGAGCAGAAAGACCTGGATGGTGACAACAACCCCGTTTAGAGTCCAATCTCCATCAGAAGAGTCTGTAAAAGTAGTAAGGGGATAGAGTCTGTAAAAGTAGTGAGGGGATATCTTGTCTGAAGATTGCTATCTGTGGCTCTAACATTATTAAAATCAAAGAAGTGAGAGTGTTGTGTATAACTGTTAGGCTGGAGTCACACACAACCACAAAAAATCCGTCCGTTTTAGACGGTCGACAATCGGATCAAAATAAAAACATCACACATCCTTCTGGCATCCGATTTTCCTTCAAAGATGCGATTTAATCGCATGTGTGTGTACCTTGTAACATCCGATTTTCATCCGACTTGCGAGATTTTCTCGCAGGCTTGCAAAACTGACATATAATGGATCCAAAAGAATAGTATTTAAATGCCAAAAGAAAGAATAGATATATACACATAGAGCACATATATATATATATATACTATGTCATTGTGACATGTATATATACATATATTTATAGTTCTTACACTTCTACATACTGTTATAGCCGCTAATTCAATTGCCGGCTTCAGTGAAATCACAGAAGCCGACATGAAATGATACATTGTTTCCACACATTTAACCATGTAATTTCATGTATTTTTATATATGTTTGAAACATACAATTACATGAGTATATGTGTGCTAAATTTCAGACATGTAGGGGTTAATTAAAGGTGTAAATTCGTTGAAAAAAAATGCGTGGGCTCCCGCTGTATTTTCTCCACCAGACAGACAAAGCAAGCGAGTGGGGGCAGATAATAATAGCCTAGGGAGGGTACATTTTTTTTGTGCCCCCCCTGGCTACTAACATCTGCCCCCAGACACCCCAGAAAGGGCAAATCTCTAATTAGATTCGCCCTTTCTGGCACTTTGCCCGTCTATTCCCATTGCCCTGTAGCGGTGGCGAATGGGTTAATAATCTGGCGTTAATGTCACCTTAGTATTGAAAGGTGACCTTAAGGCAGGTTAATAATTGATAGCTGTCAATTAGACAACTATCAATTATTAATCCTATTGTATGAAAGAAAAATCAAACACACACAGTTTAATAAAAAATAAGTTTAATTAAATAATCACACAGTTTTTGACCATATTTTATTTTCCTGCTAAAACCATTTCCTGTAATAAAAATAAAATAAAAAAGCAAAATTATACTTACCAATCCGATGTACAGTCAGGTCCCACGGTGTAATCCATCAGAAAGGGTTAACAGGTTACAGGTCGCAGAGAGCTAATAATGCTGTCTCAGACCTGTATTCCCCTGAATGAATAAGTTCCTCTCCCAGCGAAAGTAGAGGAATAGATTCATGAATGGAGCTTAATTGATTTATTGGCAATTTAACTTTAGTGACCTGACCTAAAGGGAAAGTGGGATACAATCAATTAAGCTTCATTCATGAAACACATCCTCTCCTGTCGCCAGGAGAGGATCTTATTCATTCAGGAGCTTTGAGCTGAGCACGCAGGATTACTTGCACTGCTTGGCTCAAAGCTAGTTAACCCTTTGTGAAGGATTACAGCGTGGGACGTGACAGATCAGCGGAATAGGTAAGAATAATGTTGTTTTTTTTTTTTTCTTTATTTTAGGAGATCAATGGCTTCGCACGGATTAAGTGTAAAATAAAATATGGTCAAAAACTGTGTGATTATTTAATTAAACTTATTTTTTATTAAACTGTGTGTGTTTGATTTTTCTTTCATACAATAGGATTAATAATTGATAGTTGTCTAATTGACAGCTATCAATTATTAACCTGCCTTAAGGTCACCTTTCAATACTAAGGTGACATTAACGCCAGATTATTAACCCATTCGCCACCGCTACAGGGCAATGGGAATAGACGGGCAAAGTGCCAGAAAGGGCGAATCTAATTATAGATTTGCCCTTTCTGGGGTGTCTGGGGGCAGATGTTAGTAGCCAGGGGGGGCACAAAAAAAATGTACCCTCCCTAGGCTATTATTATCTGCCCCCACTCGCTTGCTTTGTCTGTCTGGTGGAGAAAATACAGCGGGAGCCCACGCATTTTTTTTCAACGAATTTACACCTTTAATTAACCCCTACATGTCTGAAATTTAGCACACATATACTCATGTAATTGTATGTTTCAAACATATATAAAAATACATGAAATTACATGGTTAAATGTGTGGAAACAATGTATCATTTCATGTCGGCTTCTGTGATTTCACAAAACCCGGCAATTGAATTAGCGGCTATAACAGTATGTAGAAGTCTAGGAACTATAAATATATGTATATATACATGTCACAATGACATGTATATATATATATATATATATATGTGTTCTATGTGTATATATCTATTCTTTCTAGTCTTTATTAAAGCTGTCAGTGTGATTTTACAGTATAGCCGGGGATGAATTGCCGGCTTTTCTAAAGGACACCGATGCGATTTCATCGCAAGTCACACAGTGTGGTCCGTTTGTAATCCGATTTTTCATCGCTCCCATAGACTTGCATTGGCGATTGTCGACCGACAATCGGTGACAATCGCAGCATGCTGCGATTGTACACGGACGTTTAAAACGGACCACAAAAAATCGGATACTGGGAGCTGCTCCATAGATTAACATAGGTCCGACTGCAATGCGATTTTTCATCGCATTGCAGTCGTCCGATTCTGTCGCCAGTGTGACGCCGGCCTTACTGCAAAAGTCAGAAGGCTGGTAAAACCTAGGATTTACCGGTCAATCTGGACATTTACGGAGGCCGTTGGTAAAAGCTCAAAATGAAAAGTAAAATTGGACTTTTACAGATGAAGTCTTGGTAAATATTAACATTTCTCAACAGCGTTGGTAAAAGTCAGATGTATTCCATATAAACAAACGATTTTGGACTTTTACCTGGGCAAATTGGTAAATCTTTACATTTACCAGCATGTGTTGGTAAAAGTAACTTTGAGTCACAGAATTCTGACTCTTACCAGCAGATGATGTTAGTAAAAGTTAACTAAACGCAATTTCCGACTCTGATGAAGGCCTTAATCGTTAGAAATATTTTTATTCTTCAAAATGCAAATGCAAATGAACAAATACAAATAGGAAAATGCAAATAGAAAACATTTATGTAGGAAAATACTTCTCAAAAATGACAAATTACTGCAAATAAAAGAATAACGCGACTTCAAAACTATGTAATTCTGAATTCAAATAGGAAACATTTATGTAGGAAAATACTTCTCAAAAATGACAAATTAACGCAAATACAAGAATAACGCAACTTCAAAACTATGTAATTCTGTAATTGTGACTAGGGATAAGCGGATAGATCCGTACGGATACGGATAATCCGATATCTGTCGGATATATCCGTGCCTTCCGATAATGCATGTTTCATGCATCATCGGAAGGCATGGATGGTGCGAGTGTGCAGGGCAGACAGGTATAAAGCTAAATTGCTACTTACCGGAGGTTTCCCAGGTCTCGTCGTCCGCGTTCCCCTTCCGGGTCACATGACTGCATATGTCACCACGCAAGTGACGCATGCGTAAGTCATGTGACACAACTCGTGTCACATGACTTATGCACCTGTCACTTTCGTGGTGACGTATGCAGTCATGTGACCAGGAAGAAGGAGGATGCGGCCGGCCGACGAGACCTGGGAAGCCTCTGGTAGCCTCCGGTAAGTAGTGATCTTTAAGTGGCGGAGAAGGGGGGTCCGGCCAGAGGGCGGGATGACCCTAGTGGGCGGGGAGTTCCTACTGCAGTGACGCAGCGAGGATCTCCTCGCTCAGGTCAGGTATGCCCCGGTCGAGTCCCCACCATCACTGGTGACAGCAGGGATGCCCACCGGCGTTCAGGGAGTCTCCCCCACATCACTGGTGACGCAGGAGGGATGTCCCTGCACATGGATAGTTGTCCCATAGACTTATAAGGGACACGGATAGGATCCGGATCCACTTGGATCTCGGTCTTATCCGTACGGATAGACGGATATCCAGCTATCCACTCAACTCTAATTGTGACCCGTTAAATTGCACTTCATTTTTCATCTCAATGAAAAAGACATACAACAAACACAAAAGGGGACCTATTTGTTGCAACATGGTTGGGAATTGTGACACTTTAAATGACACTTCATTTTTGCCAGCCTACAAGCACATTTCTTGTTTAGGCACTTCTTTAAACAGTTGCATTTCTTCAATCCCTGACCTCCCAGAAACGATTGTTGGGAAACCGCCGTGTGAAGGCTGATCTGAACTTTTTTCACATCCTGCAATCCTATGAAATTTTCCTGACAGATGGTGAACTGATTGCAATAATATAATGCATTTAGGATCCCAGCGGTAGTCCCCACTTGGTAGAAGTCATCTTCTTTTTTATAATAATCGCAATGATCAACTTAGGGTCCATTTTTGAACGGTCGATGTCTGGAATACTGATTCTGATGTTCTGTCCAATGTTAGGTCCGGGTAATTTTTGACTGGAACATTTCAACATTTTCTTGGCCTGTGTTTCAAGTCCTTCTCTTGCAGCTTTTCGAACTCTTCTGACCGCACCAATTCTTCTATTGATTGTATGCGAAATCAAAACGTCAGGTTGCTGATCATCATGAAGTTCTCCATCTTTCTTAGAAGGCTTTGACTTGACACTTTTTTCTTTTAGGTCTTCATTATTCTTGGATGGCAAAATTGGTGGAGTTTCATATGCTGTTAAGGTGTGCGGACAGTTGGATAAGTCCAAAGCTTCTCCTTCCGTTGTGAACAGCTGATGACAGTTGAATTCATCCGAAGCTTCTGCTGCTGTCGGTGCTGACGTGTGATGAAAGTTAGATTCATCTGACCCTTCGTCTTCTGTTGGTGATGTCGGATCACAAGGTTCCTCTTGCAAACCAACAAACATTTTTTCAAGATCTTCTTCTGAGGAGAGATTTCTGATCCCATCACTAGGAATTTTCGAGGTAGCTAGACCCATCTGCATTGGTACTCCGAACATAGCTTCATAGGGCGAGCATTTTATTCCCTCATGGTATGCTCTATTTTTCATTGCTTGTACAAAGCGAAGGCCCTCAGACCACTTTGGTGTCTTATTTGTTTCCATCCACGTTGACAACATGTTTTCAATGTCTTGATTTGCTCTTTCCATGGAGCCTTGGGACTGGCTGTGTCTTGGTTTACCATGCACTATTTTCATATCAGGCCACATCGCGCACAAACTCTGTATGACCTTGTTACAAAATTCCTTCCCATTATCAGAATGCAGAATACACGGGGCACCAAAAGTGGAAAATATGTCAAGGAGGTGGTACCAACCTCTTCTGCTCTTTTAGTGCATAAAGCACGTAGAAGAACAAATTTAGTGACGTGGTCATGATAGACGAATATGAACTTGAAATCATTATCACAATTGGATTACGTCAATGAGATCGACTTGAGCACGAGAATTCATTTCTCTGTGTAGGATGGGTTTCACAACAAGGTAATCTTCTATTTTTTCTGGCACGGCTGGCAGAGTCGCAGATAAATAACTATTGACTCTGTTGTGACATTTTTGAACTTACGGTTCACCTCCTTTAGGATCCTGGTCCACCCTCCGTGGCCGGTACTGATGTGCGCATTATGAATGACACTAAAGAATTCTGCACACCGAACGTACAAGTTGTCTTTTTCACACGAGATTGGTGCAATTAACTTTTCATCAGTTCCGACGGTCATGATGTCGTACCTCTTCAAACGCCTGTAGTGAATACTCTGTTTAGGTACCGCCACCTTAGCCTCCTTCACTTCTTTCAATATATTCTCGTATTTATCGTCCGTGAGATAAAAATTATTATCTCGCTTTTTCTCCACCACTTCATTCAAGAGCTCCGAAAAACAATCTTTCATTTCCTCACTCATGATCTGACAATCAGCTAGTGCCTGTGCAGCTTTGACAGGCAGTCAGCTATGCAGCTTTGAGCAGTATGTGCAGCTTGCAAAACACTCAGGCAGTCGTCCAGCATGAGGACACAAACAGGAAGTACGCCCATTTACCCACACTGCTTGGCAAGAATCCCATGTTCTTTTGTAATGGGGTTACTCAGCATTGTGTGAAAGACTGTACAACAGCACCATCTACTGGTCTAACACTGCCATTGATGAGTTAGTGATTTTCTTCAGGCAGTGATTGGGCAGCAATCTAAGAAGAGAACCCCAGGAAACTAGGACTTGAGGCAGGAGCTATTTTAGGGAGAGTGAGAGGACTGGTGCTGTGCTGACTAGACTGAGCCCAGACAGGGCTGTTGCGCTGTTTCCTTCCAGCCTTTTCTCGGAATCCGCTGTCTTCCGATTCCCCTGATCAGAGACTACGGTCCTCGGGTGGAACAGACCGTTCGTGGCACCCAGCAACTCCGGCTCAGAGCTTATCTGCATATCTTCTGGTTCTACCACATTGGCGCGGCAACGGTAAATCGTGTGAGCGGTGTTAGCGTCCACCTTGCAAGGGGCCCTTGGAAAGACTTTGGACTCTGCGCTCTACAGGAAGCTAAGTACAGGACAATTTATACACTACTACACCGGCAGCATGTGTACTTCTTGTAACTTTTTGTGAGAGGGTGCTGCGGAAACACTGATACCCTAAGATTCATAGGACGTTCTCTTTTGCATATTTTAGTGTGGGGTTAGTGGTTGTATGTTAGCGGGAAGTGGACACTTTTTGTATGATCGGAACAATAATCATAGGATAGTCAGGATTGACATCTGTATATATAGAACGTACATATGTTAAGGATAGTCAGGATTTACATCTGTATATATAGAACGTACATACGTTACAGGGTAGCAGATACCTTACAGGGTAGCAGATTTTGTTCATTGTTATTACCATATTTTCCCCATTTACTCTTATTACATTTATAAAAACTTTGAACACTGTGTCCTCCATTTCCTCGCCATATCTGCCTAATCAGACACCTTTTCCAATGTGTCCTCCATTTCCTCGCCGTATCGGCCTAATCAGACACCTTTCCCACTGTGTCCTCCATATCCTCGCCGTATCTGCCTAATCAGACACCTTTCCCATGGTCGCTTACACTTTTTATTACACCCTTCTCAGCTACATTTACCAAGAAGCCATGGTAAAGGTGCACATTTACCAACTGCGCTTGGTTAAAGTCAGATGTTCCATTTTCACACCTGATATTTCTGACTTTTACCACGCTCGATGGTAAATGTTAACATTTACCAAGACTTCACCGGTAAAAGTCCAATTTTACAATTCATTTTGAGCTTTTACCGACGGCCTCCGTAAATGTCCAGATTGACCGGTAAATCATAGGTTTTAACGGCCTTCTGACTTTTACAGTAACATAACCACCTCCTTATCTCCTCCACTATTGCTGCCAACAAAGTCAATAGAGCCGACTCACTCAAAAAAAAAGTTTATTAATCACAGTCAGATGCTTATGTATCATTCTTCAGACTAGATTTCAAGAAAAGAAGATTGATATCATGCACCTCACAATGATTTAATTGTAGAAATAAGACAAACTTAATTGGGCAATGTCATACAGCATATAAAATGTATATTAACGTCTACTAGCCTGATGTAAGTCAAAAGCTGCTCTGACAAAATGTCTTTTCTTATGTATATATATGCTAATAGTGTCAGGAAAACACTGTTAGAAACACCCCACACTTGTGCAGCATGTCCGTTACAGAGACAGACACTGTCATTTTTACAAATAAAGCCTAAAATAAAAGCAAAATTAGCAAATACCCTTCAGTAAATAAATAAATAGCAATAGTGCATGAAAATAACACAGGGTACATAGTTAATATAATTTTGATTAAAAAACATAAAAGTCATCCCACCACATCAATGTGACCATATTCGGGACGGTCCTAACTTCTAGTATTAAAACCTTACCATATATCAAGCATTTTTAATCCAAATAGACATGTTTGCTGGAAGAATTACTCCTTCATCTGTTTGATAAGTGCATGGAGGAAAAAGGGAACTGAACCCAGGGTCCAGTTTTTTGCTCCAGCATGTAGATTTCTGGAGCCTGGATGGAAAGATAATAGAGTTGAGCAAAAATTATTTGCAGCACCCTTGTCCAGTGGCCATGTTGATAGCCTGCAGCCACCATTAGGGCCATATTTACAACCATATGCGTTTTACAATGAGGAAAATCTGAGCTACCACCTGGGGCCCGAGGATCCAGGAGGGACTTTGGCCAGAGTGCCCTCACTATAGTGTTTTGGTGGCACTAATAACCCAGGCAGGAAGCCTTCCTGAAGCTATGCTGAGGGTGATAGGGAATGGCAGGTCAGTAAAGGGAGAGCTTCCATCACCTTTTCTGTGACATTTAGGAGCGATGACATCATCATACTGGCAACAACATGTATGCGCCAGCCACAGAAAGAAATAGATCCCCAGGGTAATGTGACTGAAGTTAGTGTGTATTGTTGTTTTATATATATATATATATATATATATATATATATATATATGTGCCTGTGTTTAGGCTGATAGCCAAGAGAGGCATATATACAGTAGAGCAGTGTCCCATCAGAGGGAGGTCACCTTGCCATGGTTGGTGGGCATACATGAATTGGCCAATTTGCCCTGAAAATACACAATAAATCAATGAAATGTGCTTAATCTGAACACAGCAAACAGAAAATGCTGATAATTGTGCAAAAACATTGTGCCACATATTAAGAATGAACTACTACCTGGGAGCATAAACAGCGTGGTGTGCTGGGAGAGAAAAGAACGCGCCCCGACGCGCGTTTCGGAAATAGATCCTTCGTCAGGGGCACTAGCACCCGTTATATATTAGTATTAAACAAAAAATATTTTTTTCGTGCTTTGTTATGATCCACTTTATTAACACCATTAGCTCAGTTTATTTCCGTACATTTTGCTTTGTATATGTGTGGCTCATGCACATTAATGCATGATTTTTCAATTTTTTTCAATACACACATTTTTTCACATTGGGCATTAAACACTAATTGCGGTGTGGGTGCTTTAGTTCACATTTATTTTGGTGCCACATATTGTATAACAATAATATAATATATTATTATTTTGCCATATATACCATCTGTGCATACACCTGGTTATTACAAAGAGCATATGTATACACAACTTTGAGTATCTTTGTAAGTGTTATTATTTTATTGTTGTGTATATTTATTTATTTTTCAACTCACAGCTTGTGGTGTGTTTGGTGTGTTTTTTTAGTTTATTACCGTATTTTGTATTAACATTTTTACATGGTTTTATTGCAAATTTGTCAGCCATTTCTTTGTACAAATAAAGGCATTATTTTGATATATTTTGGTCGTTTCTTTATCCTTTCATCTGGGTTATTCCCTTCCATTTCCTGGGTTTTCTTTATTCACATTTTCGGATGGTCTACCATCCAATTGTCTTTTCTGGTGATATAAGCACTTATTATTTAAATTATTATTTATATTCTATACATATAATTTTATTTAGTGCATTGTATATTTCCGGATATATATATATAACACAGTAATTGCAATCTATCTGTACCATACCCTTATACTACACTCTTGACTGAATACTGGTATATTTGCTCTTGTAGATATCTACCTGTACATTTCAAGTGCGACTTTCGGCGATTAAATATAAAATTAATCTTGGGGGGCTCCTTTGTCTCGATTCACAAATCCCCATGTCCGCATGCTCAGTTGGTTATATTATACGCTACCCCAGGGTTGGTTTATGACCCTGTATAAGCCTGTTGTCGGACGGGGCTTATATCAAACGAGAAACTGGTGGCAGCATACCATACTGTGTTAGTGAGGAACTCTGACAGTGATGGCCGGGAGGTTTATATATATATCCCCAGTCTCGACTGGTGATGTATATCTCCCCTCACTGGGAGCACCTCAATAGCTCGTACCAATAAGGGAAGCCTTTCTAGCGACTATGTGCACTCGGTGCAGTTCCCAGTCTGATCTGGGGCAAGTGGTGGTGTCAGAGAGCTGATCCCTGCTGGGTCCTTCTCTACCTTCCCCCAAGGTGAGCAAAGATGACATACCCTTCATTGCTAAAATGCAAGGGGACCAAGAAGAATAGATTATGTACTAGAGAATGCAAAAAATAAAATAAACAATCATTTATTCAATTAGTACAATAAAATACAATAAAAATTTTAAGAAAAATCAAAGACCAACAGGCTCAACCATAGTGTGTGTGTGTATGTATGTGAAGGGCGATACATGTCACTGCGCAAACTGTGGTCAGTGATGTAAAACCAGGGAGTTTTTTCCTTCAGCAAGATAAGTGCTTAGAGGGTTAATAGGAAGCTATGTTATTGCCTCGTTTTAGTGGACCTCCATAGAGTGAGTGAGCGGAGGTCCACCGTATCTCCACATGCAGAGTCCTGACAGGACCTGTGTGAGGTCAAGGTCATGTGACCATCACATGGGTGTTAAATACTTGGCCATTAGAGTCAGTGGGTTTGTGTATTGGGAGAGCAGGAACTCCCACATAGCTCCGGAGGAGCTAAAGGACTGTACGGGATAAACCTTGTAGGCAATGGACTCATATGGACTGTGTTTTGTTTGTTTTACCGTTATATATACACACACAGTGACGTGTAAAAACTTGGACACCCCTTGTCAAAATTACTGTTGATGTGAACAGTTAAGCAAGTTGAAGATGAAATGATCTCTAGAAGGCCTAAAGGTAAAGATGACACATTTGCTTTGCATTTCAGGCAAAAAAAATGTAATTTAAAATATAAAAGATTTTCAATGATGTTCAGTGACCTGTCAGTCAAAGATAGAAGTCAGACAGCAGGCAGGGTAATGGCAGAAAGGCAGGAAAGCCTTTATTTTGTTTCCTTTCTATTGAGGTGATACTATCAATCAAAGTATTGGCACATAATATATTAACTTTTGTTAAGTTCAAATGAGTCTTATCAGATAGCAGCTCATTCATGCCCACAGTGAAGAGTATATAATAAAACCCATTTGGACTTAACTAAAAGATAACTTATTGGGTACCAAATATCTTGATTGTTAAAATCTCCAAAAGGTAAAAATAGAATAAAAGAAAAACATTGTTTTAATCTCTGCAGCCCCCATTACATGTGTCCAACTCAATCTGAAAAATGTGCTGAAAAGTCCTGTTTAATAAGTATGCACCCTTACATATATGCCATTAGCTTTGGGGTCTGACAGGTTCACTTTAAGGTCTAATTTGCGCCCCTTTTATATATGTACTGCTTTGCAATTACAACAATAACTTTTGGGGTCCTTTTATCCTTTGGAAAATAATAATTGGGATGAAAAGATCATTTTTGTGGAAAAAATATGATTTTTTAATTTTACGGCTCTACGTTATAACCTTCTGTGAAGCCCTTGGGGGTTAAAAGCTCTCACACACATTTAGATAAGTTCCTTGGGGGGTCTAGTTTCCAAAATGGGGTCACTTGTGGGGGGTTTCTACTGTTTAGGCACATCAGGGGCTCTCCAAACGTGATATGACACCCGCAGACCATTCCATCAAAGTCTGCATTTGAAAAAGGCGCTCCTTCCCTTTCGAGCTCTGCCATGCGTCAAAATAGTGGTTTACCCCCACATATGGGGTATCAGAATACTGAGGACAAATTGCACAATAACTTTTGGGTCCTGTTAGCCTTTGGAAAATAACAATTGGGGGTGGAAAGATCATTTTTGTGGAAAAGATATGATTTTTTAATTTTACTGCTCTACGTTATAACCTTCTGTGAAGCCCTTGGGGTTCAAAGCTCTCACCACACATTTAGATAAGTTCCTTGGGGGTCCAGTTTCCAAAATGGGGTCACTTGTGGGGGGTTTCCACTGTTTAGGCACACAGGGACTCTCCAAATGCGACATGGCGTCCAATCTCAATTCCAGCCAAAAAAGTCAAATGGCGCTGCTTCCCTTCCGAGCTCTGCCATGCGCCCAAATAGTGGTTTACCCCCACATATGGGGTATCAGCGTACTCAGGACTAATTGCATAATAACTTTTTGGGTCCTTCTATCCTTTGGAAAATAAAAATTGGGATGAAAAGATCATTTTTTGTGGAAAAAATATGATTTTTTAATTTTACGGCTCTACGTTATAACCTTCTGTGAAGCCCTTGGGGGTTAAAAGCTCTCACACCACATTTAGATAAGTTCCTTGGGGGGTCTAGTTTCCAAAATGGGGTCACTTGTGGGGGGTTTCCACTGTTTAGGCACACAGGACTCTCCAAATGCGACATGGCGTCCAATCTCAATTCCAGCCAAAAAAGTCAAATGGCGCTGCTTCCCTTCCGAGCTCTGCCATGCGCCCAAATAGTGGTTTACCCCCACATATGGGGTATCGGTGTACTGAGGAGAAATTGTACAACAAACATTGTGGTTCATTTTCTCCTGATACCCTTGACAAAATTTAAAAAAATTGTGTCGAAAGAAAAATTTTGGGAAAAAAAGTTAAATGTTCATTTTTTCCTTCCACATTGCTTCAATTCTTGTGAAGTACATAAAGGGTTAATAAACTTATTGAATGTGGCTTTGAACACGTTGAGGGGTCAGTTTTTAGAATGGTGTCACTTTTGGGTATTTTCTGTCATATTGACCCCTCAAATTCACTTCAAATATGAGGTGGTCCCTAAAAAAAATGGTTTTGTAAATTTTGTTGGAAAAATGAGAAATCACTGGTCAACTTTTAACACTTATAACTTCCTAACAAAAAAAAATGTTGGTTCCAAAATTGTGCTGATGTAAAGTAGACATGTGGGAAATGTTATTTATTAACTAATTTTTGTGACATATCTCTCTAATTTAATGGCATAAAAATTAAAAGTTTGAAAATTGCAAAATTTTCAAAATTTTTGCCATATTTCCGTTTTTTTTCATAAATAAACGCAAGTTATATTGAAGAAATTTTACCACTATCATGAAGTACAATATGTCACGAGAAAACAATCTCAGAATCGCCAAGATCCGTAGAAGCGTTCCAGAGTTATAACCTCATAAAGTGACAGTGGTCAGAATTGTAAAAATTGGCCTGGTCTTTAACCTACAAAATGGCTTGGTCATTAAGGGTTAAAGGGGACATTAAATCAAGAATGGGTCAGGATTGTAAGAAAAGCTGCACTAAAAAGAGCATGAGAAGAAACTGTCATACCTACAGGTCCTTCTCAAAAAATTAGCATATAGTGCTAAATTTCATTATTTTCCATAATGTAATGATTACAATTAAACTTTCATATATTTTAGATTCATTACACACCAACTGAAATTTGTCAGGTCTTTTATTGTTTTAATACTGATGATTTTGGCATACAACTCCTGATAACACAAAAAACCTGTCTCAAAAAATTAGCATATCAAGAAAAAGTTCTCTAAACGACCTATTACCCTAATCTTCTGAATCAACTAATTAACTCTAAACACATGCAAAAGATTCCTGAGGCTTTTAAAAACTCCCTGTCTGGTTCATTACTCAAAACCTCCATCATGGGTAAGACTAGCGACCTGACTGATGTCAAGAAGGCCATCATTGACACCCTCAAGCAAGAGGGTAAGACCCAGAAAGAAATTTCTCAACAAATAGGCTGTTCCCAGAGTGCTGTATCAAGGCACCTCAATGGGAAGTCTGTTGGAAGGAAACAATGTGGCAGAAAACGCTGTACAACGAGAAGAGGTGACCGGACCCTGAGGAAGATTGTGGAGAAGGACCGATTCCAGACCTTGGGGGACCTGAGAAAGCAGTGGACTGAGTCTGGTGTAGAAACATCCAGAGCCACCGTGCACAGGCGTGTGCAGAAAATGGGCTACAGGTGCCGCATTCCCCAGGTAAAGCCACTTTTGAACCATAAACAGCGGCAGAAGCGCCTGACCTGGGCTACAGAGAAGCAGCACTGGACTGTTGCTAAGTGGTCCCAAGTACTTTTTTCTGATGAAAGCAAATTTTGCATGTCATTCGGAAATCAAGGTGCCAGAGTCTGGAGGAAGACTGGGGAGAAGGAAATGCCAAAATGCCTGAAGTCCAGTGTCAAGTACCCACAGTCAGTGATGGTGTGGGGTGCCATGTCAGCTGCTGGTGTTGGTCCACTGTGTTTCATCAAGGGCAGGGTCAATGCAGCTAGCTATCAGGAGATTTTGGAGCACTTCATGCTTCCATCGGCTGAAATGCTTTATGGAGATGAAGATTTCATTTTTCAGCATGACCTGGCACCTGCTCACAGTGCCAAAACCACTGGTAAATGGTTACTGACCATGGTATTACTGTGCTCAATTGGCCTGCCAACTCTCCTGACCTGAACCCCATAGAGAATCTGTGGGATATTGTGAAGAGAAAGTTAAGAGACGCAAGACCCAACACTCTGGATGAGCTTAAGGCCGCTATCGAAGCATCCTGGGCCTCCATAACACCTCAGCAGTGTCACAGGCTGATTGCCTCCATGCCACGCCGCATTGAAGCAGTCATTTCTGCAAAAGGATTCCCGACCAAGTATTGAGTGCATAACTGAACTTTATTATTTCATGGTTTTTTTGTTTGTTTTTAAAAAACACTTTTATTTTATTGGACGGTTGAAATATGTTAATTTTTTGAGACAGGTTTTTTGTGTTATCAGGAGTTGTATGCCAAAATCATCAGTATTAAAACAATAAAAGACCTGACAAATTTCAGTTGGTGTGTAATGAATCTAAAATATATGAAAGTTTAATTGTAATCATTACATTATGGAAAATAATGAAATTTAGCACTATATGCTAATTTTTTGAGAAGGACCTGTATATAATAGTAATAGATCTGTAGAGTGTCCAAAAATAATAGTGGAATGCACTTTACATCAAATAGTCACAATTTTTGCGCTAACTTATCAGATTGACGAACGAAGCCATCCAGAAAATTAATAAAATTACGATGCTTTATTAATAATATTAAAAAAGCAAAGTACATTAATAAAACAGTGTGATGCAGTACAAGAGCACCCTAACTAAGGGGGATGCTGGGCTGTGATGTATAATGACGGCCCCCCCGAGGAAGCCTGAAAGCGAAATGTGCGTCGGGGCACGCACCTGGCGTCACATATTCTCCCGAATGGGTAAGCACTATTGCACTTTGCTCTGCACTCTTTGTGGCACTTTATAGGAGGCACTAAAGGTAGTGTAATTCTATGTGATTCTCCTTGCCGGTAATATTGGATAGCTTGTGGAACTCTGGGTATTAGATCCTGTCCTTTACTAGATACCACAATGTGCTTTCCCACTAGGGGTTTCAGGACTCTTTTTCACAATGCCATTATCACTTTTTTGATCCCATTGTCCCCCTTGTTGATCCACATGTAGTGATATGGAGATGAGCTGTGCGTTGTAATATGTCCCAGGTGCATATTTTGTTACCTCACCATTTTATGTCTTCATTAGGGTTGAGCATTCCGATACTGCAAATATCGGGTATCGGCCGATATTAGCTGTATCGGAATTCCGATTCCGAGTTCCGATATTTTCGTCTTATCGGATACCGGAATCGGGATTGTCACTGTCACTGTCAGTGTCCGTCGGTCGGGTCTGTCAGGAGTCAGCGGCACTTACCTGGCAGAAGATCTCCGGCTGTCACGTCCTGGACTGCTTCATGGCCGCCATCTTCTTTCCCCGGCGGTCACATGCAGTTTCTCGCGATAACTGCAGTGACTGCTGGGTAATCCCGGCCGTAAAGCAGTCAGTCCGATGACGTCACCGCCGGGGAAGCAGGTAATCAGCTGTGCTGCGTCGCGATGACAGGCTCTGCCTGTCATTGCGATGTAGCAGAGTTGGATCGTCGTGGGACAATCGTTACTATGGACTGCGTCGGACAGGTGGTATACTGTTGGTTTGTTTTTTTTCTTTTTTTACAGGAGATCGATGGCGTCGCAGGAATGAGAGAGTAATAAAAGTAATGAAAACTGTGTTGTCTCTTTTATTTCATTAAAAGACTTTTTTCTTGCTTTGTCTTTTTTTTATACATTTAATAACTTTGGGATTAATAATGGATCGGTGTCTTATTGACGCCTCTCCATTATTAACCGGGCTTATTGTCACCGTGCAATCAACGGTGACAATAACCCCTTATTACCCCGCTTGCCACCGCTACAGGGCAAGTGGGAAGAGCCGGGTAAAGTGCCACAATTGGCACATCTTTTGATGCGCCAAATGTGGGGCTGCTGTAGCCTGGTATTATCAGGCTGTTGAGGGCCAAAATCCATGGGCCTTGACAGTCTTTTAATACCAGGCCGCAGCAGTCTGCATTTTACTTGGCTGGTTAACAAAAATAGGGGGGATCCCCACGCCGTTTTTTTTTCGAGGGGATCCCCTATTTTTGTTAACCAGCCAAGCTAAGCAGACTGCTGTGGCCTGGTATTATCAGGCTTGCAAGGTCCATGGATATTGGATCCTTACCAGCCTGAAAAACCAGGCCTCAGCGGTCTGCTTCATCTGGCTGGTTAACAAAAATAGGGGGACCCCATGCCAATTTTTTTCAAGGGGATCCCCTATTTTTGTTAATCAGCCAAGATATGCAGACTGCTGTGGCCTGGTATTATCAGGCTGGCAAGGTCCATGGATCTTGGCTCCTTAACAGCCTGAAAATCCAGGCCTCAGCGGTCTGCTTCATCTGGCTGGTTAACAAAAATAGGGGGGACCCCATGCCAATTTTTTTCAAGGGGATCCCCTATTTTTGTTAATCAGCCAAGATATGCAGACTGCTGTGGCCTGGTATTATCAGGCTGGCAAGGTCCATGGATCTTGGCTCCTTAACAGCCTGAAAATCCAGGCCTCAGCGGTCTGCTTCATCTGGCTGGTTAACAAAAATAGGGGGACCCCACGCCAATTTTTTTCGAGGGGATCCCCTATTTTTGTTAATCAGCCAAGATATGCAGACTGCTGTGGCCTAGTATTATCAGGCTGGCAAGGTCCATGGATCTTGGCTCCTTAACAGCCTGAAAATCCAGGCCTCAGCGGTCTGCTTCATCTGGCTGGTTAACAAAAATAGGGGGGACCCCACGCCATTTTTTTTTCGAAGGGAACCCATATTTTTGTTAATCAGTTCCCTCTGACGTCACTGATTGTGTCCCTGGCTGACCTGAAGTGAAAGTGGAAAGCAATCAATTAAGCTTTCCACTTAAGGGCCCGTCTCACATAGCGATATCGCTACCGAGATCGCTGCTGAGTCACTAGTTTTGTGACGCAGCAGCGAGCTCACCAGCGATATCGCTGTGTGTGACATTCAGCGACGATCAGCCCCCCTGCCGGGTATCGCTGATCGTCGCAGAAATGTCAGGACCTTTTTTTGATCGCTGGTTTCCCTCTGACAGGCACGCATCGCTGCGTGTGACAGGCGGGAGACCAGCGATCCGCTGGTAACCAAGGTACACAGCGGGTTTCCAGGCGCGGGGCTGTGCCTAGAAACCCGCTGTGTACCTTGGATACCAGCGCCCTGATGCAGGGAGCTGGTATCCAAGGTACACAGCGGGTTTCCAAGCGCTGCGCGGTGCCTGGAAACCCGCTGTGTACCTTGGTTACCAGCGGATCGCTGGTCTCCCGCCTGTCACACGCAGCGATGCGTGCCTGTCAGAGGGAAACCAGCGATCAAAAAAAGGTCCTGACATTTCTGCGACGATCAGCGATACCCGGCAGGGGGGCTGATCGTCGCTGAATGTCACACACAGCGATATCGCTGGTGAGCTTGCTGCTGCGTCACAAAACTTGTGACTCAGCAGTGATCTCGGTAGCGATATCGCTATGTGAGACGGGCCCTTAAGCGATGTTACCCGCAGTGTCGCTGTCCCAGATCGCTGCCTGAGCTGCCTGTTTGGCAGCTCAGCAGCGATCATGTAGCGATACACCAGCGATCCTGACAAGTGCATATCGTTGTCGGGATCGCTGGTGTATCGTTATGTGACACCCAGCCTTTACTCTCCTGTCAGGCAGGAGAGGAACTCATTCATTTGGGGTTTACTGTGAGGCTGCAGCATTAGCTGCGGTCCCTGCAGTAAACATTAACCCTTTCTGAAGGATTACACCGTGGGACCTGACTGTGCATCGGATTGGTAAGAATAATTTTGCTTCATTATTTTATTTTTATTACAGGAAATGGTTTTAGCAGGTAAATAAAATATGGTCAAAAACTGTGTGATTATTTCATTAAACTTCTTTTTTATTAAAGTGTGTGTGTTTGATTTTTCTTTCATACAATAGGATTAATAATTGATAGTTGTCTAATTGACAGCTCTCAATTATTAACCTGGCTTAAAGTGACCTTTCAATTGCAAGGTCATTTTAACCCCTTATTAACCCATTCGCCACCGCTACAGGGCAATGGGAATAGACGGGCAAAGTGCCAGAAAGGGCAAATCTAATTAGAGATTTGCCCTTTCTGGGGTGTCTGGGGGCAGATGTTAAGTAGCCGGGGGGGCCAAAAAAAATGGTCCCTCTCTGGGCTATTATTATCTGCCCCCACTCACTGGCTTTGTCTGTCTGGTGGCGAAAATAGGGCGGGAGCCCACGCATTTTTTTTCAGCAATTTTACACCTCATATATATATATATATATATACATGTCATTGAATTTGTGACACATATATATATATATATTTATATTTGTAGTTCATACACTTCTACATAGTATAATAGCCGCTAATTCAATTGCTGGCTTTTGTGAAAATGCAGAACCCGACATGAAATGACACTTGGTGTACATAGGGTTAACCATGTCTTTTCATGTCCTTTGCTATCTAATTTGCACAAACAATTAAATCAGTCTATGTGTGCAAAATTTCACACCTGTAGGGGTTAATTAAAGGTGTAAATTCGTAGCAAAAAAGTCCGTTTTTTTTACAACGAATTTACACCTTTAATTAACCCCTACAGGTGTGAAATTTTGCACACATAGACTGATTTAATTGTTTGTGCAAATTAGATAGCAAAGGACATGAAAAGACATGGTTAACCCTATGTACACCAAGTGTCATTTCATGTCGGGTGCTTCTGTCTTTTCACTGAAGCCGGCTTTACCCGGCAATTGAATGAGAGGATATTTTACTATGTAGAAGTGTATAAACTATACATATATGTATATATATATGTCACAATGACATGTATATATATATATATATGTATTCTATGTGTGTATATTTAGTGTTTACAAGGAAAGAATGGGGTTTTTTTAGTTGCGATATTTTGTTCCCATAGACTTACATGGGACTACCGGTATCGGTATCGGGTATCGCCGATATTTTAGTGATATCGGCGATACCATTCCGATTCCGATACTTTAGGATATCGGAAAGTATCGCTCAACTCTAGTCTTCATCTATACTGTATATACTGTAGGCTATACTGTGTTCGTATTTTTGAAATAAAATAATTTTCTCTTTATATATGTTGCTTTATGTGTTGTTCTATTTTGGGCTTGATGCTCTGATTTTCTCTGTATTGTTCATTAATATAATATATTAGAAGCCCATGTCATATAGCTAAGCAGGTATATTTCAAATCTAGTGATTTACTAAGAAGGTTTATAGGCATATATCATGCCTCTGCTGCCTGGCTAAATGGAGGCTACATTAGCATGCAATCATATGAAAAGTAAATGGTACATATTACCAGAGTAGCAATATGGTAGAGAGGATAGCAGCCACATGGAGACCACAGCGTCCCTTCTCACCCCAACGCACGTTTCGCATCCAGCTTTTTCCAGGGCGTGTCTAGGTGGATGAATGTGGGGATTTTAAAGTGAGCTGTCACCAGTACGAAGATAGACAGAAGACGTGTGACCATATGTGGACAGCTGGAGTGAGGAAGAATGCTGTGGTCTCCAGGTTGCTGCTATCCTCTCTACCATATCGATACTCTGGTGATATGTGCCATCAACTTTCTTGATACCATGATAATCAATGACATTAATGATATACTTTCAGTAGATCTTTTTCACAAAAAGACTGATTGAAACAAGTTATTGCTATATCAAAGCTGCCACTCTACTGCCGTTAAAAAATCTATACCTATTTCTCAATTTCAGAAGGTCAAAAGAGTTGTCAGTAATCCTGAGATATGCACATGAGGTCTGGATGAAATGGAAAATAAATTCACAGAAAGAGGTTATCCCCATAACCTTTTTGCAAAGGTGCTGTAACACACCTAGCTCTACCAAAAGCAACATTGCAATGAATAGAATTCCATTTGTCCACACATTTCATCCTTTTTTCTACAGATTACATAAAAATATCTGTAAACACTGGCCCCTGTTACACAATAGTTACTCGTAGATTGCTGAATTTTGTTCGCCATTTTTGCCATGTTTCAGAAGACCTAGTAACCTTCGGAACAAATTAGTGAGGGCAGACATTGGATCAGCCAAAAAAATATCCCGACAAACATTCTTGAATACCAAGAAAAGGAGTACATTCCCCTGTCTCAATTGCGCACAGTGCGCAAATGTCCTCAAAGGTAGTAAAATCTCTCATCCCTACCATGGGCACAGATATCCCCATACAAGATTACTATACCTGTGATTCAAAATTTGTTGTATAAGCCATTAAATGCCCCCATGGCCCGACTTATGTAGGAGAGACCACACAAGCAGTAAAAGATTGAATATCACAACGCAAATCGGATATAAGATGTGGACGACATCATTTCCATATAGCAGGACATACAATCGCCCAATTAAGATTCCTTTTGTTAGAACAGATTCACATCAATAGAAGAGGGGGCAACCAGGTCAGACGTCTTAAATTTAGAGAAGCATTTTGGATCCACCATCTGCAGAGTATGGAGCCTCAAGGTCTTAATAGGGAATATGATGTTATGAGTTTATTCTGATATTTGTCCATATACCATGTAATTTATTGCCTTCCTCTTTCTTTCTCTTTACTAGTTCTCTCAGTCAGTTACATGATTCTACTTCCAAGAAGGGTATGGAGATATATAATTATTTCAGACATTGAAATCTCATTTTATTTATTTTTCTTATTTGTATTTATTTTTTTTTATTTTTCTTAATTTTATCTTTTACTCCTTTTATGATTATTCCTAATTTTATTGATCTCATATAATGTCATAACTTCCCAACTCATGTTTAATTTCATTGAAATGGTTTAATTTGCACCTTAGTATAATTCCCCTTTTTTTTCACTTGCAGTCTCACAATCCATCACAATGACATCGCTGTTGTGAATGGGCTTGAGATGAGTTCTGAGCAGAGGCTCCCTCTGGTGGTTACAAGCGGTACTGGTCTGTCCAGTGAAGATTGTGAAGATTGTGAGGATTGGGAATCAGGTGTTACTGACTGGTCTTATATAAGGGAGTCACCTTCCCATCAGGGTTGCCGGTGATCAATTGTTCTGGTCTCTATCCTTGATTCCTGTTTCCCTTGTAGCCTGCTGTGTCATGTCTGCATCTCCTGCTATCAGATAAGACATTTTCTTCTTTTTGTTTTTGTGCTTGATTTTTGCATTTTGTCCTGCACTTCTGTGGGGGCCTTTAGGGTCCCCTCCGGGGGCTTTTGCCCTCTCAGTTTAGTTCAGCCACTGATGTTTGTACTTTTGCTTTTTCCAGTTTTTTCAGTGGCTGCTGTTTTGATTTTGTTACACCAGAGAACTAATTTAGGTGGTAGAGGTCGTGTGATCTCAGGTGTTTTTGAAATTAGTAGAGTTGGTGCTTTTCAGGGTTTTCTGGGATTGCAGTAAGTACCCTTCCTATCCTTTTCTATTTAGTTAGTTTGGGCCCCAACGTTTGCTCATACTATTTTCTGTCTGTGTCAGTATTTCTTCTTGTCTAACCGCCATTACATGTTTGGGGGCTTTCTATTATCTTTGGGGTTCTGCTCCGGGGCAGATAGCTTTCCTATATCTATCTTTAGGTGTAGTTAGTTTCTCAGGCTGTGACGAGGCGTCTAGGACCAACGTAGGAACGCTCCACGGCTGCCTCTAGTTGTTGTGGTTAGTCAGGGTACTGCAATCTCATAGATTCCAACTGCTCTGGTGTATTGCCTTTTTTGCCTGCACTCCTCAGCTACCGAAACATAACAGTATCACCGGCCAAAAATTTAAAATTGTGTGGTACTCACAGAAGGGAAAAAATTTGTGAAAGAAAAAACGGTTGTCAGAGTTGTCAGAGATATTTTTCTGTTTGTTGCATTTTTTTTTTCCCTCTGTATCTCTGGGTGCTGGGGAGGATTTTTTCTCTCAATGGAGTTTGCACAGTTGTCTGGCCGTGTGGATCAGCTTGCCACTGAGGTTCAGAGTATTGCTGCATATCTTGCTAGGTTGCCTGTTGTGGAACCTAGGATTCCCATGCCAGATTTGTTTTTAGGGGATCGAGCTAAGTTTCAGAATTTCAAAAATAATTGTAAATTGTTTTTTGCCTTAAAATCTAAGTCCTCAGGGAACGCAGCGCAGCAGGTTCAAATTGTCATCTCTCTCCTGCGCGGCGATCCTCAGGATTGGGCTTTTTCCCTGACACCTGGGGATCCTGTTTTGAGTGATGTTGATGCATTTTTTCAGGCTTTGGGGTTATTGTACGATGAGCCTAATGTCACTGATCAAGCTGAAAAAGCCTTGTTGGCATTAAATCAGGGGCTTGATGACGCTGAGTTATACTGTCAGAGATTCCGTAGGTGGGCAGTCCTGACCAAGTGGAATGACGACGCTTTGGCGGCCCTTTTTCGGAAGGGTCTGTCAGATAATGTAAAGGATGTTATGGTGGGATTCCCTGTCCCCTCTGGTCTCAATGATTCTATGTCATTAGCGATTCAAATTGACAGACGTTTGCGTGAGCGGAGAAGTATGCGTGGAATAGCGTTGCCTTGTGAACCTGCTTCTGAATCCATGCAGTGTGATAGAGTGGTGTCTGGGCCACAGCGTCATGAGTTTCGAAAGCGCAATGGGTTATGTTTCTACTGTGGTGATGCCTCTCATGCTATTTCAGTCTGCCCTAAACGGGGAAGACGTTTTGCACGCTCAGTTGTCTTGGGTAGTGTTCAGACTAAGTTTTTATTAACTGTCACTCTGATATGCTCTCTGTCCTCATTTTCTGCTCAGGCTTTCGTTGATTCTGGAGCAGCTATTAACCTGATTGATTATGATTTTGCTAAACGTTGTGGGTTTCCCTTGATACCCCTACAGAAGTCTATTCCCCTACTGGGGATCGATTCTACCCCTTTGGCTGAGAATAAACCTCAGTTCTCTACTCAGGTGATAATGAGGGTTGAACCTGATCATCAAGAGTGCTGCAAATTTTTGGTTCTGTATAATCTGCATGATATTATCGTACTGGGTTTCCCTTGGTTACAGTCTCATAATCCTGTTTTGGATTGGAAATCTGTGTCTGTAACCAGTTGGGGCTGCCAATGTGTTAATACCAACACTCCTGTTTTTTCTGCCTCCCCCAGGCTCAGGATGTTCCTGACTTTTTGATTGATTTTTCTGATGTATTTAGCGAAAGTAAATCTGCATCCTTGCCTCCCCATAGGAGCTATGACTGCGCTATTGAATTAGTGCCGGGTAGTAAATTCCCTAAAGGTCGCCTTTTTAACTTGTCTGTACCTGAACATGACGCTATGCGGTCTTATATCAAGGAGTCATTGGAGAAGGGTCATATCAGACCATCCTCTTCACCCTTAGGTGCCGGTTTTTTCTTTGTGGCCAAAAAGGATGGTTCATTAAGGCCGTGTATTGATTATAGTCTTTTGAACAATATTACTGTGAAATATCAATACCCGTTACCCTTGATTTCTGACCTGTTTTCCAGGGTGAAAAACGCTACTTGGTTTACCAAGCTTGACCTCAGGGGGGCATATAACCTTATTCGCATTAAGCACGGGGATGAATGGAAGACGGCATTCAATACCCCGGAGGGGCATTTTGAGTACCTTGTGATGCCCTTTTGGCTCACTAATGCTCCTTCTGTCTTCCAGTCCTTCATGAATGACATTTTCAGGGATTTTGTGGATAAATTTCTGATTGTTTATTTGGATGATATCTTGATTTTTTCTAATGACTGGGACTCTCATGTGAAACATGTTCGAACTGTATTCCAGATTTTGAGAGAGAATGCTCTGTATGTGAAGGGATCAAAGTGTCTTTTTGGCGTACAGAGGATCTCATTTCTGGGATTCATTTTGTCCCCATCTGTTATTGAAATGGACCCGGTCAAGGTTCAGGCCATCTGTGATTGGGTCCAACCTACTTCATTAAAGGCTCTTCAAAGATTTTTGGGTTTTGCCAATTTTTATCGTAAATTTATTGGTAATTTCTCGGTTATTGTTAAACCATTAACTGATTTGCCACAAAAGAGTTCTGATGTGGTGAATTGGCCTCCTGAGGCAGTCTCTGCATTTCAGGAACTTAAGCAGAGATTCACTTCTGCTCCTGTTCTACGGCAGCCTGATGTTTCTCTGCCATTTCAGGTGGAGGTTGATGCCTCTGAAATTGGGGCAGGTGCCGTTTTGTCCCAAAAAGAATCCAGAGACCTCTAAAAGTAACCCTTGTGCCTTTTTCTCTCGAAAATTTTCTCCTACTGAACGTAATTATGACGTGGGTAATCGGGAGTTATTGGCCATGAAGTGGGCTTTTGAAGAGTGGAGACATTGGCTGGAGGGAGCCAAACATCAGGTGGTGGTCCTTACTGACCATAAGAATCTGGTTTATCTGGAATCTGCCAAGCGACCCAATCCTAGACAGGCCAGGTGGGCCTTGTTTTTCACACGTTTTAATTTTGTGGTTTCCTTTCTTCCTGGCACTAAGAATGTTAAGGCGGATGCCCTCTCGAGGAGCTTCCTTGCGGACTCTCCTGAGTTATCTGATCCTTCTGTTATTTTGAAAGAGGGTGTAGTTCTTTCCGCCATCTCACCTAATTTGAGACTTGCTCTGGAGGGGTGTCAGGAGGATAGGCCCGAGCGCTGCCCTGTTGGAAAATTGTTTGTCCCGGACCAGTGGAAAAAGAGTGTGATGT
This sequence comes from Oophaga sylvatica, assembly GCA_033576555.1. Lineage (NCBI taxonomy): Eukaryota > Metazoa > Chordata > Amphibia > Anura > Dendrobatidae > Oophaga > Oophaga sylvatica. The sequence continues at coordinate 516,355,994 of JARQOD010000002.1, read as the reverse complement.
CTGAGATTCATTGTTCCGCGTTGGCTGGGCATCCCGGAATTTTTGGTACCAGAGACTTGGTTAGTCGGTCCTTTTGATGGCCTACCTTGTCTCGTGATGTCAGGGAATTTGTGCAGTCCTGCGGGACTTGCTCTCGCTCCAAGCCTTGCTCTCGCTCTAGTGGTTTGTTGATGCCATTGCCTGTGCCCAAGAGACCATGGACCCATATCTCTATGGATTTCATTTCCGACCTTCCTGTTTCTCAGAGAATGACCGCCATCTGTGTGATTTGTGATAGGTTTTCCAAGATGATACATCTTGTGCCATTACCTAAGTTGCCTTCCTCCTCTGAATTGGTGCCGTTGTTCCTTCAGCACGTGGTTCGTTTACACGGCATTCCTGAGAACATAGTGTCTGACAGAGGAGTCCAGTTTGTTTCCAGATTTTGGAGGACTTTTTGTTCTAAACTGGGTGTTCAATTGTCTTTCTCCTCGGCATTTCATCCTCAGACCAATGGTCAAACTGAGAGAACAAACCAGACATTGGAGACTTATCTAAGATGCTTTGTGTCTGCTGATCAGGATGACTGGGTCTCTTTTTTGCCTTTGGCTGAGTTTGCTCTTAATAATAGGGCTAGCTCTGCCACTTTGATGTCTCCGTTTTTCTGTAATTCTGGGTTTCACCCTCGATTTTCTTCAGGACAGACGGAGGCTTCTGTCTGTCCAGGTGTTGACTCTGTTGTGGAGCGTATGCAACAGATTTGGGACCAGGTAGTGGAGAGGTTGTCCCTCTCTCAGGAGAGGGCCCAGCGGTTTGCTAACCGGCATAGGACTGATGGTCCTCGGTTTAAAGTAGGGGACTTGGTCTGGTTGTCCTCAAAAAATATTCCTATGAGAGTAGCATCTCCTAAATTTAAGCCTAGGTTCATTGGACCTTATAAGATCATGGAGATTCTTAATCCTGTTTCTTTTTGTTTGCTTCTTCCAGGGACATTTAAGATCCATAACGTGTTCCACAAGTCCTTGTTGAAGAGGTTTGTTGAGCCAGTGGTTCCTGCTGCTGTGCCTCCTGACCCTGTTTTGGTTGAGGGCAATCTGGAGTATGTGGTTGAGAAAATATTAGATTCTCGTTTTTCTAGACGGAAACTCCAGTATTTGGTTAAGTGGAGAGGTTATGGTCAGGAAGACAATTCTTGGGTGTTTGCTTCGGACATCCATGCTAGGAGACTCATCCGTGAGTACCATAGAACTCATCCTGACCGACCTGGTTGCTCAAATGAGGGTTCGGTGACCCCTCCTCAAGGGGGGGTACTGTTGTGAATGGGCTTGAGATGAGTTCTGAGCAGAGGCTCCCTCTGGTGGTTACAAGCGGTACTGGTCTGTCCAGTGAAGATTGTGAAGATTGTGAGGATTGGGAATCAGGTGTTACTGACTGGTCTTATATAAGGGAGTCACCTTCCCATCAGGGTTGCCGGTGATCAATTGTTCTGGTCTCTATCCTTGATTCCTGTTTCCCTTGTAGCCTGCTGTGTCGTGTCTGCATCTCCTGCTATCAGATAAGACATTTTCTTCTTTTTGTTTTTGTGCTTGATTTTTGCATTTTGTCCTGCACTTCTGTGGGGGCCTTCAGGGTCCCCTCCGGGGGCTTTTGCCCTCTCAGTTTAGTTCAGCCACTGATGTTTGTACTTTTGCTTTTTCCAGTTTTTTCAGTGGCTGCTGTTTTGATTTTGTTACACCAGAGAACTAATTTAGGTGGTAGAGGTCGTGTGATCTCAGGTGTTTTTGAAATTAGTAGAGTTGGTGCTTTTCAGGGTTTTCTGGGATTGCAGTAAGTACCCTTCCTATCCTTTTCTATTTAGTTAGTTTGGGCCCCAACGTTTGCTCATACTATTTTCTGTCTGTGTCAGTATTTCTTCTTGTCTAACCGCCATTACATGTTTGGGGGCTTTCTATTATCTTTGGGGTTCTGCTCCAGGGCAGATAACTTTCCTATATCTATCTTTAGGTGTAGTTAGTTTCTCAGGCTGTGACGAGGCGTCTAGGACCAACGTAGGAACGCTCCACGGCTGCCTCTAGTTGTTGTGGTTAGTCAGGGTACTGCAATCTCATAGATTCCAACTGCTCTGGTGTATTGCCTTTTTTGCCTGCACTCCTCAGCTACCGAAACATAACACATCACACTCTTCATATGCGCCTTTCTATCATTCTTTCTCCTTGATTCGGAGTCCACTACTTACCAAGATGCGAGTCAAGCCTTTTTCTGATCTGTATCTCCGGCACCTCTGATACGTTCCACGTCTGCGCTCCACCGTAACTCTAGCTGGCATTTCCGTTTTCAGGCCGCTGACCACTGACGCACTTACGGTGCGTTCCATGGCCCCGATAGTTCTTCTTCCAGTCTATGTGTAGGCTGGAAGGTCTGATTATTTGATTGTCCAGGTGCACTCAGTCACCATGCTGAGTACACATATATAAACCACACTGGCTCACAATACACTAGCGCTCTCCACAGGGAGGACTCCCATCGCTCACACAGCACTGCCTTTCATTGAAACAAACTACTTGTAGCAATCTGGTAAGCTTACTGCCCTTGCAGTACTGTCCATAATTTTTTCATGAATACATATAATAATATTTCTATATATTTTTATATAAATTATCTTTGATATACATTCAATAGGAATATTTTTCTCCTTTTTTTCTTTTTCTTTAAATATGACAATTTTGCACAGTTTCTACTACATTAACCTGCATACCACTCTTGCTTAAAGTGACCTGTTCATTTTGCATCACATAGGAAAATATTTCCTAGCAATATTTACACAGGATTACCTTTATAGTGTTCTCTTGATCCTATGATATTGATGTAAAATATTTTTTGTTTGTCATATAACAATGTATCTATAAGTGATATATAATTTTCTTTTTCTTTTATGTTAATTTTGAAATATGATCTGATTTTTATTTCATGTCCCAAGTCTGATGAAGGTCCAATTTATGTGACCCAAACGTTACAGTAATTTTGTGGGATTTTTCACTTGAATAAACATTAATTCTTTGAATCTAAAAAAGTGCCGGATTTTTGTTCCCAATTGAAAAAGGAGTGGTATCCTATCTAGGGAGCTATTTTTCTACATCCTTCTTCATCATATTAAAATAGAGATGAAGTGACCTGCCCATTTAAGCCTCTCATTCCATCTAAAGATGTCAAAATAATTACCTGATGCCAATTGATTGGGCTTCCTGATTTGAGTCTTGTTATATCTTATGTTTAGTTATATTTCGACGATTGCTTATTAATTAGTGACATTTATATTCTAAAATTATTGGAAAGCAATATTTTTCAGTAAAACGATTTATGCAAAGTTAGATATATAGATTTCAACATGTTTCTCAATTCAGCTAAGAGCTAAGCCTCCTGATTAAACTTCTCCGAAGCTGCTGCTGTTCTTCATGTTTTTATTCTGCTTTGTTTTTAGACATATTTTGAGATTTCACACATCGCATAATGTCTGGTTGTGATTTCTTTATTGTGAACAAAATTAAAAGGGCTATCTTCTCTAATAGGGAGTGCTTATGATAGACAAATTGTTAGGTATTAAAACAAAAGTGAATATTGGTAGGAATACTGTTGTAGGCGCAATCGTCCTCCTCCAGTTTCCAGATTACTTGGCTGGTCTGTCTGTGCTGGGGCTGGAGCTAGCACGCACTTGGGTGGTACAACTACACACGGTGATGCCCCATGTGTGCAAGCGGTGAGCAATTAGGGAACATGGGACGCCCTTCTTCCCACTGGTTTTGTGACCAGGGAGACAAAATGGTCACTGTTTCTCCCCGCTGCCAGGCAACGCAGGATGCGGCCTTGCCTGGTGTTAGCTAAAGATGGGTATTTGTGCACCCTGCTGTTCAAGTGAGCAAGCAGTGACTCTCTGGACATGGCTGGGAGGAATGCATCACAGGATGTTATCCTTGGATTTGGGCTGCCTATTTAAGGTCTGCTTCTAATGCAGTTCAGTGCTGTTTATTCAGTTCCCTTGCTAGGTGTATAGTGAGTGCTTCCTGGTTTAGCTCTGATTCCTTCACAGTAGTTGCTAATGGTCATTATTGGTTCTTCTTCACTAGCTTTTGTCCTAGGCTTTCCCTTTGGTTTTCATTGCATTTTTGCAAGCTTTGGATTTTTCTCTTGTACCTGACTCCACATCATCTGTGTCACCAAATGCCAGCTATCCTGTGACAGCAATCTGAGATGGGCCTTAGGAAGTCAGTAAAGAATATCCTGGTCCTTAAGGACTTGCCTAGCATTGGTGGCTCATGCAAAGTGTGCCTATGACTGCGTTTTTGCTGGTCCAATGTGAGATGCTACAGAGTAGCTATTTTTGCAATTAAAAAATATAAACTTAGTGATTATCCCCTCTCTGCTCTCCTGCCAAGACCATTTTTGCCAATTAGTATTCTTCATATTCTATAAAAAACAGAAGAAAGATTATTTCTTATGGTTCAGAAGGAATGTGAAGGCCAGGAGACTGTTGGAAAAAAACAGGTAATGGTGCTTTGAAATAGGTAACATCTACTAAGTATATGTTCTTTGGTTTCAATTTCCCAAAAGACTCATGTTCAGTGTAAATCATGTAGTGGGTAACACCTTTAAGTAAAAAAAAAAGCCAAAGGCTTAAAAATCGTTTTTCTACTACAGAAAGATCAGAGGGGGGAGGCTTCTGCTGCAGTTTTCTTACAGTCCCACACACAGAACTATGAGAAGGAGGGAGAGTGACATGACTAAGTTCCTGACCCTGAGACACAAAATAAGAGATAAGAGACACAATAGGAGGAAAGAAAAGGTAAAACTTAAGTTAACATTTTTTGGGATATTTATAATTTTTAATGCATTTTCTGTATTTAGTGTTCATTTCAACTTTCATCATGGAAGCCAGTAAGGGGGTGGGATAATTCAGTAGAGATAAGCTTTGTTTCATTACAAACAAGTCTATCACCTGTCCTCTCACAGTGCTGTCATCTCTTCTGTACAGAGCATTCCCACCACACTGGCTGCTGTGATAAAAGATGAAGAAGTGTTAGTACTCACACTTTAATTTGCTCTGTTCCCAGCACTATGTAATCACACTCAGCTCTGCAATGAGCAGAAAGACTGGCTGTCATTATTGCACATCTAACAGAGAAAAGCCTGTGATAAACTATTGTAAGGGTATATTTATTTTTCTCCAGTATCCTGCTGCTTGCTTATGATTGCTCAACATTGTACAGGGTGAAGAGGTACACACCCCAAGAGGATACTATCTGGTAATGCCCAGTTTGACTTTTCATGAATTATAACCTAAACTTTACCTATGCTAATATCTCAACAACAAAGGGGACACATTTTTAAATAAAATCTGCATTTTACTCAGCTCTGCAGCCACCATTTCAAAATGTCATCAGTTTAACAATCGAAAACAGTCAAAAGATCCTCTTTAAGATAATAAAAATAATGAATAGATGTGGAAATGTTAAACCAGAATAAATGGATATAACTTCATTTTGGATATAAAAGTATAGAGCAGTACACAGTAATTTATTTTTGTATGGTTAATAATTCCAATACAAATATTAATTATGGAATATTGAAGACATACGATCTTCACAATTAGAAGCAATGAAGGATAAAGTAACAGAGACAGAACAATCCATCATGTAAAACAACGCTAATATGCTGTAGCAATCTACTATCTTGGGAGATGTTAGTATACAATTTAATAAATACTTTATCCTGAAATGCTTGCTCTGTTGAGGCCAAAATACAGCAGTCATGATCAATGGCATGAACAATTATTTCACGCATACATATTTTAGAAGATGACATAAATATATTAGCCAAAGTTGTATATTGTAATTGTGTGAAATGTAAAACCACATTTAAATCATGTCAAATACTGATGGAGATTCTTAAATATTTTAATTTGCCTTCAGGCTACCCTGCTTTAGGTTGTTATTATTTTTGCTTGCAAAGAGAGCAATTAACAAGAGTATGCATACCATTATGGCAGCTCATGTTGCTTAAGTGAAGAACCTGGAGAAAGGTGGCCCAGCCTTCGATGGTCAATTGTTCTTTTCTTTTAGTTATATTGAGTGAGTTTCAGCAATATACGGTACTTTGGCTTTACTCCACTCTGAAAAAAATACTGCTAGGTTAAATACGTTATCAAATTTTGTATTATGAAACTGGCCTTAAAGAGAAACTGAAATCATATTTTTCATGTTGAACTGGACAAACAATGTAATAGTGGCTGGAGAACACAATAAGACATTTTATGTTTATTTTGCTGCTCCTTGTCGAAGATAATAGCAATCAAAGAATTTGGCAGATAATTAGTTAATTTTCGTTAAGTCCAAGTAAGTGTTATCAGAGAGTTTTCACGAAGGGCGTGTACTTCTTCCTGTATAGAGATGGGCAAACCCAAACAGTAAAGTTCGGGGTCCATACCGAACATCTATTTTTCAGGCATGGACCCCTAACAAGGTCTTGTCCAGGAAGACTGTTAATGGTTCAGGTTCGACACTCCAAACATCTAGTGTTTCCCACTCTGTCATCTGCATGACTGCGCGAGAAACACCGGCGGCTTTGATTGACTGTAAGATCTTTACTGCTGATCAGAGAGCTGTGGTTCCCATGCTGTCAGATGACAACATCAGCCAACAGCTGTGACCAGCAGAAAAAAGGTTACCTCTAGTCACACGCATCAGCTGATGAGAGAGTACTACTCACATCACCCTATGCCTGCAGTCACTGAAAACAGCAAGAACAGGCACTGCTGATGGGTGCCTGTGCTAAAAAATAAATACATTTTTTTTAAAAAGTGACTTTGGGGTCTCTTCTATTTTTGATAACCATCGCAGGCAAAACTGACGGCTGTGGGCTGCAACCCTCAGCTGTCAGCTTTATCATGGCTGGTTAATAAGAATAAAGGGGTCTCATGCCATTTTTTAAAATTAGTTAAATAAATAATTTAAAAAAAGACTTGGGATCCCCCATTTTTGACAAGCAGACAAACTAAAGCAGACCGTGAGATAATGGTTGTGGGTAGGGATGAGTGAGTAGTAAGATATTCGGACTCGCTATACTCATAACGAGTAGGTCCTAATACTTAGTATTCATTACGAGCATAGAGAGTCCAATGCACGTCAAAGGGAAATGTGGAAATCGGGGGGAGGAAGTGTGTGGGTGGAGAATGTGTGTGGGCGGAGACTACGTGTGTGCGGAGAATGTGTGCGTGTCTGTGTGCAGGGGTCTGTGTATCTGTGTGTGTGTGTGTGTGTGCAGGGGTCTGCGGGACTGTATGTGTATGTGTGAGCGGCTGTGTGTGTGCGCAGGTCTGTGTGTAGTCAGGCATCGTCCGATGGGACTACAAGTCCCATCTGACTATGCCTGCTACAGTGACAGCATTAGCGGATGATAGGACAGTAGTAGTCCCATCATCTGGCTAATGTGTTGAATAATAAAAAAAACACATACATACACAGAGTATATACTCACCATATACAGCTAATTCCCGAAGCCCTCGGTCACCGGGAAAAAAATAAAATAATAAACACAACCATATACTCCCTGTTCCATCGTAATCCATATAACAATTGTCCCACGATGATCTCCCATGGAGAGCTGTCACATTGGCAGATGTAGCTACATGTAGCCGCCAAGTACCACTCCTGGGCAGACACTGGTAAGGCAGCTGCTGACCCCAAGGGTCAATTTCACTGATTCTGATTAGGTCTATGTTTAGACACACTGGTCTAGGATGCTGGATAAGTTACTGTAAGGTTCTTTGTACATGTTCTTGAAACTCAGTTTTCCGTCAGCCATTTTGCTTTCTGTCTTGATGCAGCTATCTTGCCCTCAGTCAATATGGAGTTTTCAGCTTTCATGTTCCCGCCCTGATTCTCTCCCTCTTGCTTCTTAAGCAGCCACAGCTGAGCAATCAGTGCTTCAGAATCTAGCCTGCATGTAACCTGTGACCTGACTCCTGGAAGCCTTGGACTATGTACTCCAGCTATTCCTACTGAGGAACTCTGAACACTTGTGGACTCTGGAACCCTGCTCTTTGAAAGATCCACGTTTGCATGGACTTACGGTAACAGAGAAGAAGATCCTGAACCTGTTGTGGAGAGTGATTGCTGAGCTTAAGTTACTCTGGCCTGCTGTGTCTCCTGCTTCTGTATCTGCAAACTGTGTGACTATTTTTGCCACTTGTATGAAGTAATACAAGACCTTCTATATCAAACTGTGTCTCATGTATTTTCATCGCACCCAAGCACAAGACGCTATATGAACTGTACTACATACATTACAAGATTCTGAAGCCAAAACATTAGTGTCTGCTGGGTCTGGGAAGGCTGTGTCTGCTGTAACTGTGGATATCAGACGTCCAGTTGTACTTTCTGTGATGACAGTGGTTGTGACTTCTCACAACCATTCCAGGTGAGCAATTCCCTTAAGTTTTTTTTTCTCTCTGCAGTGTTACCACAGGTAAACACTATTTTTTTTTTTTTCTCTTCCCTCTTTTGTGTCTGCTGTAACTGTGGATATCAGATGTCCGGTTGAACTTTCTGTGATGATAGTGGTTGTGACTTCTCACAACCATTCCAGGTGAGCAGTTCCCTTAATTTTTTTTTTTCTCTCTGCAGTGTTACCACAGGTAAACACTATTGTTTTTTTTTTCTTTTCTCCTCTCCTTCCAGTACTCCTATCTTAAAAGATCTGGAAAATGGAGGCCCGCATAAAGGAACTTTGCGGAGTGACTGATAATATCCTTGCAGATTTACAGACTATAAAAACCCGTTTTACAAACCTACAGGACCTCACTAATCACAATTTGCAAGTGTTTGGACAGACTGCCCAGGATTTGCGAGCCAGGATTGAGGTTCTAGAGGAGCGAGTCCAGGCTCCTGCCGTAGCCCCAAGTTCTGGGATTCCCAAGTTGCCCCCTTTTCGTTTTGGCGGTGAACGTGAAAAATTCAGGGGATTTATTAACCAATGCAATTGGTTTTTTTCTGCACATGCTTCACAATTTCCCACTGAACGATCTAAAGTGCTTACTATAATTATGTTACTTACCAACAAGGCTTTGATGTGGGCAAACCCTCTGATTGAGACTGAGGATGAATGTTTGGATCATCTTGATGCTTTCATTTCAGCCATGGGGCAGGTGTTTGATGACCCCAATCGAGGTGCAACAGCTGAAGCAGCCATGTTAACTTTGCGCAAGGTAAGCACTCGGTAGCCGAATATGCCTTGGATTTCAGGAGATGGGCCCTTGATACCACCTGGGACAGTTCCGCCAAAAAATCTATTTTTCGAAAGGGGTTGTCTCCACTAATTAAGGATGAACTTGCTCGTGCCGACCCTTCCACTGCGTTAGGTGACTTTATTAACTACTGCATCCGTATTGATGCTCGCCTGACTGAACGCAGGCAAGAGAGATGGTTCGAAAGCAATCGCACTAACCTTTTCCTACCTTCCTCCCCAGCTAAGGAACCTTTGAGTAGGATCACACGGGAACCGGAACCTGAACCCATGCAGGTAGACTCTTTACAAAGACGGGTTAGTGATGCACGCAAGGAACATCGTTTTAAGGAAAATCTATGTTTCTATTGTGGTAAGTCAGGGCACTTCATTATAAACTGCCCCAGCCGTTCTCGTAAGACTACTGCAGCACTCATTCACTGTTAGTGTTGCGAGAGGAGATCTGTCAGGTCCGAGCCTCAGGCTCCAGAGAGATCTGCAGCAACAGATCTTGATTTCTCGGACTTAAACTCCGTTACTTCTGAGGACGATGACTGTGTAAACGCTGCAATTTTTCAAGTTTCCTCAGCAGTGTCCCAGCTGAGTTGTAGGAAAAACAATTCTCATTGCTTCCTTTCCATCAAACTCTGGGTTAACTCAGTCTGGGTGTCTAGTTCTGCTATGATCGACTCAGGGGCAAGTGGGAATTTTATGGATGTCTCCTTTGCTCTGAAACAGGGGATACGTTCAGTGAAGAAGGCTACTCCAGTACAGATGGAAACTGTGGATGGCTCCCTGCTGACCTCTGGACCAGTGGATCAGGAAACGGAGCCTTTGAGGGTCCTTATGGGTAAAGATCATCAAGAGAAACTGTCCTTTATGCTTATCTCTTCTCCCCACTTTCCCATTATTCTAGGGCTACCATGGCTGCAGGCTCAGAACCCTACCATTAACTGGGAGACCAAGGAATTACACTTTCCAGAGAAACAGATGAGTCCAGAAGTTTCAGCTTGCTCTGTTCCTAAAGGAACCATGTCAGTCCCTGAACTACCAGCTGTATACCAGGACTATGTGGATTTATGTGACAAGAAGAACGCTGACCAGCTTCCCCCTCACCGTCCATATGATTGTCCAATTGAATTATTGCCTGGAGCAGAGATACCTTTTGGTAAGATCTACCCCCTGGCGGGGCCTGAGCTAAAGGCTTTAAAGGATTACATAGACGAAAATCTAGCCAAGGGCTTCATACGCCCCTCTTCATCTCCTGCAGGTGCACCCATCTTCTTTGTGAAGAAGAAAGATGGATCTCTGAGACCCTGCGTAGACTATAGGGAACTCAATAAGGTTACTATTAGAAACCGTTATCCATTGCCTTTAATCCCTGAGTTATTGGAGAGAGTGCGGCATGCCAAAATTTTCTCTATATTGGATCTCCGTGGGGCCTATAACTTGGTCCGTATTAGACCTGGGGATGAATGGAAGACTGCATTCAGGTCACGCTATGGACACTTTGAATATCTAGTTATGCCTTTTGGTCTGAGTACCGCCCCAGCCACTTTCCAACACTTGGTGAATGACATCTTCAGGGATCTCCTAGATACATTCGTGGTGATTTATTTGGATGATATTCTAATTTTTTCTAACTCCACAGAGGAACATCATGGACATGTGAGAATGGTCTTGGAACGCCTAAGACAAAACCATCTTTACATCAAACTTGAAAAGTGTGAATTCCATAGGACCGAAATTCAATTTCTGGGGTATGTACTGTCTACACAAGGAATTAGTATGGATGGAAGTAAGACCCAAGCCATAAAGGATTGGCCAAGTCCTAGAAATGTGAAGGAGGTGCAGCGCTTCATCGGGTTTGCCAATTTCTATAGACGTTTCATTATGAAATTCTCTGAGGTAGTGTCACCTATCACCCAACTTACCCGGAAAGAGTCTAGGTTCTCCTGGACTCCCCAAGCCCAGGAAGCATTTTCTCGTCTAAAAGATAAATTTACCACCGCACCTATCTTGGTACATCCCAACCCCGAACTTGCCTTCATAATAGAGGTGGATGCTTCAGATTGTGCCGTTGGAGCTATACTCTCTCAGAGAACAGGTGAGAAGAATGTCTTGCATCCCTGTGCCTTCTTTTCCCAGCAGTTGTCTTCGGCTGAGAGGAACTACGATGTGGGCAATAGAGAGTTGTTGGCCATTATTGCCGCCTTCAAAGAATGGAGACACCTTCTTCAGGGAGCTGCACAGCAAATAGTCGTCCTGACAGACCATCGTAACCTTGAATTTATCAGGTCGGCTAAGTGCCTGACTCCTCGCCAGGCTCGCTGGAATCTTTTCTTAAACCAATTTAATTTTGTCATTTCTTATAGACCAGGATCGCGCAATGGAAAGGCTGATGCACTCTCTAGGATTCATTCAGCAGAGACCCGTCCACTTGCTCCTCCTAAGACTATTCTTCCTGACTCTAGATTCCTGGGAGTGATTCATAATCAAGACCTACTTAAGGACATCAAGGAAGCATACCATCGGATTCCTTGTTGGCACAACCCCCAAGGGACGTAAGTCTTGTCTTTAAGAATGGTGTGTGGATTCTGGGACAACGTCTGTATATTCCTGAAACAGTCAGATTGAGAGTATTGCAACTAATTCACGATTCCAAGATAGCTGGGCATAGAGGAATTCTAAAGACACAGGAATTTCTTTCTCGTTTCTTTTGGTGGCCCACTTGCAGGAAGGATGTTTTAAACTATGTCACTTCATGTGAAGTCTGTGCAAGATGCAAAACACCTCGCTCCTCACCAACTGGTCTGTTACAACCTCTTCCCACCCCGTCCCGCCCGTGGGATCCATTTCTATGGACTTCATTGTGGAGTTACCAACCTCTCAAGGGAAAAACACCATTCTAGTGGTGGTTGATCGTTTAACAAAGGCAGCTCATTTTATTCCTTGTGTCGGCTTACCCACTGCAAAACAGACATCAGATTTGATGATTAAAGATGTGTTTTGCTTACATGGAGTACCGGATGAGGTTATTTCGGATCGAGGGGTGCAATTCACTTCAAGGTTTTGGCAAAATTTCTGTGCAGCATTGGACATTAAAGTAAACCTTTCTTCTGCTTTTCATCCCAGACTAATGGACAGACCGAACGAACCAATCAAACTCTGGAGCAGTATCTCCGCGCTTTATCTGCCACCTACAGGATGATTGGGTGGATCTACTTCCATTGGCTGAGTTCTCTTATAACAAACTCTTAGAGCGCCTCCACTAAGCAGTCTCCTTTTTACTCCAATCTAGGTTATCATCCTAACATTCTTCCACGATTTCCCATAGAAACGCCTTTACCAGCAGTGGCCGAAAGAATCATGTCTTTACAGAAGAATATGGATCTTCTAAAGGAGAATCTGGAATTGGCTCAGGAAAGGTACAAGAAAGCAGCAGATAAATTTCGTAAACCTGCACCAGCTTTCAAGGTAGGAGACTTGGTCTGGCTGTCAACCAGAAATCTTAAGTTAAGGATTCCATCGTCTAAGTTGGGACATAAGTACATTGGACCCTATAAAATCAGTAAAATTATAAGTGCCGTTGCTTGTCGTCTTCAACTGCCTAGAACTATGAGAATCCACCCTGTCTTTCATGTATCCCTACTAAAGGCTGCAACACCCAATACATTTCCTGGACGTTCTTCTCCTTGCCCTGACCCAGTGCTAGTCGATGGTCAGGAAGAATTTGTGGTGGAAAGAATTCTAGATTCCAGGTTATACAGGAATCAGTTACAATATTTGATTAAATGGCAGGGCTACCCAGTGGAGGACAACTCATGGGAACCAGTCAATAACGTTAATGCTCCTCGTTTGCTCCGCCAGTTTCATCAGAGGTACCCAGACAAGCCTGGTCTGAGGCCATCCGGAGGTTGTCCCTAAGGGGGGAGTAATGTAAGGTTCTTTGTACATGTTCTTGAAACTCAGTTTTCCGTCAGCCATTTTGCTTTCTGTCTTGCTGCAGCTATCTTGCCCTCAGTCAATATGGAGTTTTCAGCTTTCATGTTCCCGCCCTGATTCTCTCCCTCTTGCTTCTTAAGCAGCCACAGCTGAGCAATCAGTGCTTCAGAATCTAGCCTGCAGTGAACCTGTGACCTGACTCCTGGAAGCCTTGGACTATGTACTCCAGCTATTCCTACTGAGGAACTCTGAACACTTGTGGACTCTGGAACCCTGCTCTTTGAAAGATCCACGTTTGCATGGACTTACGGTAACAGAGAAGAAGATCCTGAACCTGTTGTGGAGAGTGATTGCTGAGCTTAAGTTACTCTGGCCTGCTGTGTCTCCTGCTTCTGTATCTGCAAACTGTGTGACTATTTTTGCCACTTGTATGAAGTAATACAAGACCTTCTATATCAAACCTGTGTCTCATGTATTTTCATCACACCCAAGCACAAGACGCTATATGAACTGTACTACATACATTACAGTTACTGGCAACACAAGAACAAAGGGACAGTGTTCAGGTTCTGGCCACATTGGGACCAGGGGACTTTGGGGACAGGGCTGGCCACATCGGAACCATGTGACATTGGATTCAGGACTGGCCACTCCTATATCAGAGAACAACGTTATGGCACTGGCCTCACCGGGACCAGGGATTCAGGTTCAGGACCCTGGCTGCACCGGGACCAGGGATTTGGGTTCAGAACCGTGGCTGCATCAGGACCAGGGATTTGGGTTTAAGACCCTGGCTGCTCCGGGACCAGGGAACCTCACAACTGCACTGGTAGAATAACATACAGTCATGGCCAAAAGTTTTGAGAATTACACAAATATTAATTTTTACAAAGTCTACTGCTTCACTTTTTCTAATGGCAATTTGCATATACTCCAGAATGTTATAAAGAGTGATCAACTTAACAGCAATTACTTGCAAAGTCAATATTTGGCTAGAAAATGAACTTTATCCCCCAAAACACATTTCAACATCATTGCAGCCCTGCCTTAAAAGGACCAGCTAACCTCTTTTAAGTGATTGCTCCATTAACACAGGTGTGGGTGTTGATGAGGACATGGCTGGAGATCAATCTGTCATGATTAAGTAAGAATGACACCACTGGACACTTTAAAAGGAGGCTGGTGCATTGGCATCATTGTTTCTCTTCTGTTAACCATGGTTATCTCTAAAGAAACACGTGCAGTCATCATTGCAATGCACAAAAATGGCCTAACAGGGAAGAGTATCGCAGCTAGAAAGATTGCACCTCAGTCAACAATCTATCGCATCATCAAGAACTTCAAGGAGAGAGGTTCCATTGTTGCCAAAAAGGCTTCAGGGCGCCAAAGAAAGACCAGCAAGCGCCAGGACCATCTCTTAAAAGTGTTTCAGCTGCGGGATCGGGCTACCAGCAGTGCAGAGCTTGCTAAGGAATGGCAGCAGGCAGGTGTGAGTGCATCTGCACGCACTGTGAGGCGGAGACTCTTGGAGCAAGGCCTGGTCTCAAGGAGGGCAGCAAAGAAGCCACTTCTCTCCAGAAAAAACATCATGGACAGACTGATATTCTGCAAAAGGTACAGGCAGTGGACTGCTGAGGACTGAGGTAAAGTTATTTTCTCTGATGAATCCCCTTTTCGATTGTTTGGGACATCAGGAAAACACCTCATTCGGAGAAGACAAGGTGAGCGCTACCACAAGTCTTGTCTCATGCCAACTGTTAAGCATCCTGAAACCATTCATGTGTGGGGTTGCTTCCCAGCCAAGGGAATCGGCTCTCTCACAGTGTTGCCTAAAAATACAGCCATGAATAAAGAATGGTACCAGAATGTCCTCCAAGAGCAACTTCTCCCAACTCTCCAAGAGCAGTTTGGCGATCAACAATGCCTTTTCCAGCATGATGGAGCACCTTGCCATAAAGCAAAGGAGATAACTAAATGGCTCCGGGAACAAAACATAGAGATTTTGGGTCCATGGCCTGGAAACTCCCCAGATCTTAATCCCATTGAGAACTTGTGGTCAATCATCAAGAGACAGGTGGACAAACAAAAACCTAAAAATTCTGACAAAATGAAGCATTGATTGTGCAAGAATGGACTGCTATCAGTCAGGATTTGGTCCAGAAGTTGATTGAGAGCATGCCAGGGAGAATTGCAGAGGTCCTGAAGAAGAAGGGTCAACACTGCAAATATTGACTTGCTGCATTAACTCATTCTAACTGTCAATATAAGCTTTTGTTACTCATATGTTTGCAATTATTATATTTCTGTCTGTGATAAAAACATCTGTCAAACACACATAAAAACCAGAGGGCAGCAGATCATGTGAAAATATAATATTTGTGTCATTCTCAAAACTTTTGGCCATGACTGTACTACCTCATGACTTAACTCATTGCTTGGTGACTCCCCAAGGGAGAGGGAGTCTTATATACAGCATAACTCCAAGCAATTACCTGGGAGCCATCTTGCAGGTGTGCAAATTATACTGAATGCCTCTCACCAACAAGCTGAAAGGCATTTACTATATGCACACTTCCCCTTTAAGAGCAGTGTAGTGAGCGCACTAGGCATGCTGCTGAGCTGAGAACTGTGGCGCGCACATCAGGAAGTAGCAAGGGCACACAAGGGAACCACATTGTAGGGCGGGGCAGTGAATAAGCCAGCGTCCATGCATGGAGGGAGAAGGGAACACCATGCAGGGATGCCAGACATATTGCTACACACTGTCACCTCAACTGTACTTTCCCTCCCACTACACTATCAAGAGATGAGATAAATATGTCATTAAACACACTTGTGTCTGTTTTACTCACATCAACTTGTAATGACTCTGCACACAAGAGTAATCTGTTCTGAGCTATTGGGGGGCATATTCTTTTTTCTGAGTGCTTCTGCCTGCATATCATTTGTCAGTGACAAACAGGAGGAAGAAGTACACACTCTCAATGAAGAACACCACAGAAAAATACACCTATAGCTCACAATCACTCATAAGATGCAAAGATCCAGGTAAAAACAGTTACTACACGTACATAGTGGCTGCCAGCAGTACACTTCATGCTGAAGAAAGTTGCAGGCAGCAGATCGCTCTCCACGGCGTCTCCAGACTCTGTCACATCTGTCACATGTGCTGAATGTGAACCTGCTGCCTGCAACATCCTTCAGGTTGACCAGTTTGGCAGTGGGTCAGTAATGGTGTGGGGTGGCATTTCTTTGGAGGGCCACACAGCGCTCCATGCTCTCGCCAGAGGTATCCTGACTGCCATTACGTACCGAGATGAGATCCTCAGACCCCTTGTGAGACCATATGCTGGTGCGGTTGTCCCTGGGTTCCTAATGCAGGACAATGCCAGACCTCATGTGGCTGGAGTGTGTCAGTAGTTCCTGCAAGATGAAGGCATTGAAGCTGTGGACTGGCCTGCCCGTTCCCAGACCTGAATCCGATTGAGCACATCTGGGACAGCATATCTCGCTCCATCCACCAACATCACGTTGCACCACAGAGTATCCAGGAGTTGACGGATGCTTTTGTCCAGGTCTGGGAGGAGATCCCTCAAAAGAACATCCACAACCTCATCAGGAGCTTGCCCAGGCATTGTAGGGAGGTCATACAGGCACGTGGAGGCCACACACAATACTGAGCATTATTTTGACTTGTTTCCACTTTAATTTTGTCTTGTTTTGATTTTCAATTTTGACTTGTTTCCACTTTTTTTGGGGGGTCTCTCCAAATCCAGGCCTACATTGGTTCAAAAATTTGATTTCCATTGATGATTTTTATGTGACTATGTTGACAGCACATTCAACTGTGTACACAGCAAAGTATTCAATGAGAAAATTTCATTCATTTATATCTAGGATGTGTTATTTGAGTGTTACCTTTATTTTTTTGCGTAGTGTATATATATATATATATATATATATATATAAAATAATATAACTTTTTTCTTAATCCCCTTAGGGAAAAACAGCAGGTTCCATGGTGGCCCGTTGTTCTCGTTTGCTGCTGAAGTCTAGCCACCTAGACATCAAAAATTTAAGAGTTAAACAAAAATCAATATTACATTACAGAAGTGTTGACAAATGTGATGCCAGCATTAGACCAGGCTTTGTACTCCTTTCTATTATTATTTTTGCCATTTTAGTTTATGCTGGTCAAAATATATCAAAGCAAATATGGAAAATAAAAGCAAAATGCAAATTTTAACTAAAGATGAGTGGGTCTTTTAAAATTCGATTTAGCTGACTTTGCCAATTTTTCCCTAAAAATTAGATTTGTGGTGAATTAATTTCTGTAACTTTCAATATAGAAAACCTTGTAATCACTTGGAAAATACACATGGGGGAGAGTGAGATGGAACTCTGCTGACCATTAGTGCTTACACTTTACAGGCAGAGGGAGGACCTAGCTCACCATGATTGTTGATTGAATAGCTTCGGATAAGTACTTTTCTGAATAGCTATAGCGCTTACCGAATAGCTGCCACGGACACCTGGATACCTGGAACGCTACCGATAATCAGCTGTTTGGCGCCTCAGCTGCATACAGTACAGACCAAAAGTTTGGACACAACTTTTCATTTAAGGATTTTTCTGTATTTTCATGACTATGAAAATTGTACATTCACACTGAATGCATCAAAACTGAATTAACACATGTGGAATTATATACTTAACAAAAAAGTGTGAAACAACTGAAAATATGTCTTATATTCAAGGTTCTTCAAAGTAGCCACCTTTTGCTTTGATGACTGCTTTGCACACTCTTGGCATTCTCTTGATGAGCTTCAAGAGGTAGTCAACGGAAATGGTCTTCCAGCAATCTTGAAGGAGTTCCCAGAGATGCTTAGCACTTGTTGGCCCTTTTGCCTTCACTCCAGCTCACCCCAAACCATCTCGATTGGGTTCAGATCTGGTGACTGTGGAGACCACGTCATCTGGCGTAGCACCCCATCACTCTCCTTCTTTGTCAAATAGCCCTTACACAGCCTGGAGGTGTGTTGGGGTCATTGTCCTGTTGAAAAATAAATGATGGTCCAACTAAACGCAAACCAGATGGAATAGCATGCCACTGCTAGATGCTGTGGTAGCAATGCTGGTTCAGTATTCCTTCATTTTTGAAAAAATCCCCAACAGTGTCACAAGCAATGCATCCCCACACCATCACACCTCCTCCTCCATGCTTCACAGTGGGAACCAGGCATGTAGAGTCCATTCATTCACCTTTTCTGTGTCGCACAAAGACACAGTGGTTGGAACCAAAGATCTCAAATTTGGACTCATCAGACCAAAGCACAGATTTCCACTGGTCTAATGTCCATTCCTTGTGTTCTTTAGCCCAAACAAGTCTCTTCTGCTTGTTGCCAGTCCTTAGCGGTGGTTTCCTAGCAGCTATTTTACCATTGAGGCCTGCTGCACATAGTCTCCTCTTAACAGTTGTTGTAGAGATGTGTCTGCTGCTAGAACTCTGTGTGGCATTGACCTGGTCTCTAATCTGAGCTGCTGTTAACCTGCGATTGCTGAGGCTGGTGACTAGGATAAACTTATCTTCAGAAGCAGAGGTGACTTCTTGGTCTTCCTTTCCTGGGGCGGTCCTCATGTGAGCCAGTTTCTTTGTAGCGCTTGATGGTTTTTACAACTGCACTTGGGGACACTTTCAAAGTTTTCCCAATTTTTCGGACTGACTGACCTTCATTTCTTAAAGTAATGATGGCCACTCGTTTTTCTTTACTTAGCTGCTTTTTTCTTGCCATAATACAAATTCTAACAGTTTATTTAGTAGGACTATCAGCTGTGTATCCACCAGACTTTTGCACAATGCAACTGATGATCCCAACCCCTTTATAAGTCCAGAAATCCCAATTATTAAACCTGACAGGGCACACCAGTGAAGTGAAAACCATTTCCGGTGACTACCTCTTGAAGCTCATCAAGAGAATGCCAAGAGTGTGCAAAGCATTCATCAAAGCAAAAGGTGGCTAGTTTGAAGAACCTAGAATATAAGGGATAATTTCAGTTGTTACACACATTTTAGTTAAGTATATAATTCCACATGTGTTAATTCATAGTTTTTTTTGCCTTCAGTGTGAATAGTCATGAAAATAGAGAAAAATCTTTAAATGAGAAGGTGTGTGTTAGGGTTCGATTTCCCGCTGCTGCACAAGGGGAGTCTCGAACCCGTCCCGCAGCGGTCTCCCATTCATCTCTGACCGCAGTGGAGCCTGCTCAGCAGAGACGTCAGTCCAGGCGTCTTGCCCACTCCTCTACTGTGCAGTGACTTGCTGCTGCCTTTCCTGGATCTGCTATTATAGCCAGTGCTGGAGCAGTCGTCTTTGAGACAAAGTCCTGCGTTTTCCCATCTGAGCATGCCCAGAGTGAGATCTCTCATTGGAGATCAGGGGTCACATGTTGAGGTGCTGCAGCGGCTCCTATTGGTCCGCCAGGAAGGTCATGTAGCTACGTTTGTTTGTAACAGCTTCTCATTGGTCCTTGTTCCTGGAAGGTCCTGTAGCTGTTGCTATAAAAGGGTAGCATGGCTGGGCCGCCATGCGCTAATATCAATCATTGTATGCTATGCGCCAGTGTGGTCATGTGTATGTGTGGATAGGGACCCGGCTGAAATAAGCCACTAGAATACCGACTTAATCGGTGAGGAGTTTGGTATGGTAGCTGGTCAGGGTCGGTGTCCTAGATGCCCTATATTACCGGCATAACCGGTGAGGAGTTTTGATTGCCGTATTCAGGGTCTGGCGTTCAGATGCCATAGATTGCGGGTGACTCCCGCGAGGACATTAGCACATGATCACGCTTTATGAACGCGTAGCACTTAACTGTGTACCTGAGAGTCTGACAGGACACAGTACTTTTTCTCAGCGGCCCTGTGACGTAACAGGGTTCGCTTTCAACGCTAGACAGCGCCCTAGCGTGTTTTCTTTGCCACTCAGTTGTGTCTAGTGAGTGCGCACACATCGCCATATAGCGCTGCGGCTCTCCTTCTAGCGGCTCTGTGGAGTAACAGAGTTCGCACTTATTGCCACAGCGCATTACGGCGTTTATGTTGGCGACTCTGCGGGATAACAGAGTTTGCTTCTCGCGCCATTTCTACTAGCAGCAGGCTCCGCTTGCACGGTGGACCCCGGACTGCGAACGCACCTCTCTACTTTATATATTTGGTGCGTTCCGCAGACCCTTAACATAATATTAGCGCCAGGGTCTGGCTAGTAAAATGGCGGATGAACAGCGTCTATCGCAGTACATCCAGCAGCTGGAGGGTAGGTTGGCGGCTCTTGAGCGCACAACCTCAGCTGTGGATGTTACCGCAGTCGCTGTTCAGGCTGCTAGCGTGGCTGCAGCCAGTTTGTCTTCTGCCACCTCTGCCCCTACATTATTCCACCTCCCGCTTCCTGACAAGTTTGCCGGTGATAGCAAGCAATGTCAGGGATTCGTGAGTCAGTGCTCTATACAGCTCGAGCTTCTGGCTGCACATTTTCCCACGGATCGGGCACAAGTGGGTTTTGTACTTTCTCTACTCTCGGGCAGAGCGTTGGAGTGGGCAACGCCGCTGTGGGAGCGCGACGATCGTGTGGTGCGGAGTGCTCCTCGTTTCTTGGAGGCTCTTAAAAAGGTCTTTTTAGGACCTCAGGTCACCCACGATACGGCGCTACAACTGCTGGCATTGGCACAGGGTTCGTCTTTGGTCAGTCTGTTTTCCGTCCAGTTTCGGACTTAGCTTCTGAGCTAGATTGGTCTGATAAAGTTCTTATTCCAATCTACTGGCGAGGACTGGCTGACCATGTTAAAGAAATTTGGCTACCAGGGAGATTCCCGCCACACTGGAGAAGCTTATCTCCATATCTACCGGCATTGACCTCCGTTTTCACGAGTGGAGGTTGGAGCAGGCCAGTGTAGGCAGAGGTTTCGGTTGGCTCCCACCTTTGCCAAACCTCTCGAATTTCCCGATCTGGCGTCCGAACCCCAAAAGGCCACAGAAGTTCCTCATGCAGGACCTAAGTCTCGGTCCGTCCCGAGTATCCGTGGTCTGTAACCGTTGTCAGCAGACAGGACACTATGCCAACAAATGTCCACAGCGATCGGGAAGTGATCGCGTCTAGTGGCCCTGGGAGGAGGTTCACTAGAGACAGCGGCATTTTCCTCCAAGATGACACTTAAAGGGACAATCACTGTTGGTACTTCCATTCTCACCGCCGACCTTTGCGTGGACTCAGGAGCAGAGGGGAATTTCATGTCCTCTAGCTTTGCTCGCCGTCATGCAATACCTCTGGTGGCGCTTGACAAATCAGTGACTGTCCGGGTAGTGAATGGGTCGACATTGCCCTCACAAATTACACACCAGACTGTTCCACTTGCATTGTCTGTATCTCCTTCCCATCAGGAACTTATTTCTCTACTCGTCCTTCCCGAGGGAATAGATGAGATCCTACTAGGTATACCTTGGCTCCGTTTCCACTCCCCACATATAGAGTGGACTTCGGGTAGGATACTGGGTTGGAGTGATGCATGTAGAGGCAGATGTGTCAGGAGTTGCATTCAGGTTACCACTACGGAGTTACCCGCAGATCTTACTCCACTTACCAAGCACTACTGGTCATATGCAGACGTGTTCTCCAAGAAGGCTGCGGAGACTCTTCCGCCTCATCGCCCCTATGACTGTCCTATCGACCTTTTGCCTGGCGCAGAACCTCCTCGGGGAAGGGTCTATCCCCTCTCTCTTCCTGAGACAGAGGCCATGTTGCAATATATTCAGCAGAACCTGGCAAGAGGGTTTATTAGGAAGTCGGTGTCACCGGCAGGGGCGGGATTTTTCTTTGTGCAGAAGAAAAACGGAGAATTGCGTCCGTGTATTGATTACAGGGGTCTTAACGCCATCACCGTTAAAAACAAGTACCCGTTGCCCCTGATTTCTGAGCTTTTTGATAGGCTTCGGGGAGCAAGAGTATTCACTAAACTAGATCTGCGCGGTGCTTATAACCTGATTCGCATCCGTGAGGGGGACGAATGGAAGACGGCTTTTAATTCCAGGGATGGGCATTACGAATATCTGGTGATGCCCTTTGGGCTCTGTAATGCTCCAGCCGTTTTCCAAGACTTTGTCAATGACATCTTCCGGATATGCTCTCCACCTCGGTCGTAGTCTATCTGGATGATATACTCATCTTCTCTCCAGATATTGACTCCCACCGGAGAGATGTCTGCAGAGTCTTCGACCTCTTACGGGCTAATTCCCTCTATGCTAAGTTAGAGAAATGTATGTTTGAGCTGGAGTCTTTACCTTTCCTTGGTTATATCATCTCAACCCAGGGATTGGCTATGGATCCGGCCAAACTACAGGCTGTGATGGACTGGCAGGAACCTCACTCTCTAAAAGCGGTGCAACGCTTTATGGGGTTCATTAATTACTATCACCAGTTCATTCCGCATTTCTCTACCTTGTAGCTACTTGTAGCCCTCACCAAAAGGGAGCAAATCCCAAATTGTGGTGGAAGAGGTCTCCACGGCTTTCTCTTCTATTAAGTCTCATTTTGCTAGCGCTCCCATCCTACATCGCCCCGATGTTGATAAGCCATTTTTATTGGAGGTGGATGCCTCATCCGTTGGTGCTGGAGCAGTCCTCTTCCAAAAGGATGCTCAAGGTCGGAAGCATCCTTGCTTCTTCTTCTCTAAGACCTTCACTTCAGCGGAGAGGAATTATTCCATCGGGGATAGGGAGTTGCTAGCCATGAAGTTGGCCTTCTCTGAGTGGAGACATCTGTTGAAGGGGGCCCGTTTTCCCTTCCAAGTCTTCACCGACCACAAAAATTTGGTGTATCTGCAGACAGCTCAGCGGCTTAACTCTCGCCAGGCCAGATGGTCCTTGTTCTTCTCTCGGTTTAATTTCACACTCCATTTCCTCTCTGGAGAGAAGAACATTCGTGCCGACGCTCTCTCTCGCTCTGTGGTGTCCTCTGAAGAGGAGGTAGAGGAGCCTCGGCTTATTGTTCCCACAGAGAGCCTGAGAACAGTGGCTCCGGTTTCACTAGAGTCTGTGCCCCCGGGCAAGACTTTTGTGCCTACCAATTTGCGACCGGAGGTACTCTCTTGGGCACATTCGTCCAGGGTTGGTGGACATTTTGGGGCAAAGAGGACATCTGAATTGCTGGCGAGGACATATTGGTGGCCGCATATGGTCCGTGATGTTGGGGACTATGTTCGGGCGTGTGTCTCCTGCGCCAAAAATAAGTCTCCACGACAACGGCCAGCTGGTTTACTTTATCCTTTGCCGGTGGCAGACAGGCCTTGGGAGATGGTTGGGATGGACTTTGTGGTGGGCTTGCCCAAGTCTCGGGGTTGCACCATCATTTGGGTAATCACCGACCATTTCTCTAAAATGGTGCATCTGGTGCCACTACCACGGTTACCTTCTGCACGTGCTCTGGCAGCGTTGTTCGTTAGGCACATCTTCCGTCTACACGGCATGCCGGACAAAATGGTCAGTGACCGAGGTCCCCAGTTTGCGTCTCGGTTCTGGAGAGAGCTTTGTCGTCTACTCAGTATTGAGTTAAATCTCTCTTCAGCGTATCATCCTGAGACGAATGGGTTGGTAGAGAGGGCCAACCAGACCTTGGTCACCTATCTACGACATTTTGTCTCTGCCAGGCAGGATGACTGGGCATCCTTCCTACCATGGGCTGAGTTTGCATTAAACAATGCTGTGGCTGACTCCACCGGACAGACTCCTTTCCTTCTGAACTACGGTCAGCATCCGCGGGTTCCGGTGCCCATGCCCGTGTCTTCTGCCGACTCCAGGGTGGCAGAATGGGCTGTGGAGGCACGGGACATTTGGGACCGTACCCAGGATGCCATTCAGGCATCCAAGGAGAGGATGAGGTCCTCTGCCGACGCACATCGGCGCCCCGCTCCAACATTTGCTCCTGGGGACTTGGTGTGGCTCTTCGCCCGTAACATCAGACTGCGAGTTGAGTGCACTAAGTTGGCACCCCGCTACCTGGGTCCTTTCAAGGTCCTCGAGCAGGTTAACCCTGTGGTATACCGTTTGGCTCTTCCACCACGCCTGGGTATCTCTGACACCTTTCATGTATCCCTCCTGAAACCCGTGCTCATGTCCCGGTTTTCTGAGTCATCTGCCGGGACATCGGGTTCATCTACGGATGACCATGAGGTGAACGCCATCGTAGGATGTAAGGTGGTACGGGGAAAAAAGTTTTATTTGGTGGACTGGAGGGGCTATGGGCCTGAGGATAGGTCTTGGGAGCCTGCCGAGCATATTCACGCTCCGCAGCTCATCGCTGTCTTTGAGCGCAGCGAGGCCCAAAGAAGGGGGGGCCCTAGGAGGGGGGGTAATGTTAGGGTTCGATTTCCCGCTGCTGCACAAGGGGAGTCTCGAACCCGTCCCGCTGCGGTCTCCCATTCATCTCCGGCCACAGTGGAGCCTGCTCAGCAGAGACGTCGGTCCAGGCGTCTTGCCCACTCCTCTACTGTGCAGTGACTTGCTGCTGCCTTTCCTGGATCTGCTATTATAGCCAGTGCTGGAGCAGTCGTCTTTGAGACAAAGTCCTGCGTTTTCCCATCTGAGCATGCCCAGAGTGAGATCTCTCATTGGAGATCAGGGGTCACATGTTCAGGTGCTGCAGCGACTCCTATTGGTCCGCCAGGAAGGTCATGTAGCTACGTTTGTTTGTAACAGCTTCTCATTGGTCCTTGTTCCTGGAAGGTCCTGTAGCTGTTGCTATAAAAGGGTAGCATGGCTGGGCCGCCATGCGCTAATATCAATCATTGTATGCTATGCGCCAGTGTGGTCATGTGTATGTGTGGATAGGGACCCGGCTGAAATAAGCCACTAGAATACCGACTTAATCGGTGAGGAGTTTGGTATGGTAGCTGGTCAGGGTCGGTGTCCTAGATGCCCTAGATTACCGGCATAACCGGTGAGGAGTTTTGATTGCCGTATTCAGGGTCTGGCGTTCAGACGCCATAGATTGCGGGTGACTCCCGCGAGGACATTAGCACATGATCACGCTTTATGAACGCGTAGCACTTAACTGTGTACCTGAGAGTCTGACAGGACACAGTACTTTTTCTCAGCGGCCCTGTGACGTAACAGGGTTCGCTTTCAACGCTAGACAGCGCCCTAGCGTGTTTTCTTTGCCACTCAGTTGTGTCTAGTGAGTGCGCACACATCGCCATATAGCGCTGCAGCTCTCCTTCTAGCGGCTCTGTGGAGTAACAGAGTTCGCACTTATTGCCACAGCGCATTACGACGTTTATGTTGGCGACTCTGCGGGATAACAGAGTTTGCTTCTCGCGCCATTTCTACTAGCAGCAGGCTCCGCTTGCACGGTGGACCCCGGGCTGCGAACGCACCTCTCTATATATTTGGTACGTTCCGCAGACCCTTAACAGTGTGTCCAAACTTTTGGTCTGTACTGTATGTCACGGCTGTGTGACAGTCACAACACATGCATGGAGATCCTGTTTGTTGGGCTCTCCATGCATGTGATGTGACTGTCACACAGTCAAGACAAATGCAGCTGTGGAGCCAAACAGCTGATTATAAGGAATGTTCCAGGTATCCAGGTTCCCCAGGCAGCTATTCGTGAAGCGCTATAGCTATTCGGATAAGTGCTTATCCGAAGCTATTCGATCAACAATAAGGCTAAGTGCACACGATCAGGAATAATTGCGTTTTTTCGCGGTTTTTCCGCGGTTTTCCGCGGTAAAAACGCGATAAAAACGCAAGCATTAAGCATCCTATACATGTTAATTGATTCCGCATGTTTTGGCCACATGTTGCGTTTTTTTCCGCGAAAAAAACGCTTTGCGGAAAAAATAGCAACATGTTCATTAATTTTGCGGAATGTAAGCGGTTCATGTGCGGTGGTACCCAGGGTCTGGAGGAGAGGAGACTCTCCTCCAGGCCCTGGGTACCATATCCCTGGTAAAACAATAATTAAAATAAAAAATAATGATATTCTCACCTTCCGGCGGCCCCCGCAGCCTTCCCGCGGCCCCCGCAGCCTTCCCGCCTTCAGCGACGCTCCCGGCAACTTCCGGTCCCAAGAGTCCTTTGCAAGAATCACCCAGATGGCATAGCGGTCTCGCGAGATGCTACGTCATCGGTGTGATTTGCCGCAAAGCATCCTTGGGACCGGAGTTGCCGGGAGCGTCGCTGAAGGCGGGAAGGCTGCGGGGGCCGCCGGAAGGTGAGAATATCATTATTTTATTATTTTTACATTAGATCTTTTTACTATTGATGCGACATAGGCGGCATCAATAGTAAAAAGTTGGTCACACTTGTCAAACACTATGTTTGACTCGTGTGACCAACCTGTCAATCAGTTTTCCAAGCGATGCTACAGATCGCTAGGAAAACGCTAGCATTCTGCAAGCTAATTACGCTTGCAAAACGCTATTATTCTGGCGGGAATCAGCACACAAAAAACGTGCGTATTTCCTGCGGGAGAAGTGCGGGATTGCCGCGGAAATTTCCGCGGCAATTCCGCAACGTGTGAACTTAGCCTAATTGTGAGCTAGGTCCTCTCTCTCACCTGTAAAGTGTAAGCACTACTCACCATAAGAGCTTATTATAGAAGTAAGAGACAAAGGACAGCAGTGGTCATAAGCGCTCATATTCTACAGGAGAGAGAGAGGGAGAGAGAAGACCAAGATCACCATAATAGCTTACAATCTACAGGAGAGCAAGATCATAGAAGTTTGCTTATTACAGAAGATATTGACTTGCCTAGTGACTCTGTAGATCAAAAACAACTCTGCCATACATAATGTACTTCATTGTGAACCACTGATCTGTGATGGCCCAAATACTAACCACCATGATACGAGGTATGATAATTTGTAAAATGTCATAGCTGCAGGGCATTATAGGGAAGCCTGCTTTCTGATGCTTCAGCAGTGCAAATTTCAGGAAATTTGCCTCAAACTTGACCTTCTGCAAATCTATCTGCTTATCTCTAATTTTGGAATTACTTTCTAAAATTTACTGTGTGGACATAAGCCATGGCATGGGACTTTCACATCAAAAGAGCAGCTATTCCACTTCCGGGGCATGACTATCAGCATTATTCTGATTGACAGCCAGCTCTCCACAGTTAAGACAAATGGGAGCTGGCTAACAATCAGCATGACATCGGTATTCACACCCCTTCAAGAGGCCAGAACAAAAGAGAAGCAGCTGCTTTGTTGACATGTCATCAGTGGAAGCCACAGAGTCACTGGCATGAGTGACTTGTGACAGTTCTAAGCCAGCAGGCACATCACACAAGTAATTAGCAACTGCCTAACTGTTAAAAAGTCCTGGATAACCCCTTTAAACATAACTAAGGTATGAAGTAGTTTGATTATGCATCCCATTCACTCAATTACAAGACCTCACTATGCATTGGAGTGTATCCAACAGCTAGTCTGCTCCAAAGAAGTCCAAATAGTCTTTATATAACTGAGCACAAGACAACTAATGATTTTGCCTCTATATTTTAATTTTCAAAATCTATGGAAATAATTCAAATACAAATTTTTTTTTTTTATCCTTTAGTTGCATGCTCTCAAAGTCAGGTTTTACATGAAGGATATCCTTTAGGTTCAACGATATTACCGCCATGCTGATTATCACTTAGTATGTAGCAATGGTCAATTATCAAAAAGTGTTAAGCTTGTACGGTAAAAGTCTCTTATTTATTGCTGTTCATTTCATCATCAAAAGCTATAAAGCAAGATTATCAATCATGAGCTGACTTTATAGCAATCACTGTTGTTTCAAAATGAAACATTGCTTTGCTCGTGGCTATTCAAAATGTCACAGGTCATTCATGTACAGCTCATTCCCTATTATTTAGTTTTCCTTTAGTTTTCTTTGAGTATCTTAGTTTCCTTCCAGTAATGTTAACCATAAACAGGAACTCATGGCTAAAATATGTACATACAGTAGATGCAATAAGTATTGAGCATGCCCCAAATTTTCTAAGTAAATATATAAAGGTGCAATTGGCATGAAATTCTTACCAGATGTCGCTAACAACCGATCCAATCCACAAAGGCAAAGAAATCAAACCATAGTTGTCCATTAATTAAGTTATGTGTAATAATAAGAAATGACAAAGGGAAAAAATATTGAACACATGAAGACAGAGAGGTGCAAAAAAACAATGTACAGTCATGACACCAGCTGAAATCTATCTATAATTAGGAAGCAAAACTGTCACAATGCTTGCTGCTGAGCTGAAAGCCCATGAATGAATGAGTTATCTCCGGGCCGACAGGAGAGGAAGTGATTACTGTGTGAAGCTTAATTGATTGCTTCCCACTGTAATCAGTTCCTCTCCTGTCGCCGGGAGAGGAACTCATTCATTTGGGGCTTTCAGCTCAGCGGCAGCATTAGCTGTGCTGCGTGGCTGAAAGCTATTTAATCCTTTGTGAAGGATTACAGCGTGGGACCTGACTGTGCACCGGATAGGCAAGAATAATGTTGCTTTATTATTTTTTCTTTATTACAGAAGACCAAGGGCTTCGCAAGGATTAACAGTTAATTAAACGATGGTCAAAAAAATGTGTGTTTATTTCATTAAAATTATTTATTCTTCATGTGTGTTAGGGGTCGAGTTCCCGCTTCTGCACAAGGGGAATCTCAAGCCATCCCTGCTGCGGTCTCCCATCCGTCTCCAGGCCGCAGTGGACTCTGCTCAGCTAAGACATCAGTCCCAGCGTCTCGCCCAGTCTAACAGTGTGCAGGGATTACTGCTGCCTCTCCAGGCTCTGCTATTGTGGCCAGTACTGGTTAGCGGCGAGCAGACGTCTTTAGGACAAAGTCCTTGTTTTCCCCTTCTGAGCATGCCCAGGGTGAGATCTCTCATTGGAGATCAGGGGTCACATGCTCAAGGAACTGCAGCAGCTCCTATTGGTCTGCCAGGAAGGTCCTGTGACTACTGTGTTTCTGGAACAGTTTCCTATTGGTCCTTATCTGGCAGGCCCTGTGGTTGCTACTATAAAAGGGTAGCATGGTCGTGCCGCCATGCGCTAGTATCAATTACATTATGTGCTTTGCACCAGTGTGATTTGCACGCATGTGCTGAAATAAGCCCCTAGAATACCGGCACCTCCGGTTAGGAGATTGTATGCACGAGTTTAGGGCTTGGCTGAAATAAGCCCCTAGAATACCGGCTTCTCCGGTGAGGAGATTGTCTGATTGCGTTGCTGATTGCGTTTCTACAGACTGCTGTCCGCACAGCAGTTGTCTGTGCATTCCTGTGGCGTTAACAGGACACAGTCCATATCTCAGCGTCTCTATCTTAGCAACACTGTGGTGTAAAAGAGTCACTTATACCGCCATATAGTGCCACAGTGTCTGTGGTTACGACTCTGTGAAGTAACAGAGTTCGCCATACCGCCATTCTACTAGCAGCAGGCTCTGCCTGCCGGTGGACCCCGGGCTGTGAACGCATTTATTATTTATATTTATTTTGTGCGTTCCGCCAGCCTTAACATAATACTAGCGCCAGGGTCTGGCTAGTAAAATGGCGGATGACCAGCGTCTACTGCAGGACATCCAGCAGCTGGAGAGTAGGTTGGCGGTTCTTGAGCGCACAACCTCAGCTGTGGATGTTACCGTAGTCGCTGTTCAGGCTGCTAGCATGGCTGCAGCCAGTGTGTCCACTGCCACCTCTGCCCCCACATTATTCCACCTCCCACTTCCAGACAAGTTTGCTGGTGACAGCAAGCAATGTCGGGGATTCGTGAGTCAGTGCTCTATACAACTCGAGCTTCTGGCTGCACGTTTCCCCACGGATTCGGGCACAAGTGGGCTTTGTAATATCTCTTCTGTCGGGCAGAGCGTTGGAGTGGGCCACCACGCTGTGGGAGCGTGATGACCGTGTGGTGCGGAGTGCTCCTCGTTTTCTGGAGTCTCTAAAAAGGTCTTTCTAGGACCTCAGGTTACCCACGATGCGGCGCTCCAACTCAAGTTCACAGGGTTCGTCCTTGGTCAGCTGTTTTGCTGTCCAATTTCTGACTCTGTCATCGGAGTTGGACTGGTCCGGATAAAGTCCTCATTCCCGTGTTTTGGAGAGGACTAGCGGGCCATGTGAAAGACGCCTTGGCTACCAGGGAGATTCCCGCCACACTGGAGAAGCTTATCGCCATATCTACCTGCATCGACCTTTGTTTTCACAAGCGGAGGTTGGAGCGGTCCCAGTGTAGGCAGAGGTTCCGACTGGCTCCCACCTTCGCCAGACCTCTAGAATCTTCCAGCCAGGCGCCTGACTCTCATGAGGCCATGGTAGGTTTCTCGAGCAGGACCTAAGTCCCGGGTCGCTCGAGTACCCGTGGTCTGTAACATCTGCTAGCAGTTAGGACATTATGCCAACAAATGTCCACAGCAGTCGGGAAAATGGTCGCGTCTACTGACCTTGGGAGGAGGTTCACTAGACACTGCAGCATTTTCCACCAAGTTGTCCTTTAAGGGGGCAATTACTGTAGGTCCATCCACGCTCACAGCCGAGCTCTGTGTGGATTCTGGAGCCGAGGGGAATTTCATGTCCTCTGCATTTGTACTCCGCCACACTATACCTCTGGTGATGCTCGCCAAACCGGTGACTGTGCGAGTAGTGAATGGATCAACTCTGCCCTCACAAATCATCCACCAGACTGTCCCTCTCACTTTATCTATGTCCCCTTCCCATCAGGAGAGTATTTCTTTTCTTGTCCTGCCCAAAGGAATAGACGAAGTGTTGCTGGGAGTACCTTGGCTCCGTTACCACTCTCCTCATATTGAGTGGTCCTCTGGGAGGATACTGGGTTGGTGTGATTCATGTAGAGGCAGGTGTGTCAGGGAGTGCGCTCAGGTCACCACCACAGAGATACCCGTATATCTCATTTCTCTTCCCCAGTGTTATTGATCATATGCAGACGTTTTCTCCAAGAAGGCGGCGGAGACTCTTCCGCCTCATCGCCCCTGCGATGTCCTATTGATCTCTTGCCTGGAGCAGAACCTCCTCGGGGGAGAGTCTACCCCCTCTCGCTTCCTGAGACGGAGGCCATGTCCCAGTATATTCAGGAGAATCTGGCAAGAGGGTTCATTAGGAAGTTGGTGTCACCAGCAGGGGCGGGGTTCTTCTTTGTGCAAAAGAAGAACGGAGAATTACGTCCATGTATTGACTACAGGGGTCTTAACGCCATCACCGTCAAGAATAATTACCCGTTGCCCCTAATCTCTGAGCTCTTTGATAGGCTCCGAGGAGCAAGAGTATTTACCAAGCTTGATTTACGTGGTGCTTATAACCTAATTCGCATCCGTGAGGGGGACGAGTGGAAGACAGCTTTTAATACCAGGGATGGGCATTATGAATACCTGGTGATGCCCTTTGGGCTCTGTAATGCTCCCGCTGTTTTCCAAGACTTTGTCAATGATGTCTTCCGGGATATGCTCTCCAACCTCTGTACT
Organism: Oophaga sylvatica; assembly: GCA_033576555.1. Taxonomy (NCBI): domain Eukaryota; kingdom Metazoa; phylum Chordata; class Amphibia; order Anura; family Dendrobatidae; genus Oophaga; species Oophaga sylvatica. Next base: position 516,324,292 of record JARQOD010000002.1, on the reverse strand, counting down.
AGTCTGTCTGGATGATATTCTCATCTTTTCACCAGATATAGACTCTCACCGGAGGGATGTCAACAAAGTCTTCGACCTCTTACGGGCAAACTCCCTCTATGACAAGCTGGAGAAATGTGTGTTTGAGCAGGAGTCCTTACCTTTCCTGGGCTATATCATCTCCGTCCATTGATTGGCTATGGATCCTACCAAACTACAGGCTGTAATGGACTGGCAAGAACCCCATTCTCTTAAAGCAGTGCAGCGCTTTATGGGGTTCATTAATTATTATCGCCAGTTCATTCCCCATTTCTCGACTTTGGTAGCTCCCTTGGTAGCCCTCACCAAGAAGGGAACAAATCCCAAGTTGTGGTCTGAGGAGGTCTCCAAGGCGTTCTCTTCCATCAAGTCCATTTTGCCAGTGCTCCCATATTACATCGCCCTGATGTTGATAAGCCGTTTATATTAGAGGTGGACGCCTCTTCTGTTGGTGCTGGAGCAATCCTTTATCAAAAGGATGCTCAAGGTCGGAAGCATCCCTGCTTCTTCTTTTCTAAGACCTTTACACCAGCAGAGAGGAATTATTTCATCGGGGACAGGGAGTTGTTGGCTATGAAGTTGGCCTTCTCTGAGTGGAGACATCTTCTGGAGGGGGCTCGTTTTCCCTTCCAAGTCTTCACCGACCACAAAAACTTGGTATATTTGCAAATGGCTCAGCGGCTAAATTCTCGCCAGGCCAGATGGTCTCTATTCTTCTCTCGGTTCCACTTCACCCTCCATTTTCTCTCCGGTGAGAAGAATGTTCGGGCCGAGGCTCTCTCTCGCTCCTTAGTGTCATCAGAGGAGGAGGATGAGGAGTCTCGGCTTATTGTCTCCGAAGAGAGACTGAGAACTGTAGCCCCGGTTTCGCTAGAGTCTGTGCCTCCGGGCAAGACTTTTGTGCCCACTAATTTGTGACCGGAGGTACTCTCTTGGGCACACTCGTCCAGGGTGGGTGGACACTTTGGGGCAAAGAGAACAACTGAGTTATTGGCGAGGACATACTGATGGCCACATATGGTCCGTGACATCAGGGAGTATGTTCAGGCGTGTGTCTCCTGCGCCAGGAACAAGTCCCCTCGACAACGGCCAGCTGGGTTACTTTTTCCTTTGCTGGTGGCAGACAGGCCCTGGTAGATGGTCGGGATGGACTTTGTGGTGGGCTTACCAAGTCTCGGGGTTGCACTATCATTTGGGTGATCACCGACCACTTCTCCAAAATGGTGAACTTAGTGCCGCTACCACGGTTACCTTCTGTAGGGCCTTGGCAGCATTATTTATTCGACACATTTTCGTCTATACGGTATGCCAGACAAGATTGTCAGTGATCGAGGTCCCCAATTTGCATCTCGGTTCTGGAGAGAGTTGTGTCATCTACTCTTCATTGAGTTGAACCTCTCCTCTGCATATCATCCCGAGACGAATGGGTTGGTAGAGAGGGCCAACCAGACCTTGGTCACCTACTTGCGACATTTTGTTTCTGCCAGGCAGGATGACTGGGCATCCTTGCTCCCATTGGCGGAGTTCGCGCTAAACAATGCTGTGACTGACTCCACCGGACAGACCCCATTCCTCTTAAATTACGGCCAGCATCCGTGGGTATCGGTGCCCATGCCTGTGGCTTCCGCCGACTCCAGGGTGGCAGACTGGGCTGTGGAGGCACGGGACATATGGAACCGCACCCAGGATGCCATTCAGGCTTCCAAGGAAAGGATGAGGTCTTCTGACGATGCCCATCTGCGTCCCGCTCCGACATTTGCTCCTGGCGACCTAGTGTGGCTCTCCGCCCAAAACATCAGGCTACGGGTGGAATCCACTAAGTTGGCACCCCGCTATTTGGGTCCCTTCAAGGTTCTCGAGCAGGTGAACCCTGTGGTTTACCGTTTGGCACTTCCGCCTCGCCTTGGTATCTCCGACACCTTCCATGTGTCCCACCTAAAACTCGTGGTCATCTCCCGGTTGCCTGAGTTATCTGCCGGGACATCGGGTTCATCTTCGGACGATTACGAGGTGAACGCCATTGTAGGGTGCAAGGGCAAAAAAAATTTTGGGTGGATTGGAGGGGTTATGGGCCTGAGGATAGGTCCTGGTAGCCTGCCGAACATGTTCATGCTCCGCAGCTCATCGCTGTCTTTGAGCGTAGCGAGGTCTAGAGAAGGGGGGGCCCTAGGAGGGGAGGTAATGTTAGGGGTCGAGTTCCCGCTTCTGCACAAGGGGAATCTTGAGCCATCCCTGCTGCGGTCTCCCATCCGTCTCCAGCCGCAGTGGACTCTGCTCAGTTTAGACATCGGTCCCAGCGTTTCGCCCAGTCTAACAGTGTGCAGAGGATTACTGCTGCCTCTCCAGGCTCTGCTATTGTGGTCAGTACTGGTTAGCGGCGAGCAGACGTCTTTAGGACAAAGTCCTTGTTTTCCCCTTCTGAGCATGCCCAGGGTGAGATCTCTCATTGGAGATCAGGGGTCACATGCTCAAGGAACTGCAGCAGCTCCTATTAGTCTGCCAGGAAGGTCCTGTGACTACTGTTTTTCTGGAACAGTTTCCTATTGGTCCTTATCTGGCAGGCTCTGTGGTTGCTACTATAAAAGGGTAGCATGGTCGTGCCTCCATGGGCTAGTATCAATTACATTATGTGCTTTGCACGCATGTGTTAGGGCTCGGCTGAAATAAGCCCCTAGAATACCGGCACCTTCGGTGAGGAGATTGTATGCACGAGTTTAGGGCTTGGCTGAAATAAGCCCTAGAATACCGGCTTCTCCGGAGAGGAGATTGTCTGATTGCGTTGCTGATTGCGTTTCTACGGACTGCTGTCCGCACAGCAGTTGTCTGTGCATTCCTGTGGCGTTAACAGAACACAGTCCATATCTCAGCGTCTCTATCTTAGCAACACTGTGGTGTAACAGAGTCGCTTATACCGCCATATAGTGCCACAGTGTCTGTGGTTGCGACTCTGTGAAGTAACAGAGTTCGCCGTACCGCCATTCTACTAGCAGCAGGCTCTGCCTGCACGGTGGACCCCGGGCTGCGAACGCATTTATTATTTATATTTATTTTGTGCGTTCCGCCAGCCTTAACAATGTGTGTGTGTTTTTTTATTTCCTTCAATAGGATTAATAATTGAGAGTTGTCAAATTGACAACTCTCAATTATTAACCTGGCTTAATGTCACCTTTCAATAGCAAGGTGGCTTTAACCCATTATTAACCCATTCGCCACCGCTACAGGGCAATGGGAATAGACCGGCAAAGTGCCAGAAAGGGTGCATCTAATTATAGATTTGCCTTTTCTGGGGTGGCTGGGGGCAGATGTTAGTAGCCAGTGGGGGCACAAAATAAATGCACCCTCCCTAGGCTATTATTATCTCCCCCACTCGCTGGCTTTGTCTGTCTGGTTGAGAAAATAGCGCGGGAGCCCACACATTTTTTTTCAACGAATTTACACCTTTAATTAACCCCTAGCTGTATGAAATTTTGCAGACATACACTCATGTAATTGTTAGTGAAAACCATATATCAAACTACATGAAATTACATGGTTATCTGTATGTAAACCATGTGTCATTTCATGTCGGGTCTGTAATTTCACAAAAGCCGGCAATTGAATTAACGGCTATTATACTATGTAGAAGTGTATGAACTATAAATAATATATATATATATGTGTGTGTGTCACAATGACATGTATATATGTATCATATGTGTATATATGTAGTGTTTTGTGAGCTGTCAGTGTGATTTTACAGTAGCCGGGGATGATTTGCCGGCTTTTCAAAGGACACTGGTGCGTATAAATCGGACAGCACTCACATGGTGCGAGTGCTGTCGATTTTTTATCGCATCCATTGACTTGCAATAGCGATTATCATGCCAAAATCGCTGCAAATCGCAGCATGCTGCGATTTTTTTCTCAGACCGATTTCAGCTGAGAAAAAAAATCGCAAATGAGAAGTCCCCTATTGAATAACATTGGTCCGATTGCAATCCGATATTTTATCGGCTTGCAATCATCCATTTTTGTCTCCAGTGAGTATGAGCTCTTTGGATTCATTCCCACTTGTGATTAAATTGGACAAATGCAATCCGATTAAAAATCAACAGCATTTGGACCAATGTTATCCTATCATTGTGTGTTCATCTGCGTTTTTTTTCCAGCTCGGATCAGATCACATTCGGACTGCAACAACTAGCAGCATGTTGCAATTGTAATCGGAAATCGGTGCGAGAAAAAAATCGCACAGCACTTGGACCATGCGAGTGCTGTCCAATTTTTACACACCGATCACATTTGAAAAGCGGCAATTCATATGCCGTGTACTGTAAAATCACAGCAGGAGCTGACAGGATAGGAGAGATGGATTACATAAAGTAAATATAAATAGAATAGGTAGATATATAGATGTCAGTGACATATACAATTAGTACAGTGTGTGTGAAAATTACTGTACATGTATTTAATAAAAGATTATTTTTCAGAAAAAAAGTCGTGGGCTCCCGTGTAATTTTGTTAACCAGCAGAGGGAAAACTGACAGGCTGGGGGCAAATGTTTATAGGCTGGGAAGGGGGTAATACCCATGGAGCTTTCAAGGCTATTAATATCAGCTCACAGCTGTATAATTAGCATTTACTGGCTATTAAAATGGGGGATCCCCAAAAAATGACACAGGGTCCCCCTGTAATTGGGGTTCAGTGTCCCCCTAAATGAGGGACCCTACGTCATTTTTTTTTAGGGTCCCCCATTTTATTAGCCAGTAAAGGCTAAGTATACAGGGCCCACCAGAGGATTCTCCTGTGGGTCAGTCCAAGCCTGAGCATGGTAAAGGAAACTTTACTGGGCACTATTAAAGTCTATGGCTTCATCAGCACTTATGTCCGAATCCCGTTTTGTGTGGGTTCAGTTGTACGCCCCGATGGGGCCACCGAATGGGTGCCAGAAGGCAATGTGATAGTACCCTAAGTGACACATCACTACATTTTGCTATTCTCAGATTAATTGCCAAAAACCCATTGACAGATCCCCTTTAAAGGGGTTTTCTAGGACAGTGATATTGATAGTGTACCTTTTCTTATAGGAAATCAATATTAGACTGATGAAGTTCCAACTCACTGAACTCCTGCTGAGCAATTGATTGAAGCAGCGGTGATGACCCTTTAACTAGGAACAGCTCTGTACATTTGATAAGCAGAAATACCTGGCATGGAAACTTATTGCTACTCAATTAGATTCAAATAAAATGAAGGGTCTGTGATACAAAGCAAAGAGTATTTAAAATGTATGAAACAATAAAGGGGATTAAATGTCATGGCACTTTTAATTAATTGATTTATATGGATAGGATCCTCCTCGAACTGATTATGGATAAGTATAAGTAATCGGTTTTAAAGACCTGGAAACCCCTTTGAGCCCAAAAAAATAGACATTTACAGAAACTCATATGCCTTTTGTTAAACTGTAGCTGACAAGTCACATTTGTTTTTTTTTCAGTGGTGGATAAGTTGAAAGGAAGCCAGACAGCAGGATGTAAAAGATCCAAATGTTATTCTAAGCAATTGAAAATAGTTAAGTCTGTTTACATATTTCAACCCTAAAGAGAGGTCTCTTAGACCTATCATGCCTCATGTAGTATTCATCTTTGCTATGCACTAGGGAAAAGCTACTATACTTTTGAGCTGCTATACACATTTCCTTTGTCTTTTTGCCTCCATCTCATATCAATGTGACTGATAATTCACACAGGCAACTGTTATAAAAAGGTCTTAAGAAATGTATAAAAAGTTAAGTTGATATGTTTTTTATTGGATGTATTATTTTCAAAAGCACAGCTACCACAAATAAGCTCCAGTATTGGAATATGCACCCTTATCATCTCTTGTGATGTCTAGATTTTTGCCACTTTGTACTCAAACCACTTACATCATGTTCACATAACAGACTGAAAAGAATTTGCTGTGGAAAAAAAATCCAAGACTAACCTTTGGATTGTTCCACATGAGAATTACTTTTCAATTACTTTTCACCTTTGCCATTTGCCAACAAGTAATAAGAAACACCACTGTCAGACACAGACAGAAAAGGGCCCCCAATCAAAAACAATATACGGGCTCTATCCAGATCAATAGCTCATCAAAATAACATTTTATCTGCTTTGAAACTGGAAATGGGCCTCCTTACCTTTGGACCCATGTGCCGCACAGATTGCACCAGTGATTAATGCTGTGCGAACCCCCCGATGTTCAGCATCGGCGGGTTCACCCGAGTTTTTGGCTACTCTTTTAGGCCAGTCAGCTGATGTTGGTTGGTAACCACTTCCACCTCCTTTTAAATAGTCACATGACCCATCAGCTGATCGTCAGTTATAGAGAATGTTGTATGCAGACAAGCTTGGAGTGTGGAGCTCCCATGTGACGGTGAAGTTGCTGCTGTAGTAATTCTGTGCCATTTACTCTGCTGTTTTTTAGCTTAGCAGCAGTGCCTGAGCTGAGTAGTTTCCATTTAGTTTGTCCTCTATTTTACCATCTGCGTGGCAAGGCTAGCATTCTTGCCAGCCAGTGCACTAGCCAGGAGACATAGAGATAACAGTCAGGGACTAAGCTCATGATGGAGACGGGGGAAAAACCCGCATAGAGCATTAGGATAGCATAGGCACAGGCACATGTTGGTGTCAAGAGGTGTCCCATCCCCCTCTACCCTATGTTAGGGCCTTCCTCTCCCTTTTCCATCCCATCGTACTCAGACGCTGTGTTTTCTGCAGGACTTACCCGTGTCCGAGTGTGACATTATAACTGACCCACACCATTTTCCGGAGACCCTATGGCTCAAGCTAAAGCTTTTGCACGTCTGATTCAGACTCTCACGGATGAGTTTACTGAGTTGCGGTCACAGGTGGTTTAGCAAATTCAGCAGATGTATGGGTTCTTGGTCTCGGTTCATGCCCTAGTTCAACCGGAACCCAAAATATCTCTCCCGACAGGTTCTTTGGAGGGAAAGATAAATTTATTTTTTTAAGGAAGCGTGTAAATTATATTTCAGGCTCTGCCCTCGTTCCTCAGGGAGTGAGGATCAACAGGTGGGGATTGTAGACTCCCTTCTTAGGGTATGTTCTAATGGTCAGTAAATGCAGAGGGTTGGATGCTGCGTACGTCCGCAGGGTCCAACCCACAGCGTCCAGATGTTACAGCATAGATGGATGGGATTTCAAGAAATACTATGCCCTTTATGGGTGCACGGCCGCCTTCATCTTCCCTGCGGAGATGCACATGCAGCGCATCTTTCCAGACCGCAGCATGTCTATTTATCTTTTCTCCAGTGAAGGTGTTACTGGAGAGTAAGTACAAGACTCTACCCACACCTCATATATATAGCATGTTCCTTATCGCTGAGGAGATTTGTTGTGCTTCTGGGTCTATGTTATTACCATCACCATCGGGCTGTTATGACCTTGAGGACCAGGTGACTAAGGAGGTGAATACTAGTGGTGTGATATGTACTTGCCATACGTCAGTTACAGTCAAGTCCAGTCTTAAGTGTCCAGAGGCCCCTTGTAGAAAGGGGGGTACTGTCTTGGATCATTAAAGGATTCATGGCAGCTCTGGGTCTGCTGAAATTTAAATGTTGTTTTTTTTTGCCTTTTGGTCCAGGAAGAATTAATGTCAGTCTCTTGCAGGCTGTTCCTTTAGGCTGGTCAGCTGATGTTGGTTGGTAACCACTCCCACCTTCCTTTAAATAGTTACATGACCCATCATATAATGGCAGACACTATAACAGCTTTTAAAAAAGTGCTGGACTATTTCCTTGATACACATAACATTGCGGTTATTGCTAAATTAGTGACAAAATGTTCAGTTGATGGAGAAAGGTTGAACTTGATGGACCTAGGTCTTTATTCAACCTATGTAACTATGTAATTATCATCTGATCATCAGTTATAGGGTTTGTTCTATGCAAACCAGCTTGGGTGTGTAGCTCGCATGTGATGGTGAAGTTGCTGCTGTTCTGCTATCCTGGTGCCATTTATTCTGCTGCTTTGGAGCTTAGAAGTAGAGTCTGAGCTGAGTAGTTTCCTTTAGTCTGTCCTCTGTTCATCTCTTTCCATGTGTGTTACCATCTGCAGTGGCAAGGCTAGTGTCCTTTCCGGCCAGTGCACTACCCAGGGTACATAGAGGTGACAGTCAGGGACGAGGCACGTGACAGCGGCAGGGAGGACCTGCATGGGGCATTAGGGAAGCTTAGGGACAGGCACAGGTTGGTGTCAAGAGGTGTCCCATCCCCCACTCCCTAGCGTTAGGGCCTTCCTCTCCCTTTTCCATCCGTCATTTATATGCTGTTTTGTCCACCAGACTTGCCCGTGTCCAAGCATGATATTAATTTTCCGGTGACACACAGTTTGACTTTATATGTGACCATTTCAAGAATAGCACTATTTTATATACTAGTTCTACAACCCATTGTCTTTCATTGTAAAAGTTTACATATTTTCACACCATGCTCCGAACAGGTTACCAAGGCGCCATGTCCTTTCACTTTAATAACTGGCCTAAATTTGCTGTGGATATTTTCTTGAATCCATTCCTAAGATGGTACTTCTAATAACCTTGTTACTAAGTCATCTTGAGTATCCTATTTTTTCACTGTGTTGTTTTTACTCAGAAACTGACTCCTTAATAATGCCCTCCAGAAACCAATATATTATAATTAAGATAAATGTTTGTAGAGATTTAAATAAGGATTCATGCATATAACATATTTAAAGGGAACGTGTCTCCGGGTTTTTCCAACATAAACTAAAGCCACCTAATTTAATGTATCTTTTACTGCAGTCCAGCTACTTGTACATAATCCCCCAAATCTCTTTGTATATAAAAAAATACCATATATATAGAAGTAGACAAAATTGATGGTACCCTTCTATTAAATTACAAGGGCATGATGCTTGATATATGACCATAGCTGTACGACCGTTTATTAAATGTAAAATTTTATATTCACGAGTATTAGTGGAATTGTGAAAGATATTGGTTTTTTCTATATACTTTTCACGTGCTGCGCCAATTCTTTGGAATGCACTACCCAGGTTAATACGATTAATCCCCATTCCCCACAGTTTTAAGCGTGCCCTAAAAATGCACTTGTTCAGACTGGCCTACCGCCTCAACGCATTAACCTAACTATCCCTGTTGGACCATTCAAAAAAATTTTCTACCATAATCAGGTACCTCGTATTATGTTCTCACCCGCTTTATGCATTTAATAGTCCTCTGTGTCTGTACTGTTTCATACTTTGGCTGTCAACTGGTTCATGCAGCATTACAGGAACACCCGATTCGTACACTATGGCTGGTCCGAACAATGAAAGCAATTACCATCTACCTTTTGTGTCTCCCCTTTTTCCTCATAGATTGTAAGCTTGGGAGCAGGGCCCTCATTCCTCTTGGTATCTACTTTGATCTGTGTTTATCGTTATACTGTAATGTCTATTGTCTGTACAAGTCCCCTCTATAATGTAAAGTGCTGCGGAATACGTTGGCGCTATAGAAATAAAATTATTATTATTATATACTGACAAGCTTTACATGTCCCACAATTATAAGATCCCCATGTGGGACCCTTAGAATAAAAAATAAATCGAGAAATGGGAGAAACAAAATGGCTATGGATTTATGAATCTCGTATTGTTTTGCTGCGTTTCACAATAATCAAAGGTTTATCAGGTAATAATCCAGATAGACTAGAATTCTGCAAAAGAATAGGCCAAAATTTAGAAATAATATTAGTCATTTCACGCCATCTAGAATGATAATTAGTGATGAAGCGCACATGTCCATCTTCCTCTTTATCCTTATTTCTAGAAATCAATAGGGACTGTCGATCTGTTTCTCTAGCTCTAATATAGGCCTTCTGGACAACATCTTTATGATATCCTCGTTGTAATAATCTGTTGGTAAGATCCTTGGCCTGTTCTTCAAATGATTCATATCGATCACAAATTCGTCTTGTTCTTAAAAATTGTCCTGTTGGTATTGCACGGATAACGTGGGCTGGATGGGATGATTTGACGTGACGCAATGCATTGACGCTGTTATTTTATCCGACATAAAGGAGTGTGAAGTTGTCCTGAATCATCAACCGATATCTCCAGGTCCAGGAAATTAATGAAATCTTGTTAAATGGTACAGGTAAGTTTGATATTAGTGGTGTTTTCATTACGATATCGAAGGAATCCCTCCAAATCTATTTTCAAACCCTGGTGTCTCTTCCTGTTCCATAATAAGAGCTTCTAGTGTCTGCAATGCCGCCAATTCCTCTTCTGATATAGTTATGCAACATGCATAACAATGTTGCTGGCATAGAGAGTTGCAGCATCCAAAGGAACAGACTCTGATAATGGTCCAGATAACAGAATAAACAATTACACCTAAGCTGGTAGTCCCCAGGGAACTCTCAGAGTAGTCAGCACTGTGTGACCAGCAAGAGAAGCAGGCAACGTTGAGGAGAGTCTGAGATGACACAGTGTGAGGTACCAGTGGTCACGTGATGAGAAGGTCCTACTCAGCAGTGTATACGACGAGTAGGGGGTTGTGTTATCCAGCAACACACGTGGGAGGGACTTGTTGGTCACGTGTTGCAGAAGGTCCTGTGTGGAGGAGTTAGAAGCACCTCACTGCAGCTCCAGCCACCGTCCTCAACGGAGGAATATAGCAATGAAATCAAGGGAAAAAGAAAACGGTCACTGGGGAGCGCTCTGAGGGCCACAAGTAAAAAAGAAAGAAAGAACGTCTACCGCAGTTCCAGCCGCCAACCTTCTAAGAGGATACAAAATGCAGCAAAAAATAATAACGGTCCTAGGAGCGCAGGAAATGAGACCAATGCAAGGATATTAGTGTTGAACCACAATGCGTTTCAACGGTTAAACTGTCTTCATCAGGTGGAAGTTTTCCTTCTATTAAAGTAAGAGAAACTCACAATTATTACTGAAATAACTTGAATCTGACAAAAGTAATGTTCTACTTCAATTTACTGAATATCAAGTAATGAAAATCAGACATTGTTTTTGATTTGTAGTTCAACAGAAAATCAAAAAAATATATATATTGAAAATGGTCTTGAAAAAAATGATGACTTCTTAATTTAATATTTTATTACACAACCTTTTGAGGAAATCACTGCAAACAAACAATATCGGTAACTTTCAATGGGACTTCTGCACCTGTCCACAGGTATCTTGGCCCAGTCCTCTTGAGCAAACTGCTCCAACTTTCTCAGGTGTGAAGGCCAACTGCTCCAACTTTCTCAGGTGTGAAGGTACCTTCTCCAGACTGCCTGTTTCAGCTACTTCCACAGATGTTCAATAAGATTTAGCTCAGGGCTCATATAAGCCACTTCGGAATAGTCCAGTGCTTTGCTTTTAGCTGTTCTTGGGTATTTTTAGCTTTGTGCTTTGGATCATTATCTTGTTGGAGAACCCATTAACTCAGACCAAGCTTTATGACACTGTGCAGAACATTTCACTTCAGTATGCCTTGATAGTCTTGAGATTTCATTGAACACTGCATGGATCTAAGACACCCTGTGCCAGATGCAACAAAGAAGTTATGGCTCTTGGAAAAAGAGGTAGGAAAACATGAATGTGCAAAAAATCAAAACCACCCTACTATAAAGTGGTTAATGAGGTTTCGTGAATCCATTTAAGTGGAGAACAAGTACATTTATGGCCCTACCTGTACTCAATAGCTAGAATTGGTTGAACCCCATTGATTTTTCTCATATTTTAGGTTCAAATGGAAGACAACATTACTGTTCATTGCAATTTCAGAACCATAGTTAAGTGTCTTTATGCTTCTTTATGGTACTATTGTGCCTCTGAACATATTTTCTTTTTTCTAAAAAAAAAACACCTTGGCATTAGATGCCATATTCCTAAATTTTGCTTGACTAAAAGCATTGTTTCAAAAGAGGAAAACTATTGAGGGACATAGATTGCTAATGGCTTTGTAGCATGGACTTTTAGGAATTTGGTGTACAGTTTTACAGTTTTTGAACCCCGTTGAATATATTATCTCTTTTAAAGCAATTTAATCCACTGAAGTCCATGCCATCTGTCTTGTTTCTCAAAAGATTTATAAATCACTGTAATATATTCCTGGCAAATCTGGATGTGATTGTAAACAAAAAAAAATCCAAATTTTATGTGGAAGACATAACATGTTTGTAAGCAGATAAAACTGAAATAACAAGTGAATAAACTATGAAGCAGAGCAGAAAAGTGGCAATTGGTTATTTCTATTTACACAGATTTGTCGACCAAATTTTAATGCATGTGAAGAAAACATTATGGTGCATGTTAATCAATTCTAAAGACTGCACCAGATTCCACAGTAATAAGGGCTGAGGCATTACAGTTGTGTTTTCCCTAGTATTTATAGATTTACTGCTGTGTCAAATCTGGTTTAAATACTTTGCCATTCACTATTCATAACTGAAGCATTTTTCTCTTTAAATCAAACAGAACATGAAAAAATAATGTGTTTTAATTCCATAATTGCCGAATTACGGAGCTATTACAGTGCTTTATGTTTATGCATGTGGTTTGAAGACAGGAAACATAAGGTTAGAATTGCACTCTCCTAAAAGTGACAGGTTAGCTTGAGCGCGTACTAATTATGACATATGTAAGGCAGTAAGAACACAGAAGTGTAATTCAAGCAGTGATATACAAAATTATTTTGGCTATTTGTTTCTCATACTGACTTTAATCTTTTAATTTAAAGATAATTTAAAGTATACTCACAGCAAGATTGAGCTCAGCCTGGAATAAACTGCAACTCAGATAATTTTTTTTAAGAACTTGAATTGTCGATAAGGCTACAATGACATTTGGCTGAGTGAAATTGCAACAAACTTATAGGTTACAGCAACTGTCCTGGAACCTTAATGTTTCCTTATCAGGGGAAAAGTCAAAGGTAAAGTGGAGCAACTGCAAGAATACTAATCATAGGATATAGAGCAACTGGAGCATGAAGGGTTGCAGTAGAGCAATATAGTTCTAACTATGTCATATAAGAATGGAATTGGGGCCTTTTCTTACAATTCTTTCTATTTCATGATATATTGTTTTAAGTGTTACATAAATATTTTACTTTTAGTTACAGGATTTTATTCCTAAAGCAGAAAGTATAAGCTAAAAAAATCCAAAAAGCCCAAAAAGCAGCAGGTAAATAATTGTATCTTAGATAGTGGATATACCGTATATACTCATGTATAAGCCGACCCGTGTATAAGCCGACCCCCCTAATTTTGCCACAAAAAACTGGGAAACTTATTGACTCGCGTATAAGCCTAGGGTGAAAAATGATTATGCCCCCATATGATGCTCCACAGATTATGCCCCCATATGCTGCACAGATTATGCCCCTATATGCTCCAGATTATGCCCCCATATGCTCCAGATTATGCCCAATATGCTTCAGAGATTATGCCCCCATATGCTCCAGATTATGCCCCCATATATTCCACAGATTATGCCTCCGTATGATCCACAGATTATGCCCCCATATGCTCCACAGATTATGCCCCCATATGCTCCACATTATGCCCCCATATGCTCCATATTATGCCCCCATATGCTCCAGATTATGCCCCCATATATTCCACAGATTATGCCCCCGTATGATCCACAGATTATGCCCCATATGTTCCACAGCTTATGCCCCCATATGCTCCATATTATGCCCCCATATGTTCCACAGCTTATGCCCCCATATGCTCCATATTATGCCCCCATATGCTCCAGATTATGCCCCCATATGCTCCAGATTATGACCCCATATGTTCCACAGTTTATGCCCCCATACGCTCCATATTATGCCCCCATACGTTCCACAGCTTATGCCCCCATATGCTCCATATTATGCCCCCATATGCTCCATATTTTGCCCCATATGCTCCAGATTATGCCCCATATCAGTGGCGTAACTAGAAATGGCGGGGCCCCACAGCAAAATTTTGAACGGGGCCCCCTCTCCCAAACGGGCGGCGGGGGGCGGGGTTCTGATAGTGGGCGGAGCCAATAGCAGTGGGCGGAGCAAATCACAGCAATTCTCTAGGCCCAAAAAATACTCTTCAGTCTCATAACGGCCAGCTTTTTGCCCAAATCAGAGCTGTATTTAAAGCAGACATTATGGAAACACAATATAATATAATGGACTGGTAGCAATGCAGCCCCCTTATGCTACCATTACTAGTAACCATGTCCCGCATAACTATTAATGCAGGCACATTATGCCCCCATAACTAGTAATAAGCCCTCTTATTCTCCCATCAGTAGTAATGTGCCCCTCAAGTAGTAATGCAGCCAAGAATGCAGAGTTATCACTCACACAGTATGTGCCCCCGTTAATCTTCGGTGGTATCTTCAGCTCCACAGTGGAGCACACTCACCACCAGTCTTCACCCTTCTGGCAGCCTCCGACGAGTGACGTCAGCAGCGTGATCACATGACATGATCACGCTGCAGACGTCGCTCTGACCCGGCAGTCAGAGCTTCAATTGCACTGGCGTCTGTATAGACACCAGTGCAATTGATTCCTGGGAGACGGCACGCAGCAGCTTCTCTGCGCCGGCTGTCAGCATGACAGCCAGCACAGGGAACCGCCGACTCTCAGGCCATGGGCGGCGGAACACAGCCACAGGGGAGACAGCTGCAGCAGGGACGGGCCCCCTGCTAGCCAGGGCCCTATGGCAGCTGCTTCCCCTGCTTCCACGATAGTTCCGCCCCTGCCCCATATGTTCCACAGCTTATGCCCCCTTATGCTCCATATTATGCCCCCATATGCTCCATATTATGCCCCCATATGCTCCATATTATGCCCCCATATGCTCCATATTATGCCCCCATATGTTCCAGATTATGCCCCATATGCTGCAAAAAAAATAAAAAAAATGACATACTCACCTCTCGTCGCTGGGGCCAGGTGCCGGGGTCCTGAGCAGGTGGGGACACCGGCGCGCTATGGGGGACAGGTGCCGGCATAACCGCTCACTCAGAACCCCGGCACCTGTGATATTTACCTTTCCTCTCTGCACCGTAGCGCTGCGTCCTCTTCCTGGTCCTCGGCAGTGAATGATCTGGCAGGGGGCGCGGCGCTCACTAATGACATCATCGCGCCCTCTGCTGATCATTCACCGCCAGAGGAGTCAGACGAGGACGCAACACAGCGGTGGAGAGAAGACAGGTAAATATCGCTGTACTCACCTCTCCGCCGCGCGTCCCTGCAGCCTCTCCTCTTCTCCCGGCGCTCTCAGCAGCGCTTCCTTCCTACAGCGGTCACATGGTACCGCTCATTAAAGTCATGAATATGTGCATATTCATGACTTTAATGAGCGGTGCCATGTGACCGCTGCAGGAAGGAGCTGGAGATCGTGGGAGAAGCAGGGGGGCTGCAGAGACCGCAGCGGCGGAGAGGTGAGTATAATCCGACACCCCCGCTCCCCCTCCCCGCCGACCCCCGTATATGACCCGCGTATAAGCCGAGAGGGGAACTTTCAGCCCTAAAAAATGGGCTGAAAATCTCGGCTTATACATGGGTATATACGGTAACTATTTTTCTTCCTCTTTTAACACTATATATTCAAAATTGTTGTTTTTTTATCACCAAGATAGCCTAAAACCATTTATCCTATTTGTATATACCTGAAATTAGTTTATCTTTCTTTAATTTTTGGACAATATGGTATAGTGAGCTACCAGAGGGCATGATTAAAGATTAATAGTATATCAAAATCCTGATTTTTATTTTTTTTTTTTGTAAATTTATAGTATTCCTTATTTAAAACCCGAATTGTAAAATGTAAAGAAAACAAGAATGCAATGATTTGGAAATCTCTTATGGCCATATTGTATTTGAACACAGATCAAAAGTTGAACATTAGACATTTTTCCATTTGATATGAAAAAATTATCTCACTTAGAAATTGATGTCAGCAACACATCTCAAAGTTGGCACAAGCCCATGTTTATTATAGAGTAACATCCCCACTTATTTTTTTACCACAGTCTCTAAATGCCAAGGAAGTGAAAGCAATTGCTTGATATTTGGGAGAGGAATGTTGTCTCATTCTTGTCTGATGTTGGATTCTACCTGCTCTACAGTCCTTTGCTAGAATTTTCTTTTCAGAATTTGTCAAATGTTTTTATATTGGTGAAAGATCTGGACTGCAGGCGGTTAATTCATCACCTGAACTTTTTTTCTGTGAAGCCATGGTGTTGTGAGGAATGCAGTTTATGGTTTAACAATGACTTGCTGAAATAGCAGCATGTTGTTCTAAAACCTCTATATAATGCACAGCTTCTTTAGTGCCTATTTGCAAGCAGCCTGTGCCATAGGCTCTCATGCAACCCTGTACCATCAGAGATGTAGGCTTGTAGACTGTGAGGTGTTGAAAAGCTGGATGGTTCCTCTGCTCATGAGTCCGCAGGACCTGGCATCCATGGTTTCCATAAAGAACTTCAACTTTTGATTCATCTGACCACAAAACTGTTTTCCATTTTACCTTAGTTCATTTTAAATTAGCTTTGGCCGAGAGAAGATGGTAGTGTTAACTACTTTCTGTTGGTGCTGGAAAACATCCCTTTTGGACCATTGAGAGCTAATTGACCTAGAAGCCAGACTAGTGCATAATCTGTGCACCACAACCAGTTTCCTGGGATACAAATCTCCAATACATAAGTGTTGAGATGTATTGACACTTTTTCTGTCTTTCGTATACGACCAACTCATATCCGTTTTTAATGCAGTGCTGACTGAAGGCTAGTAGATCACAAGTATCCAATATTAATCAATGGCTTTGTTCCTTCTTCACATAGATTCTCCAGAATCTCTGAATCTTTTGATGATATTATGTACTGCTGATGGTGGGATGTTCAAAGTATTTCCAATTATATGTTGAGGAACATTTTTCTGAAATTGTTTCACAATTTTTAAATACAGTTGTTAAAGGATTGGTGATCCTCTGACCATCTTTGCTTCTGAGAGACTCTGCCTCTCTAACATGCTCTTTTTATATACAGTCATCCTGCTAGAGATGGATTACACATGACAATAGGCCATGGACAGCAAGTTAGACAAAAGGGAATCACCTGATGGCTGACACTTTGGAGTGAATTTTTATACTGAAAACAAACTTTTGGATAAACAAATTACTTTTCAGTTGTGTTAGTCATTGCACAGACCATCATAGAAGCGTAAATTTATTGAAATGATAGTGACTATTACAGGTAAGATATTAAGAATAATCTAATATCCTTAAACAAGTGATCTTAGGAACCATATAAAAATTTGCTAGATAATCTACTTTTTATGCAAAATTCAAGATTAAAACATGCAGAAATTATTTGGGCTTCTCTATAAAAATGTACATATGAGTCCACATTCATTTTCCCTTCACTAATATTTATGGTCGAAAGTCATGAGATTTCACAGATAGGTCTGATGATTTGGAATCTCCAATATGTGTTCTGTAAGTTGTTTCATTGTTCTAATGGATATATGTGGATGTTAAATAGTCACATGGTTGGTTCTTATATCATGCATACCTCATTGTCACTGGTAAGTAGAAAAAAATACTTGTAAGTATATAATGAAAATTGCTATATAGTTCTGTAGTATAATACTTATTCTTGTTAAGTCTGGCCTTCACATAGATAAGGACTATTTTAGATGTCTGTGATAATTGGTCCAATGTTGGATTGCAATGCACGGACTGGACGCACATCTCCTGACCCAAGCGTGATAGCTTCATAAAAATATATGAAGTAATCACACTCAGGTCAGTAGCTGTGCGGCCAGGCCATACATTGAGATCTGACATCGATCTGACAGCCCTAAAAAAGAGAAACAGTTCATTGGCCATAGCAATAGTCACAACTAGTTTAACAATTGGTGGTTAATAGTTAAATATAATCGGGACATAGAGTATTACTAAAAGTTACAGTTTACTGTAATTAATTGAAAGCCTCAGATGACAGACATGCATAACATTAACTGGAATGATGTTTCGCTTCGCAATAAGCTATTTTGTTGAGATGGTCATCATAATTACAATAAGGAAAGACTTACTGAGAATATGTATACAGCAGACTCCAAAAGCCCCTTATTAGTGGCCAGTCAACAATCTTTCTAAAATTCTAAACTATAACTGCAAATATTAAAAATGTGTTCAAAAGGTCCACTCTAATGAAGCACATACACCTTACATAAAACTGGAATGGAAAGGCCAATTTTGAACATAAGAAACAATTCTTGGCTGGTTTAGTGAAACAAATGATAATTTGTTTTGACCAATGGACAGTAGTGATTTTTCAAAACATTAGTTGAGCAAGTTGAATTTTTCAAACTGATGATCAGAACCAGTTGCATTGTAGACCAAAAAAATCTCAATTATTGTCCTGATGTTAACTGTGATAATTCGGGACAATCAACAATCTTCCAATTTTCATATAAGGCACCTTTTAAGCCATCATTGGACAGACTATTTCATGGCACCAAAGGTAAACCAATGGTGCCAGTATAGAAGTAAAATTATGCAAATCAAATTTTAATCATGCAACAATGTCAGTAATTTATACCTTATACCCTTAATGGCCTTTGCCCAATAAATTAACCCACAATTATCTATCTACCATCTACACTACAATTTTTAACACCCCCTCCTTCTAGATTCTACATATACACCCCTTCTACATAGAAAAGTCTCTACCTCTTCATCACCAGGGAATTAGCTTTCCTCTCACTACCACACATTAATCCTCATGACTCAATTATTATAAAGGTTAGTCAGGACAGCTATTTAAAAAACAAGCTAGGTATTAATACATTAGCCAAGGCAAAAAGAAGTAGTGAAGAGAGATAATCAGTAGTGATGAGTGAACCCATAGATGTTCAGGTTTAGGAGGTCTTTGACCCAAACATGACCCTGGACTCCAAACCCCATTCAAGTCAATGTCGACCTGATTGTCAGTGCTGTAAAATGGCTGTAAAATGTTGGAGTAAGGACTAGGGGGCTGCAAAAGGAAGCTAAATGGGAATAAGAGCAGGACAATTGCCCTGCAAACAAATATGGATAGGAAAATTACTTAAAGGGGTTCTGTCACCAAAGCAATCAGGGTAAAATAGGAAGTAAATAAACAACATAAAAATTTTAATAGTGCCCTCACAGAGACTGAGGCTTGCTACTGCAAGCTCATTTAATAATTTGACCTACAGAGCATGGCGCAGAGTACCCCTAGAGAAGCAGCTTACAAATTTCACCGACAGAGCATGAGGCACAGTACCCCTACAGAATCTTATAAAACATTTCTCTCACAGAGCATGGGGCAGAGTACACTCACAGAAAAGAAAGCTTACAAATTTCACCCAGAGTATGTGTAAGGGAGGGCCGGGACGGTAGTCATGACCTGAGATACTGTAACATCGATGTCCAGTCCTTCCCCTACAGAAAACTGTATTCTTCTCTTCAGCATAACGGCATCTCCACATCCAGACTCCCCTTGGCACTTCACAGGCGACGACGGTTCCTCCTTCAGGCGACCCCCAGTGATGGAGGTACAGTCCAGGTTAACTTGAACACTCTCTTTACTTAATACTTCACATGTAACATCCACAGTTGGCACATCATGATATTCACTTGGTTCCTCATCTTTCCCTGCTTGGCTGTCACTTCTATGCAGTACACCTCTGGACCGAACCGTCCTAGACTGCTCCCCAGTTCCTTCCTGGCCTGACCTCTCCATGATGACAATTCCTTCTGCCTGTTTTGCCCCAGACTCGAAATCATCAGTCACCAGGTTTGGTTGCCTCTGGTAAAGCATTCGGCCGTCTGTACCGATCTTATCGAAGCTCCAACTTCCTTCATTTCCTCAGTCCAACTGACTCCTGCCCAGGCGATAAGTAGCCACATCTTTCCTTTCCTGTACTGGCCCACTGCTATGACATACAGTGGCCGTGGGTAACGTGTGCTGCAGCACTTTAACGTTACGTGGCTGCCGAGGTGTCCATGCTTATAGCCCATGTGGACATTTGGGCACCCTGAACCTGTCTGAACTAACTTCCTAGAAACTCCTGTCTTATCACCTGGCAGCCCCTCCTACACTTAACCCTCTATAAACATCCTATAAGCTATGCCTACAGTGCATACTAGTATGCCCCCATCTAATGGTCCACAACAGAACTACACCTACCCTATGTATAAGAACTATAATACTAAAGTGCCCTCCTTTAATGTCCCCAAAAGGATTCACTTTGCTAACCCTTAACTGTACATGAACATTAGTGCACATTATCACATTACATTATATACAGTACGACACTAAGAACCACAACATAATACAGTTCTCTAAAGAATGGTAACACATATATAAATGTGGCAGTACCTAAAATGTGAGAGGTAATACATATTTCTATGTAGCAGTATCGCAAGCATTTTATCATGATCCTGTCAGTGTCAGCAAACTACCACGGCTGAGCAGGGTAACTCACCCACACTGCGGAAGGGCTCGGGGTCAGATGCTGCAGGGGAAACTCAGGCAGACAGGACCTAAGCAACATGTTGAGGGGAGACGCTGAAGGTAGCAGAAAGCAAAAGGACCTACGATCATGTGACCACAGGGGGTGGGGCTTAGCATCCTGCTGATGGAGATGAGTGTAGGTTGCTACAGAAACCCTGGAGTAGTGAAGAGGGAAACTCAGGTCAGACAAATGGGGGTCATGCACGGAGAAGACAGCGCGGTACAGGAGGGGTGAGCAGAGAATAGTCAGAACATAGGCCAGGAGTCATACATGGAGATAGCAGCGCAGTACAAGAGGGATAAGAAGAGAATAGTCAGAACGAAGACCAGGAGTCATACACGAAGATAGCAACATAGTACAGGAGGGGCAGGCAGAACTCGTAACGGGAACAGAGCCAGGTCAAAACCAAGCAAGCATAAAGTAGCACAAGCACAAAGCACAGGGTCACACACATATTTACTCTTCCCACGAGTGGGACAGCAGTCCTAAGAGAGGAGCTCCCCCTTCCTTTGAGGTGAGTACAGTCTTTCCAGTGGTCTCCATTTTGGAAGACAGTCTTTCCTGTTTTACAGCAAAGTGGGCGCAACGGGCGCAACAAAACATAAAGAGTCCATAGTTTCCATATAATCTGCCTAGTTTTAGTCCTCTAGGCCAAAATCACACAGCAAAAATCATAAATAACACGGACAACGCTTCGCCTTCAGTGTTGTTAAACCTTCTTACCGTGGGCGTTTTTTTATTTAAGGGCTACAGTGCCCGCAGGGACGGGAACAGTCCCACAATTTTTCTCCAAGATAGCGCAACGTGCGCATCACATTTCCTTTTATGACAGTTCAGTTCAAACAAATCAGTGACGGCTTCCTCATGCTGCTGTAAACATGGCTGAATCCTATGCCCGATTTTGGGCCGTAGATGACTCTACAGCCGCAGGAGTCAGTGGTTGCCATGGGGGGGCAGATATTAGAAAATTGTTTAGATTATGGCACTAAATAGAGATTAAGCAATAAAACACAGTCCAGTACTATGGATCAAAATGATTATCAACATTGTTGCCAGCTTAAAAAAAAGTGTTCCAGCATGTTCCAGCATTTGGGCGTAGATCATTGTTGACTTTACCTTCATGGATTGCCATAGCATAATTTCTTATTGGGACAAATAACCTTTTTAAAGTCAGTACTTTTTGAAATCCTACCCACAGTACTGTTGCAAGTCTGGGAGCATGGGCAGATATATAGTTGGTGCAGCTGCTTCAGGGCTCATAGGTGGAGGGGGACCATTGCAGGGCGGTAATAATGAGGGCAATCGTTCCTGTTGTTTAGAGCCCGAGTGTGGCGTCCACCCACTGCAGGTCTGAACTGCAGGTAAGACAGCATCCCGAGAAACCCCGAGACCCTTTACCCCTATACAGGGATCTGGAAGGACGCTAGGACGGGAATAAAAAGCGAGACCAAATGCGTAGTCAGAAGTCCAAGGGTCAAAACCAGAAGGGGAGCAAAAGTACAAAATCGGCAGGCAGTAGCAGGGTCAGAAATTCAGGCTAAAGTTCAAGTCAAAACCAGGCGGACATCAGAGGTACAAAATCGGCAGGCAGTAGAACGGTCAGAAATCCAGGCAAAGGTCAGAGATACAATAGCAAAACAAACTAGCACGCTGGGGAAACCAAGACTATATCTGGCGGCCTACAGTCATGGCCAAAAGTTTTGAGAATGACACAAATATTAATTTTTACAAAGTCTACTGCTTCACTTTTTCTAATGGCAATTTGCATATACTCCAGAATGTTATAAAGAGTGATCAGCTTAACAGCAATTACTTGCAAAATCAATATTTGGCTAGAAAAATGAACTTTATCCCCCAAAACACATTTCAACATCATTGCAGCCCTGCCTTAAAAGGACCAGCTAACCTCTTTTCAGTGATTGCTCCATTAACACAGGTGTGGGTGTTGATGAGGACATGGCTGGAGATCAATCTGTCATGATTAAGTAAGAATGACACCACTGGATACTTTAAAAGGAGGCTGGTGCTTGGCATCATTGTTTCTCTTCTGTTAACCATGGTTATCTCTAAAGAAACACGTGCAGTCATCATTGCAATGCACAAAAATGGCCTAACAGGGAAGAGTATCGCAGCTGGAAAGATTGCACCTCAGTCAACAATCTATCGCATCATCAAGAACTTCAAGGAGAGGTTCCATTGTTGCCAAAAAGGCTTCAGGGTGCCCAAGAAAGACCAGCAAGCGCCAGGACCATCTCTTAAAAGTGTTTCAGCTGCGGGATCGGGCTACCAGCAGTGCAGAGCTTGCTAAGGAATGGCAGCAGGCAGGTGTGAGTGCATCTGCACGCACTGTGAGGCGGAGACTCTTGGAGCAAGGCCTGGTCTCAAGGAGGGCAGCAAAGAAGCCACTTCTCTCCAGAAAAAACATCATGGACAGACTGATATTCTGCAAAAGGTACAGGCAGTGGACTGCTGAGGACTGAGGTAAAGTTATTTTCTCTGATGAATCCCCTTTTCGATTGTTTGGGACATCAGGAAAACGCCTCATTCGGAGAAGACAAGGTGAGCGCTACCACCAGTCTTGTATCATGCCAACTGTTAAGCATCCTGAAACCATTCATGTGTGGGGTTGCTTCTCAGCCAAGGGAATCGGCTCTCTCACAGTCTTGCCTAAAAACACAGCCATGAATAAAGAATGGTACCAGAATGTCCTCCAAGAGCAACTTCTCCCAACCCTCCAAGAGCAGTTTGGCGATCAACAATGCCTTTTCCAGCATGATGGAGCACCTTGCCATAAAGCAAAGGTGATAACTAAATGGCTCAGGGAACAAAACATAGAGATTTTGGGTCCATGGCCTGGAAAATCCCCAGATCTTAATCCCATTGAGAACTTGTGGTCAATCATCAAGAGACGGGTGGACAAACAAAAACCTAAAAATTCTGACAAAATGAAAGCATTGATTGTGCAAGAATGGACTGCTATCAGTCAGGATTTGGTCCAGAAGTTGATTGAGAGCATGCCAGGGAGAATTGCAGAGGTCCTGAAGAAGAAGGGTCAACACTGCAAACATTGACTTGCTGCATTAACTCATTCTAACTGTCAATATAAGCTTTTGTTACTCATATGTTTGCAATTATTATATTTCTGTCTGTGATAAAAACATCTGTCAAACACACATAAAAACCAGAGGGCAGCAGATCATGTGAAAATATAATATTTGTGTCATTCTCAAAACTTTTGGCCATGACTGTACAAGCCAAGCTCCAAGGCATTTGAAGGGCATGGCTACCTCTCACAGGCTCACAGTCTGATGACCTCATCTGGACCGCCCCAGAACCAGGCCAGATGGTGATGCATGACTGACACCAACCACTACACCTCTGACAGAAAAGCGAAGCCTACGCCCACCAGACGCCTGAGCAGAGACCCCTTCTCTGTCGCCAACATTACCCACAGGCGAGACATGGCGATGCGCAGCGACAGAGGCCGGCATCAAAGGAGCGGAACCATATGAGGACCCCGCACTCCTATCACTGGCACCACCAGCTGAAGGAGTCCGGTGCCTCCCAGCGGCCGAAGCAGGAACACCAGCCACTGAATCCAACGGATGACGTGACACCAAGGATCCAGAGGGGCCATGGACAGATTGCCCTCATCAAATGTAATTTGCTAGGCAGGGAGCGATCCTGCAGCTCTGCTGCCTACAGGAGAAAATGGCAGTGGAGTCGCAGGAATCTGTCCCAACTTTCTGCCCAACACTTTCTCTGACCCAGGAACGTGCGGCTTGATGATATCAGCACACCACGCGTGCATTTGTCATTTCGAAAGTTGTCAGCAAGGAAAAAAGAAGCAATGCTGGTGAAGAACAGATGGACAGGTGAGTGTTATTTATTTTTTTCCCAATACACATGGGAGAGGACAATATGAGGAATGTCGGGGTGGGACAGTATGAGGGATGTGGGAGAGAGAACAATATGAGAGATGTGGGGAGAGGACAATATGAGGGATGTGGGGGAGAGGACAATATGAGGGAGGTGGTGGAAATTACAGTATGAGGTATATGGGGAGAGGACACTATGAGGGATGTGGGGGGGAGGACAGTATGAGGGATGTTGGGGAGAGAACAATATGAGGGTTATGGCAAGAAGAAAGTATGAGGAACATGGGGGAGAGGACAGTATGAAAGATAAGGCGGAGAGGACAATATGAGAGATATGGGGGAGAGGACAATATGAGAGATGTGGGGAAGTGGACTATATGTGAGATGCAGGGGCGAAGACAATTTGAGGGATGTGAGGGAAAGGACAATGAGGGGTTGGGGATCTCATTCACTTAGTTTGTACTGTAAAACTTTGCATATTTACCATAACACAAATGAAGTGAGTGCACATAGCCTTAAAGTTAATTGAGGAGAGTCACAGAGACTGAATAATATATATTTATTGGGTGGCGGAGATTATAGTTAATGGGGGGAACAGTGCTGCTTATCACTTTATATTTTGATTGGTGCATGGCTAATAGTATATTAATGGTGGGGTACACATCTGTAGTCAGGGGTGCAATGCAGGGAAGACAAATGTACAAATAAAATATATGGAATATTGTTATTTTTAGGGTAACTGTGATCATCATGACAAGTTGAGTCATGGTTGGAAGATGTCAAAATGAAGGTATGACCAGATGGAAAAGAAAGTAGGAATTAATCCTACCGGTAATGTTGTTTCCAGGAGTCCATCATGACAGCACCGCCAGGAGGTTGTCCTTCATATCCTTGATAGGGACAGGAACACAGAAGAGTTAAATAGCCCCTCCCCACCTCCATCCTTCAGTGATTTTTCAAGTACCACACCAGGATGGATGCAACACAATTTTATTGAATTCTCTACTACAATGTTAATGACACATCATAGTTAAACAATGCAAGGGGGGGTATATAAGGGGTGCTGTCATGATGGACTCCTGGAAACAACATTACCGGTAGGATTAATTCCTACTTTCCAGGACCTCCCTCCTGACAGCACCGCCAGGAGAAGTACCAAATAACTCCTCTTTAGGGTGGGACTACTGCTTGGAGAACTTTTCTCCCATAGGCCGTCTGTTGATTTGACAGAACGTCCAGTCTATAATACTTACTAAAAGTATTAATGTTGGACCAGGTTGCGGCTTTACAAATCTGGTCCATAGAAGCTCCTGCTCTCTCTGCCCAAGACGCCGAGATTGCTCTCAGCGAGTGGGCCCTAAGACCCTCTGGCGGAGTCTTTCCGAGGTGTATGCCGCAGTAATAGTTGATTTTAGCCATCTGGCCAAGGTGGCTTTTGATGCTTTCTTCCCTTTATTTTTGCCTGCCATTTGTATAAAAAGATTTGAGTCTATTCTCCAATCTTCTGTCAGTTTGAGATACTGTAGGACTGTCCTTCTGACGTCCAAGGAATAGAGCGAGCGTTCCTTCTCATTTCTATAGTTCTGGCAGAAGGTGGGAAGTATTATTTCCTGGTTTCTGTGAAAGTCTGTTACCACCTTTGGAAGAAAGGTCGGGTCTAGTTTCAAAATGATACAGTCTTCCTGGATTCTTAGGTATGGGTCTCTTATGGAGAGAGCCTGGATCTCTCCTATACGTCTGGCTGAGGTTATTGCCAACAGAAAAACTGTTTTAAGCGTTATTGATCTGAGATCTGCCTGGTCTAGTGGTTCGTAAGGGGTCTTCCTTAGCTCATTCAGTACTAGACTGAGGTCCCATGGTGGAACGGAACTACGTATTGTGGGTCTCATGCGTTGCGTAGCTCTAATAAATCTTGACACCCAAGGATGGTCCGCTAGTGGGTAATCGAAAAAGGACCCTAGTGCTGAGATTTGTACCTTCAACGTACTAGGTTTTAGACCCTTATCGAATCCTGCCTGTAGAAAATCCAGGATTTTAGGAATATCTGGGTCCATAGTGAGGGATACTGGTTGTGCACAGTATGAGCAAAATTTCTTCCAGACTTTGAGGTATATAGATGAGGTAACAAGCTTTCTGCTTTTCTGTAGAGTAGCTATAACTGATTCAGATAAGCCTTTAAATCTCAGGATCTCTTTTTCAGGATCCAAGCTGAAAGCGCTAAGAACTTCAGGTTCTGATGGACGAGAGGGCCCTGCGTCAAGAGGTCCCGCTGTAACGGAAGAAGAATTGGGTCTTCTAACGCCATCTGCTTTAGTACCGGGAACCAGCTTCTTTTGGGCCAGTATGGCACTATCAGAATAACTGCCGTATGACTCTCCTGAATCTTTCGTAGTACTCTTGGTACCAAGGGTAGTGGTGGGAAGGCATACGCCAGCTCCGTATCCCAGTCCTGCGCTAGGACATCTATCGCTGTTGGGTTGTCTTTTGGATCTAGCGAGAAGAAGCGCTCTGTTTTTGTATTTCTTTTTGAGGCGAATAAGTCTATCTCGGGAAATCCCCATATTCTGGTCAGTTGTGTAAACACCTCCTGATTTAGAACCCATTCTGCTGGTTGTATTTTTTGTCTGCTGAGAAAGTCTGCTATCTGATTGTTTTCGCCTTTTAGGTGCACTGCTGTCAGAGATCTTAAATTTATTTCTGCCCAGGTGAATATTTCTTCCGAAATACCCTGTAGGTGACGGTGTCTCGGACCTCCCTGGTGCCGTAGAAAGGATACTGTAGTTGAATTGTCGGAGAATACTCTGACGTGTTGGTTGTACAGCTGTTTCTGGCATCTCCTGATCGTCTCCCAGACTGCTTTGAGCTCTCTGCAATTTGATGAGCTGTTGCGCATCGCACCGGGCCATGTTCCTTGGAGATAACGTCCCTCCACATGGGCTCCCCAGCCACTGAGACTTGCATCTGTGGTGATATTTATGCAGGGGGATACTCTCCACGGTTTTCCGTGTTTTAAATTTGATACTTCGGTCCACCATGCTAGGGATCGCCTTACTTCTGCTGACAACTTTATTCTGTTGTCCAATGATGTATCCTTTCCGTCCCATATCCGGAGGATTTCTCTCTGCAACGTCCTTGAGTGAAATTGACTCCACTGGACGCTTGCTATGCATGAAGTCATTAGGCCCAGCACTCTCATGGCCTTCCTGATAGTGGTGTATTTTTGTTCCTGTAGCATATGGGCTTCCTGTTGGACTGTTGTCTGTTTGTGGGGAGGAAGAAAAGAGTGTTCTTGGCCTGAGTCCAGAATAACTCCCAGAAATATTTTTCTTCTTTCTGGTTCTAGACTCGATTTTTTTTAGATTTATCACCCAACCTAGATTTTCTAGGAGAGATCTGGTTTCTCTGAGGTATTCCTCCATCTGCTGGTGTGAATCCGCCACTAACAACAGGTCGTCCAGGTATGGAATTATGAGGACGTTTTTTGTTCTTAGAAAGGCCATTGCCTCTGCTATGATCTTGGTAAATATACGAGGTGCTGAAGAGAGGCCGAATGGTAGGCAACAGAATTGGAAGTGACGTATCCTTCCTCTGTCTTTTATTGCGAACCTCAGGTATTTTTGATGTGCTATATGGATGGGCACATGATAATATGCGCTTTTGAGATCTAGTGTGCACATCACTGAATTTTCTTTTATTAGTGGTATGGCAGACTGAAGTGTTTCCATTTTGAAACGTTTGTAGGCCACCCATCTGTTTAGGGGTTTCAGATTTATGATTGTCCTGTATTCTCCTCTGGGTTTCTTTATAGAGAACAGGCTGGAGTAATGGCCCTGAAACTGTTGAGATTGGGGCACCGGCATTATGGATTTTAACTCTCTGAGCTCCTGTATATCCGCGACCAGCCTTTGGTGGACCACTGGGGACTGGCTCTGAGTTAGGCAAAATCTTCGGGGGGAGGCTGGGTGAATTCCACCCTGTATCCGTGCGCAACTGTGCTCAGGATCCATTGATTTTTTGTGATCTGTTTCCATCGATCTATGAAGTATTGGAGTCTCCCCCCAATTTGTCTGGCGTCATTGTCTGCCTGACCCGGTTCCCTGGTCTCGAAAGGAGCCTCTACCTCTGCCGCCTTTGGGGTAGCTCCACCTTCCGGTCTTACCCTTGCCCTTGTAATCCTGTCTCGGATGAGATCGGGTCTTATGAAAGGCTGGCATTCTTTTTTGTTTTTGCTCTGGGAAACCTTTCTTTTTATCGGACGCTTTGTCCAATAATTCATCTAATACCGGACCGAACACCTGCAGCCCTGAAAACGGTATTGAGCAGAGTTTATTTTTTGACTGTGTGTCACCTGCCCATGATCGTAACCACAGCGCACGTCGTGCTGCATTGGATAATGCGTTACTTCTGGCTGCAAAGCGGACTGACTCGGCCGAAGCATCTGCCATAAACTCTGTTGCCATTTTAAATAATGGTAAAGTTTTTATGATCTCTTCTCTGGGGGTTTTGTTGGAGATTTGGTCTTCCAATTCTTCCACCCAGTGAGTCATTGATCTTGCCACCGAAGTTGCCGCTATGTTGGTCTTCATGACTGATGCAGATGCCTCCCATGCCTTTTTAAGGAGGTCTTCCGCTCTTCTATCCATTGGGTCTTTAAGGCCTGAGGAGTCTTCAAATGGAATGGCGGTTTTCTTCGATACTTTAGCTACAGGTATGTCGATTTTCGGTATGGATTCCCAGACTTTAGTATCGTCTGGGTTAAACGGAAGGCGAAACTTAAATTATTTCGGAACTACAAGTTTTTTGCAACATCCTCCCATTCTTCCAATATCATGGCTGTGATATGTTTATTCACCGGGAACACCCTGCTTCTTTTAGCCCTCAGACCCCCAAACATCTCGTCCTGGACGGTTAGCGGCTCTGAGGATTCCTCTACTTTCATGTATCCCTAACCGCCTGCAATAGGGTATCCGTATTTTCTGAGGAAAATAAATATCTCTTTCTCTCTTCCGTGGGGAATTTTAAGGGGACTTCTGCTTCACTTGACCCGGAGTCTGAGTAGTGCGACATTTCCCCCTCTTCAGAGCTAGGGTCCATGTCCCATCTAGGTCTCTTGGGTGAGGGAGGCTGGGGTGGCGTCAGCGAGGATACGCTCGCTTGAACCTCTTCTTTAATCATGGAGCGTATATTATCTAATAAAGAGGCCTGCTCCTGTTTAAGCATTTTGGCCACGCAAGTATCGCATAACGTTTTTGTGTCCGTTGTGGGAATTTTGGCCGAGCATAACGGGCATTTGTTATATCTCTTCCTGACTGCTGACGTGGTTTGCTTGGGAGTCTCTTTGTCCTAAAAGCAATGTGAAAGGGAAGTCCTGTAGCTATTTGAACTAGCCCAGCTGAACAGACCCCCTAATTACCCACTTACGTGGTCCATTGTTAGCTCTGAGGATTGGACGTCCGGGCGACTAGCACTCTCCATGTTCACTATGTCAGTGTGTGCTGTCAGGCGTCCGTCTTAAGTAGTCTGCCTTACCCGGCTTCAAGACATCTGATTCGTCCTCCTTCCGAGCTCAGCTGCTGCAATTAGGGTGCCGTTGATTCTACGATCTGTTCTTCCTCCCACTGCTTGTGCGCCTGTCTCGTTGGCTGTCAAGCCCAGGTTTTTGCGCCCCTCCGTCGGCTTCCCCTCTGCCATGGAGCACAGCGCTTCTGGCTCCGCCCCCGGAAGCAGTCACCGGCGCGCTTCCGATGACGCGGCACGCCGGAAGTGACAGAGGACGCATGTGGGTGCGATCGCGCGGTTAGGCCCGGATCCAGTGGCCCCCGCTATTGGGACGCCGCTGCAGCAGCTGCGGAGCATGACCCCTCTGTCTGGGACTGCCGCCGACTCCAGGAGCAAGCAGCTCGACTGGACCGCTGAGAGACCTCTCTCGGCATCAGCGGTTTTGAGGCTAACAACGAGCCCCCTCCAGACCCGGAGCCTCTTAGGAGAGGACGGAGTTTTCTCTCCCCCGGGAGCAGCCAGCTCGACCGAGAGGTAACCATCTGCACGTCTTCTCTCCTGCGTCTGTCCCTGATAGGGACAGAGATTTCACAATATATGCCCACAAGTTTAAACTTTATACCACATAAATCATAATTAGCACACTAGTGGTGATCAAAATTAAAGACCCCACAAAATGGTATAAAAAATTACAAAATTCCTTTATTGACAATGAATAATACAAAATTAATACAAAATGAAATACATAAAATTAATAGAGTACAAAAGCACAACAAAAGAGGGACATAAACCCATAGTGGAATTTTGTCCACAGCAATGGCTATGTATTTTTATAGTATAAAGTATACCCGAAAGGTCAATTCTAAATTGGCATGTTAGAGTCACCTACCATGAGAGGTATGACTGTGCAATAATTAACAGCTATCAATACATAATACTGCCAAAATAGGATAATACCAATAGTGCAGTGTAGTTAACTGCTAATGTGCACAGCTACATCCCAAAACAATCACCAAAGATTCCTAAGGGCAACAAAATAGATGAATTTCAAATATGGTGGTCACATAAAACCTACCAGTAGCTCTGCTGGGAAACCACCTGGACGTCCCTCTGCCCCGACGCGCGTTTCGCACTGCTTCTTCCTGGAGGCGTAACAGGGCAGGGGACGCCCGGTTTAAATAAGGCCAGAAATGACGTAGCAATTAAAAATAACCCAAAACTGATGTGTCCATAAGATGTAATGAAATTCCATTGCGCTAGAATCATGACGCTAGCAACAAGCTGCAGTCACCACAGCCCAGTGAGAGCCGTCTAAACTAGTCACATGTTAAAATCACGGCAGGTCCTTGATGAAGATATGTAACAGCGCATGCGTCTAGTCACGTGACCTAAACCAACCAATGGAATGAATGAATCCAGTCACGTGGCCAGAAGGTCCTTCTAAAATTAACAAAGAATACAACACTGCGCATACGTCATGATCTCTGCAGAATTACAACATAATTTAGCTGCATTTAGAGAATTATTATCATCATGATAAGCGCCTATATGAGGGGCAGTATATAAAGGTTAGCCTGTCATTTTGAGGATATATTGTAATGGCGCATGCGTGTGCCATATGGTAACTGCCGATGAATGGAAGGGGAGCAGAGCGGATCACATATCGAGGATGGCAAGTCCAGTGAGGAATATGCACATCACTGTTATGTTTCGGTAGCTGAGGAGTGCAGGTAAAAAAGGCAATACACCAGAGCAGTTGGAATCTATGGGATTGCAGTACCCTGACTAACCACCACAACTAGAGGCAGCCGTGGAGCGTTCCTACGTTGGTCCTAGACGCCTCGTCACAGTCTGAGAAACTAACTACACCTAAAGATAGAAATAGGAAAGCTATCTGCCCCAGAGCAGAACCCCAAAGATAATAGAAAGCCCCCAAACATGTAATGGCGGTTAGACAAGAGGAAATACAGACACAGGATGAAAATAGTATGAGCAAACGCTGGGGCCCAAACTATCTAAATAGAAAAGGATAGGAAGGGTACTTACTGCAATCCCAGAAAACCCTGAAAAACACCAACTCTACTAATTTCAAAATCACCTGAGATCACACAACCTCTACCACCTAAATTAGCTCTCTGGTGTAACAAAATCAAAACAGCATCCACTGAAAAAACTGGAAAAAGCAAAAGAACAAAACTCAGTGGCTGAATTAAACTGAGAAGGCAGAAGCCCCCGGAGGGGACCCAGAAGGCCCCCAAAGAAGTGCAGGACAAAATGCAAAAATATAGCACAAACACAAAAGAAGAAAAAGACTTATCTGGAAGCAGGAGATGCAGACACGACACAGCAGGCTACAAGGGAAACTGGAATGAAGGATTCAGACCAGAACAATTGATCACCGGCAACCCTGATGGGAAAATGACTCCCTTATATAAGACCAGTCAGTAACACTTGATTCCCAGTCCTCACAATCTTCACTAGTACCGCTTGTAACCACCAGAGGGAGCCTCTGCTCAGAACTCATCTCAAACCCATTCACAACAGTACCCCCCCCTTGAGGAGGGGTCACCGCACCCTCATTTGAGCAACCAGGTCGGTCAGGATGAGTTCTATGATAAGCACGGATAAGTCTCCTAGCATGGATGTCCGAAGCAAACACCCAAGAATTGTCTTCCTGACCATAACCTCTCCATTTAACCAAATACTGGAGTTTCCGTCTAGAAAAACGAGAATCCAATATTTTCTCAACCACATACTCCAGATTGCCCTCAACCAAAACAGGGTCAGGAGGCACAGCAGCAGGAACCACTGGCTCAACAAACCTCTTCATCAAGGACTTGTGGAACACATTATGGATCTTAAATGTCCCTGGAAGAAGCAAACGAAAAGAAACAGGATTAATAATCTCCATGATCTTATAAGGTCCAATGAACCTAGGCTTAAATTTAGGAGATGCTACTCTCATAGGAATATTCTTTGAGGACAACCAGACCAAGTCCCCCACTTTAAACCGAGGACCATCAGTCCTATGCCGTTAGCAAACCGCTGGGCCTTCTCCTGAGAGAGGGACAACCTCTCCACTACCTGGTCCCAAATCTGTTGCATACGCTCCACAACAGAGTCAACCCCTGGACAGACAGAAGCCTCCGTCTGTCCTGAAGAAAATCGAGGGTGAAACCCAGAATTACAGAAAAACGGAGACATCAAAGTGGCAGAGCTAGCCCTATTATTAAGAGCAAACTCAGCCAAAGGCAAAAAAGAGACCCAGTCATCCTGATCAGCAGACACAAAGCATCTAAGATAAGTCTCCAATGTCTGGTTGGTTCTCTCAGTTTGACCATTGGTCTGAGGATGAAATGCCGAGGAGAAAGACAATTGAACACCCAGTTTAGAACAAAAAGTCCTCCAAAATCTGGAAACAAACTGGACTCCTCTGTCAGACACAATGTTCTCAGGAATGCCGTGTAAACAAACCACGTGCTGAAGGAACAACGGCACCAATTCAGAGGAGGAAGGCAACTTAGGTAATGGCACAAGATGTATCATTTTGGAAAACCTATCACAAATTACCCAGATGGTGGTCATTCTCTGAGAAACAGGAAGATCGGAAATGAAATCCATAGAGATATGGGTCCATGGTCTCTTGGGCACAGGCAATGGCATCAATAAACCACTAGAGCGAGAGCAAGGCTTGGAGCGAGAGCAAGTCCCGCAGGACTGCACAAATTCCCTGACATCACGAGTAGAGTTGAGCGATACTTTCCGATATCCAAAAGTATCGGAATCGGAATGGTATCGCCGATAACATTAAAATATCGCGATACCCGATACCGATACCGGAAGTCCCATGTAAGTCTATGGGAACAAAATATCGAAATTAAAAAAACCCCATTCTTGCCTTGTTGGTTAATTGTACATGAAGGAAAACAAGAAAGAGTAATGTAGAATGTATTGGGGAAGGTTGAGGAGACATTAAAGGCATAGATGTTTAACCCAATCAAATGGATTTGGATAAATATTTTTTTTTTAAAGATGTTCGGATTGACGAAGAAATTGACAATGTTGTTAACGTTTTTTCTATTTTGGCAAATATGTATATTACACAACTTCCATGCTCTTCATCTTCACCTTTTTAACTTTTCACACACTTTCTCCTTCATAATCTTCTGCAGCATCATCTTTTCATCAAATTATTCTTCATCTTCACCTTCTTTATCTTCTTCTTAAACTTCTTGCTATTCATCTTTGTTAACATTACTCATATTCTTCTTATTAAACTATTATTCTTATTCATATTCTGCTTCATCTTCTTCATCATATTCTTATTTGTGACAGAGAATCCTGTACTTGTAATCTGTCAAAGTATGAATTTTTCATCCTTCCGTTCTTGCTGTCACAAAAGATTTAAATTACAACAGTATTTGTCCGTGTTCAGTTTAGCCTGCAGCAGCAGGCATTTTCCAGGGGCACCACGAGGAGGAACGGACTCACCCCCATACACTGCTTAGTCTTCTTCTGCTTAGAATTTAGAGCATATATTTTGCTCTTCATTTTGGTCTTATACTTCATGTTCTTCTGCTTTTAGATCTTCTGCTTATTGTTCTTGTGTCTCTTGTTCCGTATCTTGTATTTGTAGCACAATCTTGTACCAGCTGATGTTTACTGGGACACGGTTACTAAGCAGGAGGTACCTGTGCTCCAAAGCACTACCAAGGACCAGCAGACGTTGCTGGAACTCGGATACCGAGATGGAGGCACCTAGGCCAAAGGCACTGTAGAGAACCAGCTGACGGTACTGGAACCCGAGGGGCAGCAGAAGGAAAAGAGCCAATGGCACAACCGAGGACCAGCTGACGTTACTGGGACACGGTTACTAAGCAGGAGGTACCTGTGCTCCAAAGCACTACCAAGGACCAGCAGACGTTGCTGGAACTCGGATACCGAGATGGAGGCACCTAGGCCAAAGGCACTGTGGAGAACCAGCTGACGGTACTGGAACCCGGAGGGGCAGCAGAAGGAAAAGAGCCAATGGCACAACCGAGGACCAGCTGACGTTACTGAACCCCAGTAACACAGGAGCAAGTGTTGACTGTGCTAACAGCACTTCCGAGCAACAACTGGCGGTGTTGGAGCCCAGGGTCAAGGAGGATGTTTAAATACTAGATCAAGTAATTTCCTTGTTACCTGTCAATTTTAAATGTCTATACTTCAAACAAGAGAAAGATAACCTTTACTACCATAAGATGATGATTTCATTTAAACTAATATCTAGATAAATAAAGAATTGACAAACATAAACACATACATTAACATGTTGAACAGCAATGCAAACCACAAAATAAATTAGTTAAGAAATCTGCTATACGGTTGTACATAAAAGCATACAAGTACATATCTGAATCCATTAATGATGGATAAGTAACAGTATGTACACCATTTTTATTGTATAGACAATGAATGTCTGACTTCAAAACATCATCAGCATTACAAGTTATCTGTGATATTACTAAAATGTTCCATTTGCTGAATAATGTCACTAAATATTTTATACAAAATTATACAATTTCCATCATGTAATACTCATAATATGTGGCAATAATCATTTTTATTAACAAACATAACCTTTAAAAAGTGCATAGTGCATAGTGAAAATTGCTATTTATGGCTGACTGTCGACTTGGAAGCATGACAACAGATAGATAAGGTATATATAGATGAGACTGCATAGCCACAGATGGTGAATGGCGATATAATACTGTACCTCAATAAAGTGTGCGTCACTACTACATAATTTTTTTTATATAGCTTTATAAACAGGTACATGGATGTATGCTTGTGCCTTTGTTTTGACGCACAGACTGCCTTCCTGCTGAGACGCATTGGGTAGTGAACAGTTGTGTGCAGTGTTCACTGCAGTCTCTGCGGAATAACCACACTTAGACCTTATAACTTTTCAGACTTTCTTTATCAATCTACCAAGATGAAGAAGGCAGGGAGTAAGGCACGTGGTCGTGGAGTTTCTTCAGGGAGAGGACGTGGGGATTCTGTGGCTGCTGCGGCCCCCAGTGACACAGCATCCACCAGTTTTCCCCGTGAGCGTTCCTTTATGCGCACTTTTGTAGGAGCTCGGAGTACCCCCCTGCTGCGGGAAGAACAAATTGAAGCCGTTGTTGTTTGGATGTCAGCCAATGCATCGACTTCAATTGCTTCCACCTCCTCTCAGGACCACAGCACTGTTGGGCAACCATCTGTCTCTTCACCGCCTGGCAAATTGCCCAGGCAGTCAGAGAGTTCTGTACAGGAGCCAGCTGAGTGTCTGCTTCTGTTCTCAGAATCTATTGGCTTGCAAACAGGGCCCAGCCAAGCATCATTCTGTAATGTGAAGAGGGAGTATGCAGTGATGCGCAACAGCTGTGTCTCTCTGAATCTGAAGAGGAGGGTGAGACAGTGCCGATGGTCAGCACACCGCAGAACGCATCTGATGATGATGAGACCCAGGTGCCAGTTTCTGTTGAGCATGGTGCTGGCCAGACCACCCAACAGCAGGTGTTGGAAGAGGGTAGTGGAGATGATGAGGTCCAAGACCCAACATGGCATGAGGAACAGGAAGGTGGTGGAGCAGCTCAGAGGAATAATAATAATATTTATTTATATAGCGCCATCATATTCCGCAGCGCTTTACAGTTTAGCAGTTTCAGAACACAAGTCATAAATAACAACGTTAACAATACAATAATTTAAGCTAAATAAGTCGCCCCTGCTCGTGACAGCTTACAATGTACAATGAGATGGGGGAGATACAAAGTATAGGTGTTTATATACAATGGTGCATTTACAATGATGTTCCAGCCATCTTAAGGGACTGAGGGATGGAGATAGTGAATGGGCTAGAGACACACACACAGTTACACAGAATACATAGAATGACTTTGATTAGTGAATGTGATAGGCCGCTCTGAACAAATGTGTTTTGAGGGAGCGCCTGAAACCATGCAAATTGTGGATAGTCCTAATTTCTTGGGTACAGCATTCCAGAGGATTGGCGTAGAGCAGGAGAAGTCTTGGAGTCGGGAGTGGGAGGTACGTATTAGTGCAAGGTTAGTCGAAAGTCGTTTGCAGAGCGCAGCAGTCGGTTAGGCCGATAGATAGAAATGAGGGAGGAGATGTAGGAGGGGTGCTGCACTGTGGATAGCTTTGTGGCTGAGAACCAGTACTTTGGTTGAAAGCTGGGAGAGGCCTAGAGAAATGGTTAGTGATAGAAGGAAGATAGAGGAAGACATTGCCCCAACGGTACAAACAGGAGGGAGAGTTAGGCTGCAGACTCGGTTGCCTGTAGCCTCCAGTTTGGCACCTGTTCGGAGCAGTTGTCTTCCAAAAGTCAAAACGTGCGCTCCCAGGACTTGCACTGCGTGGTCCTTTTTTCACACACTTGCACATGATATTTGCTATGTGAAATGCAAGCTGTGTAATCAAAAATTAAAAATAGCTAAAAGTGTCAGTCACCTCAATACCACAAATATGTGGAAACATGTGCGGACAAAGCACGTAGTTGAGTTACAAAGACACACTGGAGATGTAGGCCAACCTACAGCAGCACCTACATCTTCAGGTTGTGTTGAAGCCTCTTCATCGAGCTCACACACAGCTGGTTCTGCTTCCTCACAGGATCGCCATGGAAGAACCTCGGCCACTGTTGTCCAGAGACAAACTGTTATTCCACACACAGCAGCAAGTTCCCTGTCATCCTCACACTCCCAGGCCACAAAACAGCCATCGGTAGCACAGGCATGGATAAAAGACGGCCATACTCCGCAAACCATGCACGAGCACAGGCTCTGAATGCTGGCATTGCAAAACTCCTGTCCCTTGAAATGCTGTGATTCAGGCTGGTGGAGACAGACAGTTTCCGTAACTGAATATCATTGTCAGTCCCACAATACAATGTGCCAAGCCGATTTCATTTCAGCAGGCAAGCCGTCCCTGGTCTGCAAAAGCATGTTGAGGGAAAAATTAAACATGCGCTACTAAAAGCCCTCAGTAGCAAGGTCCACCTGACCACCGATGCGTGGACCAGTACCCATTGTTATGATCTGCTACAACCAGTAAGGAAAGAAGGGAATTCTGTCCCTACAATACAACTAAGCTGAATCCCTACGATGTAACGGGAACCTGATCCTGCGACCAGACCCGCTAAAGTCCTCATCTAGTGTGAACGAAGACCTATAGTTGCGAGGGAGTAATCCCTACAAGATCTAGGGACTGGGAGAAAAGGTGGACACCTCCTAACATAAATTGTAGCATGGATAATTAAACAGAAAAATAAATACTTTGTGATCCTAACATCAAGCAAAACTGACAGATTAAGGCACCTAAGCACCCGGCTAGCTTAACAGTAGATAATACAATGAAGTCAAGCAAAGCCAGAAGGGCGGAGCCAGACTAAATAGGGAAAAAAGGTCATGTGACCAGCAAACTGAAACAAAACCTAACAAGAGGTTCTAACACCCATGGCCAGGGACAATACCTTTCCCTCACTGCCCATTGGGTCAATGTTGTGCAGCCGGGTACTGATCTTGCGAGTGGCGCTGTACGTGTTCTGCCAACTCCAAGGATTGCAGGAATCAAGTCTGTACACATTGATTCCTCCTCCTACTCCAGTTCCTCAGAATCATCGCTGCAGGAGCCGTCACGGTCTACCTCCACATGGACCCGTGAACGTTTACCTGTTGCGACCGATATGAGCACAGCCATGTCCAAATGTCAACAGGCCGTCCTGAAATTAATTTCCATGGGGAATCTTAGCCACACAGCGCAGGAGCTCTGTAATGCCATAAAGCAGGAGAGCGACGTGTGGTTTTTGGAAGAGAATCTACAGGCAGGCTTGGTAGTGTGTGACAATGGCCGAAATCTGGTGTCAGCTCTGGGCCTTGGCAACCTCACTCACATACCATGTCTGTCTATGTGCTCAACTTGGTCGTGCAGAGTTTTTTGAGGGACTATCCGGATCTTGATGCACTGCTGCACAAGGTCCGCCTAGAGTGCGCTCACTTGCGACGTTCCAGCATGGCCAGATCGCTGATTGCAGCTCTGCAACGCAGATTTCACCTTCATGAACATCGCATCATATGTGACGTACCCACCAGGTGGAATTCCTCGTTACATATGTTGGAGCGGTTGTGTGAGCAGCAGCCAACAGTAATGGAGTATCAGCTGCATCAGGCGCAGTCAACTCGCAATTTGCGCCGTTCACACTTCACCACTACTGAGTGGGCCTCTATAATAAGAATAATAATATTATTTATTTATATAGCGCCATAATATTCCGCAGTGCTTTACAGTTTAACAGTTTCAAAACACAAGTCATAAGTAACAACGTTAACAATACAATAATTAAAGCAAAATCAGCCGCCCCTGCTGGTGAAAGCTTACAATCTACAATGAGGTGGGGGAGATACAAAGTACAGGTGTTTATATACAATGGTGTTTTTACAATGATGGTCCAGCCATT
This sequence comes from Oophaga sylvatica, assembly GCA_033576555.1. Taxonomy (NCBI): domain Eukaryota; kingdom Metazoa; phylum Chordata; class Amphibia; order Anura; family Dendrobatidae; genus Oophaga; species Oophaga sylvatica. The sequence goes on along the minus strand of JARQOD010000002.1, from coordinate 516,284,836 downwards.
TTAAGGGAGTGAGGGATGCATGGAGATAGTGAATGGGCTACACACACAGAATTACACATAGAATGACTTTGATTAGTGAATGTGATAGGCCACTGTGAACAAATGTGTTTTGAGGGAGCGCCTGAAACCATCCAAATTGCGGATAGTCCTAATTTCTTGGGGTAGAGCATTCCAGAGGATTGGCGCAGCGCGGGAGAAGTCTTGGAGTTGGGAGTGGGAGGTACGGATTAGTGCAGAGGTTAGTCGAAGGTCGTTTGCAGAGTGCAGCAGTCGGTTAGGCCGATAAATATAAATAAGGGAGGAGATGTAGGGGGGTGCTGCGCTGTGGAGAGCTTTGTTGGTGAGAACCAGTAATTAGAATTGGATCCTATAATGAATGGGCAGCCACTGCCAGTGTAATGAGTGGCGAATAACTCTATGAAGGATATCTGCCACGTTTTGCGTGCGTTTGATGAGTCAACGCGGATGGCGAGTGCAGATGATGCACTAGTCAGCCTGACTGTCCCCCTTATCTGCCTGCTTCAAAAAACACTGCAAGCACTAAGGCATGAGGTTTTGGAAGAGGTGGAGGATGAGGAGTCACAAATTCCATCACCTTCTGGACAGTCAGCGCAACGTGGTTCCTCACAAAGGGCTGGAGGACTTTCAAAGTACCATGCTGTATCAACAATTGAACCTCCAGAGTCGCTGTCTATATTTCATAACCATTACAAACTTTTAATGTATTTACAAAGCACATAATGTACATTTTTTGTCTATCCTTTTGTAATGCTATTGTGTTTCCATAAACTGATGTTACAGAATATGATACAAAGTTTTTAAATTTTGAGTTTTAAATTTTGTAAATTTATATGTATTTGAAGGACTTTGTGAGGAGGATGAGGAGGAGTCAATGGAGGAGGAAGACATCGCTCCAGAGGGAGGTAGACAATGCTCTAGTCAGTATGTAGACCAAGGTGGGGTGATGCACAGCAGGCAGAGATGACGCCTCTTGCAGGGGACAACGTTTCTTGGCCAGTTGGGAGTCTGCAGCACATGGTTGATTTCATGCTGCAGTGGCTGAGAAACGACCGCCGCATCGAACACATTCACACCACGTCTGATTATTGGGTGTACACCCTCCTAGACCCTCGCTACCGGGACAACTTACAAAGCCTCATCACACCGTTGAACCGGGAGCGTAAAATGCGGAAGTACCAAGACACACTGGTGCAATCCATAATGTTCTCCATTCCAGCCGAGAGCGCTGCTGCTACTGCTTTACAAAGCAGCTCTGTGCGTCGAGGCAGTGGAGACAGCTCTGCAACAAGAGGGAGCACAAGCAGCGCCTCTGCACAGGGCAAGAACAGTATGTTCCAAATGTGTCGAAGTTTTGTGGCAGCGCCACCAATGTCTACACCATCCGAGACGGCTCCAGTCAGCAGGAGGCAACATTTCCGTAAGATGGTGACAGACTACATGTCTTGCCCTCTCAGTGTACTCCCAGATGGCTCTTCCCCCATTCAAGTTTTGTGTCTCTAAGCTGGATACATGGCCAGAGCTTAGCCAGTATGCATTGGAGGTGCTGGCTTGCCCTGCTGCCAGTGTATTATCGGAGCGCGTCTTTACTGCTGCAGGTGGTGTACTAACAGACCGTTGCATGCGACTATCCTCCGATAATGTAGAAACGGCTTACTTTTCTGAAAATGAACTAGGCATGGATCTCGCCTGAATTTGCCTGTCCGGTTTCAGATTAACTAACTGGTTGGCAACGTTTTCCATGTCTCCTGTTATGTTCATCTTTCTACCACCTGAGCTATACTCCCTGGGCTACAACACTGCCAGTTGCTGCTCAGAAGTGTCGTGTCCCACAGACCAATACACAAGCTATAGTGATAGTGGGTTCAGTAACGCCTGCTGTTCCCCTGCTGCGTGTCTGACAAAAATTAATGCTGCTAACTCCAAATTAAAGTTCAAATTAAAGTTCAAACATCTCATACTAGGCCTCAGCTACACCCTCCTTGACCCTGGGCTCAGAAGTGTTGGATGCACAGATCAAAACAATCGATGATGTGTTTGTGGGGTTCGGTAACGCCTGCTGTTCCCCTGCTGTGTGTCCGGCAAAAATTACTGCTACCTAGCTACACATGTTGAAAAAAACATGACATGTTAAAGTGGCTAGTGCTACACATAGATATCAGGCTACACCCTTATTTCTAAGCTGTAAACAAGTGAAACGTCAAATTTAAAACCATTCAATGATTAGTGTTGGTAACAAATCTGTAACTAAATAATTGTGACATATTATGGCAGATATCCACATGTCTAACACAAATGCTAACACAAAAGCATACTTATGCTATAGGTACTGATGGTGAACCTTCTCACTCCATAACTTTGACAAATCCAACTCACATCATGCCTCAAATGCTGCAATGTTGGAAGTGCATAATGTGGGTTGAACTTTGACAACAGCTGCAGTGCGAAGGTTATCCTTCTGTGTTCTTGGCTTTTAAATAAAAGCATACAAGTAAATATAATAATACATTGTTGATTAAGGGACATGATGTACACCTGTAATATTGTGCAAACAATGGATGTAGGACTATTCCTCTTCAACATTACTTATATTTGTGTCATTTGAAAAAATACATATTTAGTTTAAAAATTAAAAACCCATGTTCAGTAGCTGTGAAAGGCCCGTTTGTGTACTTCTATATTGTTTGCAACCAATGTATTGTATACGGATGGAAGCACGTCACTGAATAGATTTGAATTATTTTAAATAGAATAAAGCAGCACCAATTTTAGAAAAATGACAAGGATGAGCCAGTGACAGACACTCAGCAGAGTACACGCAGCGGTGGTTGAAGAAGTAAATGGAGCGTGATCTGCATTTAAAAAAAAAAAAAAAAAAATACCTCACAGACTGCAGTGAACACTGAAACACAACTATTCACAATCTGTGAAAGGCTACTCCTTTGTCTACTTCTATAGTGTTTGCAACCAATGTATTGTATACGGATGGAAGCGCGTCACACTAATAGATAGATTTATTTTAAATGGAATGTAGCAGAACCAATTGGAGATAAATGAAAAGGAGAGCCACTGAGACACGCCAGCAGAGTACAAGCAGCAGTGCTTGAACAAGTAACTGGAGCGTGATGTGCACTCAAAAAAAAAAAAAACACAGACTGCAGTGAACACTGAAACACAACTGTCCACAATCTGGAAAGGCTCACCCCTTGTCTACTTCTATAGTGTTTGCAACCAATGTATTGTATACGATGGAAGCGCGTCACACTAATAGATTAGATTATTTTAAATGGAATGTACAGAACCAATTGGAGATAAATGAAAAGGATGAGCCACTGAGACACGCTCAGCAGAGTACAAGCAGCAGTGCTTGAACAAGTAACTGGAGCGTGATGTGCACTCAAAAAAAAAAAAACAACAGACTGCAGTGAACACTGAAACACAACTGTCCACAATCTGGGAAAGGCTACTCCTTTGTCTACTTCTATAGTTTTTGCAACCAATGTATTGTAAACGGATGGAAGCGCGTCACACTAAAGATTAGATTTTAAATGGAATGGAGCAGAACCAATTGGAGATAAATGAAAAGGAGAGCCACTGAGACACGCTCAGCAGAGTACAAGCAGCAGTGCTTGAACAAGTAACTGGAGCGTGATGTGCACTCAAAAAAAAAAAACACAGACTGCAGTGAACACTGAAACCAACTGTCCACAATCTGGGAAGGCTACTCCTTTGTCTACTTCTATAGTTGTTTTGCAACCAATGTATTGTATAACGGATGGAAGCGCTCACACTAATAGATTAGATTTATTTTAAATGGAATGTAGCAGAACCAATTGGAGATAAATGAAAAGGATGAGCCACTGAGACACGCTCAGCAGAGTGCAAGCAGCAGTGCTTGAACAAGTAACTGGAGCGTGATGTGCACTCAAAAAAAAAAAAACAGACTGCAGTGAACACTGAAACACAACTGTCCACAATCTGGGAAAGGCTACTCCTTTGTCTACTTCTATAGTGTTTGCAACCAATGTATTGTATACGGATGGAAGCGCGTCACACTAATAGATTCGATTTTAAAATGAATGGAGCAAACCAATTGGAGAAAATGAAAAGGAAAGACCACTGAGACACGCTCAGCAAAGTACAAGCAGCAGTGCTTGAACAAGTAAACTGGAGCGTGATGGCACTCAAAAAAAAAAAAAACACCAGACTGCAGTGAACACCCGAAACACAACTGTCCACAATCTGGGAAAGGCACTCCTTTGTCTACTTCTATAGTGTTTGCAACCAATGTATTGTATACGGATGGAAGCGCGTCACACTAATAGATTTTTTTTTTCAAATATAATGGAGAAGCACCAATTGAGAAAAATGAAAAGGATAGGCACTGAGACACGCTCAGCAGAGTACAAGCAGCAGTGCTTGAACAAGTAACTGGAGCGTGATATGCACTCAAAAAATAAAAAACACAGACTGAAGTGAACACTGAAACACAACTGCCACAATCTGTGAAAGGCTACTCCTTTGTCTACTTCTATAGTGTTTGCAACCAATGTAATGGATACGGATGGAAGCGCATCACACTATAATTTCTATTGAATGGAGCAGCTAGAATTACACTAAAGAAAAAAAAAAAGAGTCTGTGAGTGACACGGGCAGAGCCTACAGACAGCGTTGGATGCAGAGCAAACATGCAGCGTCACCTGCACTCACACACACCTTGCAGAGCTGTTAAAACAACACTGCAGGCAAAAGGAAGCTTTACACAGCGTTGGTGATAGCCTGCCTACAGCACAGTACACTAAATCGCAATCTCTAACTGTCCTCAAGTCAGCAGAGTAGCGTTCTGTCCCTATCTGAATTCACAGCACAGTGACGCTAAAAGGCGGCGGCGCCTTTATAGTGCATTCTGACATCATTTCAGCAGCCAATCACAGCCATTGCCATTAGTTAAGATGACCGCAGCATTACAGGATGTGCCCACACTTCGTAGATTCCTCATGGCTGACTAAAACACATTGCCTCTCAAAGAATTATGGAACTTCCGATTCCGGTATAAACGATATTGAAAAAGTACGGAATTAAGTATCGAATTCCGATAACGCGAATATCGGGCCGATACCCGATACTTGCGGTATCGAATGCTAAAACACTAATCACGAGAACAGGAGGCCACCAAAAGGACCGACTAAACTAAGTCTCGGTACCAAAAATTCCGGATGCCCAGCCAAATGCGGAACAATGAATCTCAACACACACCTTTTTCCATTGGTCCGGGACAAACAATTTTCCAACGGGCAGCGCTCAGGCCTATCCTCCTGACAACCACTCAGACAAGTCTCAAATTGGGCGAGATGGCGGAAAGAACTACACCCTCTTTCAAAATAACAGAAGAATCAGATAACTCAGGAAGGTCCGCAAGGAAACTCCCGAGAGGGCATCCGCCTTAACATTCTTAGTGCCAGGAAGAAAGGAAACCACAAAATAAAACGTGAAAAAACAAGGCCCACCTGGCCTGTCTAGGATTGAGTCGCTTGGCGATTCCAGATAGACCAGATCTTAATGGACCACCACCTGATGTTTGGCTCCCTCCAGCCAATGTCTCCACTCTTCAAAAGCCCACTCATGGCCAATAACTCCCGATTACCCACGTCAAATTACGTTCAGTAGGAGAAAATTTTCGAGAGAAAAAGGCACAAGGGTTACTTTTGAGGTCTCTGGATCTTTTTGGGACAAAACGGCACCTGCCCCAATTTCAGAGGCATCAACCTCCCCTGAAATGGCAGAGAAACATCAGGCTGCCGTAGAACAGGGCAGAAGTGAATCTCTGCTTAAGTTCCGAAATGCAGAGACTGCCTCAGGAGGCCAAATTCACCACATCAGAACCCTTTTCTGGTCAAATCATTAATGGTTTAACAATAAACCGAGAAATTACCAATAAAATTTACGATAAAAAATTGCAAAACCCAAAAATCTCTGAAGAGCCTTTAATGAAGTAGTGGACCCAATCACAGATGGCCGAACCTTGACCGGGCCATTTCAATAACAGATGGGGACAAAATGAATCCCAGAATGAGATCCTCTGAACGCCAAAAGACACTTTGATCCCTTCACATACAGAGCATTCTCTCTCAAAATCTGGAACACAGTTCGAACATGTTTCACTGGATCCCATCATGAAAAATCAAGATATCATCCAAATAAACAACAGAAATTTTGTCCACAAAATCCTGAAAATGTCATTCATGAAGGACGAAAGACGGAAGGACATTAGTGAGCCCCCAAAGGGCATCACTAGGTACTCAAAATGCCCTTCAGGGGTATTGAAACCATCTTCCATTCTCCCCGGCTTAATGCAAAAGGTTATACGCCCCCCTGAGGTAAGCTTGGTAAACCAAGTAGCATTTTCAGCCTGGAAAAGGTCAGAAACAAGGGTAACGGTATTGAATTTCACAGTAATATTGTTCAAGAGCATAATCAAACACGGCCTAATGAACCTCTTTTTGGCCACAAAGAAAAAACCGGCACCTAAGGGTGAAGAGGATGGTCTGATATACCCTTCTCCAATGATTCCTGATATAAGACCGCATAGCGTCTGTTCAGACAGACAAGTTAAAAAAGGCGACCTTTAGGGAATTTACTAACCCGGCCAAATTCAAAGCGCAGCATACTCCATGGGGACAAGGATGCAGATTTACTTTCGCTAAACACATCAAAAAATCAAACAAAAAGTCAGGAAAAATCCTGAGTTGGGGGGACAGAAAAAACAAGTGTTGGTATTAACACACTGGCCGCCCCAACTGGCCACAGACACAGACTCCCCAAACCAAAACAGGATTATGGACTGCAACCAAGGAAACCCAGCCATAAAAGTCATGCAATTAATTTGAACCAAAAATTTGCACACCCGGTGACAGGTTCAACCCTCATTATCACCTGGAGAAAACTGGGTTTATTCCACCAAAGGGGAAATCGATCCCCAGTAAGGGGAATAGACTTCGTAGGGGAACAAGGGAAACCCACAACGTTTAGCAAAATTCATAATCCATCAGGTTAATACCCCAGAATCAACGAAAGCCTGAGCAGAAAATGAGGACAAGAGCAATACAAGTGACGTTAATAAAAACTATCAAACACTACCCAAACAACGAGCGTTCAAAACGTCTTCCCCGCTTAGGCAGACTGAAATACATGAAGGCATCACCACAGTAGAAACATAACCCATTGGCTTTCGAAACTCATGACGCGTCCCCCACACAATCTATCACACTGCATGGTTTCAGGAGCTGGTTCCAAGGCAACCCAACCACGCATACTTCTCCGCTCATCAAACTCTGTCAATTTGAATGCTAATGACATAGAATCATTGAGACCGGGGGACTGGGAATCCCACCATACATATTTTAATTATCTACAGACCCTTCTGGAAAAGGGCCGCCAAAGCGTCGTCATTCCATTTGGTCAGGAGCCCCCTATGAATCCTGACGATAACCAGCATCACAAGCCCCGTTTTTAAGCCAAAAGGCTTTTTTCAGCTTGACAGTGACATTAGGCTATCGTACTAACCCCAAAGCCTAAAAACGCAATCAACATCACTCAAAATAGGATCCCCAGGTATCAGGGAAAAAGCCCATCCGAGGATCCAGCGCAGGGAGAGATGATAATTTGAACCTCTGCGCTGCGTTTTCCTGAGGACTTAGATTTAAGGCAAAAACAATTTACAATTTTTTTGAAATTCAAAAATTAGCCGACCCAAAAAACAAACTGGCAGGGGATCCAGTTCCACAACAGCAACCCACAAGATAATAGCAATCTCCGAACCTCAGTGGCAAGCGACCACCACGCCAGCAACGGGAAACCCCATTGGGAAAAAAGACCTCCCCGCACCCAGAGTAAGGGAAAAAAAAAATGCAACAAACAGAAAAATATCTCTGACAACTCTGACAACCTTTTTTCTATCCAATATTTTTTCCCTCTGTGAGTACCATACAATTTTCAATTTTTTGGCCGGTGATACTGTTATTTTTCGGAGCTGAGGAGGAGGTAAAAAAGGCAATACACCAGAGCATTGGAATCTATGGGATTGCGTACCCGACTAACCACCACAACAAGGCAGCCGTGGAGCTTCCACTTGGTCCAAGCGCTCGTCAAGCCTGAGAAACTAACTACACCTAAAGAAGAAATAGGAAAGCTATCGCCCCGGAGCAAACCCCAAAGTTAATAGAAAGCCCCCAAACATTAATGGCGGTTAGACAAAGGAATACAGACACGGAAAGAAAATAGTATGAGCAACCTGGGGCCCAAACTACTAAAAGAAAAGGATAGAAGGGTACTTACTGCAACCCCCAGAAAACCCTGAAAAACACCAACTCTACTAATTTCAAAATCCCTGAATCACACACCTCTACCACCAAATTGCTCTCGGTGTAACAAAATCAAAACAGCAGCCACTGAAAAAACTGGAAAAACAAAAGAACAAACTCATGGCTGAATTAAACTGAGAAGGCAGAAGCCCCCGGAGGGACCCAAAGGCCCCCCAAAGAAAATTTCAGGACAAAATGCAAAATATAGACAAACACAAAAGAAAAAAAGACTTAGGAAGCAGGATGCAGACCACCAGCAGGCTACAAGGGAAACTGGAATAAGGATTCAGACCAAACAATTGATCACCGGCAACCCGATGGAAAATGACTCCCTTATATAAGACCTCATACACCTGAATCCCATCCTCACAATCTTCACTAGTACCGCTTGTAACCACCAGAGGGAGCCTCTCCAGAACTCACTCAAACCCATCACAACACATCACCAACATGTATTGCCGCCAAACACCCTCCCCGCACCCACATGACCCGCACGCGCACCATCCTCAAAAGGTCTGGAAACCTTGCCCACTGAAGAAAGGATACTAACGACCACAGTTATAATAACTAAAAAACAAAAACTAAAAAAACAACAAAAAACGAAAGTTATAAAAGGATTGTGACCTTACCCATAATCAAAAATATATGAATATGTCAACAATATATAAAAAAATTGTATAAATAATTATTGGACCAGAAGTAATTAATTGGCAGTGCAATAAATTAAAAATAATGACATGATTTGAATAAAAACTATACAATGAAGTGATGCAATGAACAAAAAACATACTTAAATGGGACAAACTTAATAAAAACAAAAAAAACTGAAAGAATTTGATCATGGAGTCCCTTTTCTTCACAATTCTTCAATGGACAACCAACAAAAAAGTATCCTCGTCTTCGAATAATTGGCCAAAAAACCACAAAAAGGAACTAGAAAAACATAATAACAATGATTAATAAAACACCCAAAATATCCTGGAACCAGATTTAATGATATAAAATTACAACCCCCCACCCCCAAAAACCATAGTGGTAAAATAAGCGTGAATCCAACCCCTCGTTAAGGCCCGGGAAAGAGAGTACCTAACCTGAAGATCCTTGGCATTCCTTTTTTGCCACTCTTTTTGCCAAATCTCCCCCTCTTGGGACCCAAATCCACCAGTCAAACCCTTAAATACCAAAAGTCTAGAATTGCTTTGGTGAATTTCTTAAATTTTGGCAAGGTTTTTAAGGACATGACTTCACTGACCGTCTTCGCCTTTTCATGTCCAAACAGTGCTCACTACTCTAAATTTTTAATTCCCTACTGTCATTCCAATAAATTTATTGCCACAAGGCATTCCGCACAATATACCACCCCTTTTGATGAACATGTATTGCTCTTATAGAAATTCTCTAGAATTGTCAAATGGAAAATGTGGTACTTTTTTTTTCATGTTCCCACACCCCTTGCAGAACCCACAGGGAAAAAACCTTTTCTTTCCAATTGCTTTCCCTTGTTCTACTTTTGGGCATAAAAACTATGTACCAAATGTCTCGTAAATTCGGAGCACGTTTTGCCACAAAGGATGGAAACTGGGAGACATTTTTTCAAAACGGAATCCAACAAAAAATACTCCAATTTTTTTCGACAATTTTCCTAAACCTCCACCACATTGTAATTCGAAAATCTTCCTGCGGCACCATCTTTGATGGTGCCCGGTTATTTTTAGTAGTAAAACTGGTTTTCTAGGATATTTCTCGCTTTGGCATATCCCTTTGAAAACGATGA